>JAFHAW010000052.1:0-188464 GCA_019022515.1 Quercus aquifolioides | reverse complement strand
GGAAGATCCTGCTTCTCTTCTTCTTCTTCACCTTGCAAAAGTATATAATCTTGTTTTAGCATCATCAAAATCATGTTATATAGTGATTTTCCCCACCAAAAAAAAAATTCTATTTTTTTCTTCAGAAAACTTTTTTTTTTTTTTACTTCAAATAACCAAACATATTTTTGGTTTCAAAAATACAAGAAATTTTTTTTTTTCTATTCCCAAAAACAAGTTTTTGAAAATAGATTATAAAAACGATTACCAAATATAACGTTAATAATGTCCTCCTTTTAGAGCTTATTTGAGAGATAATCCAATACTTCTTAGTCATGAATATCTAAATAAGACAAACAGTCTTGTGAATATTGTTGCTTCGTGAGAAAGCAATTAGAATTAGGCTCGCAATCAATTGAAATGTGTAATATAAGAACACGAAATTAGGCGGCCCAAGCCCACCTATAACAGTGATATTGGATGTCCTAAATCCAGCCCAAAACAATAGAGATTTGTGTAGAGAGTGGAAAGAACAAGCGTGGGCTTCGCCCAAGGACACAAACAGGGCGATAAAGACTAAAGGCTTGAAGATTTGATAAATGACGTGTTCTTTACAATTTTGCCCGAGGACAATTGTTCTTGATGGTTACAGATATTGTTCACTCTTCCTCCTTTCTTCTTATTTAGTTTTCTTGCTGCCCCCCCCCCCCCCTTAATCTAAGAACCTTTTTCCTTTATATATTCCATAGCCTCTTGAATTTCAACCCTCCATCTGTCCATTTCCCAAATCTCATCAAGACATTTGTCCCTTTAGACTCCTTGTGAAGGTGGTGGAAGGAGCTGCTAAGCTATGGATCCACTGTTGAGGTCACTTCCTCATTAATGCAACTGATAAAGTTATTGCCCACCATTTAATGCGAAGGATCTAGTGAGACCCTTAGAAGAAGCTTCCTACAAAAACCCCCATTCAACCCCCGAGACACCCTTCTCCATCCTTTATATCTCCTAAGGATGCTCCGTTACTTCTCATTCCACCTTCGGACCACGTCACTCCTCGGGCCATGGGCACTCCTTCTAGATGAACAACTAAAAGCTACAACTACACTTCCCATCTTCGGTCCTCGGGTTCCCAAAATAGCCCCCTAAAACCTTGCTCTTTCCCTTGAGGCAAAAAGTAAGGTTTTAGCGATACTCCCATATTCCGCACGTGACAAGTGTGTTCCCACGTGGTAACATCCCCTCACCTGCCATCAACAAACTCTTGATGCTTCGGTATCCACGATCTCACATTTATGGTGCTAGGCGGCTGCTTGTCCCCCCACATTCTAGGTACAATTACAATCCTACAGTCTTGATTTACTTCCATTTACGAGCGGGAAATTTACTGCTCATTTTTCACCTCTATATAAGGAGAGGCTAGAGAGGATTTTACCCCATTTAATTCACTTCGCAATCTTTCATTAAAACAGCAATTCGAGGAGAGATTCTTCTATCACGAGTAGGTGCGTCCAAATTCCTTTGCATATATTTTTCTCTGCTTAGATTGCTCATAACCTTTACCATAAACTGCCATGGATAGATTCGCTAAGTTAGTTGATAATCCCAAAGGCATGGCTGCCTTTAGGGCCCAATATAGGATCCCTGATGATGTTGCACTCCATCACTATGAATCAAGGGAGTGAATCAGTAGTAATTCCGATGATCGCCTTCATAGAAGGTGGGATGGAAATCCCCATGGGTAAGGTCACAAGGGATTTTCTTATGAACTATAGGTTGACCCCTACCCAATGTACCACAAATGTCATTAGAGTCCTCAGGAGTGTAGATATGATAAACCGAAAAGTGGGAACCAACCTCACCTGGCATGACGTAAATTAGGTATACAACTGTCAGAGAGAGGGGAAAAAGGGAAAGGGACTAACTATTACATCAAGTGTAGAGTTCCTTCCGTTAGGTTAATCTCATGCATGCCATAATCAAACAAGGGTATGGACGAGGACTTCCTCATCGTCTCAGGAAACTGGCATGATGGATTGCACTATCCCACGAAGGTGGGAGAACCAGGTAGGGTTCCCACAAACACTAGGGGCACATAGGTCCTTTTTTTTTTTTTAACCTAAGAAAGAATTTTTATAATAATCTCTCTGTAACTAACGTTGTATGTTTTTTGACAAACGAACATCACACAGCCCCCAACAAACACTTTGTGAACTTTCCCGACTTGAACCGCATCCTCAGATCTGAGATCTTCCTCCATAAGGACGGTCAACTCCGAGCAATGCATGTAATCCTCATATTCAACCCAATCTCCAGACGCTTTCAAAGCCCAAAAAACGTAATCAAAGCCAAGGATTCCAGATTAGCTTTGATTGGCATTGTAGTCCCAGGTTTCTTGACATCAGGAGCTCCTCCAGCTGGAACCCAGGACGCTCAGCTTCCCGCCCAACTGGTGACAAAACTGCTATACTCCCAGGAACAACCCTTACCTTCAGACAAGGAAGCTAAATAACTCACTCTCGAACCCGTCCAAGAGATAATAGACAAGGACTTTGAGGTCTTTTACCGACAGGACGTTCCTAGTACCTTACACCACCCTCCACTTCTAGTCCAAGACAACTCCAACCAAGAAGAGGCTAACATTCTAGAAGAGATGGTGTTCAAAGAAAGACTCCAAACCTCATGGCCCTGCTCAAGGCCCACGCTAGGAGTGCATCCCCCACAGTCCCAGTGATGTCTGTGGTGCCCCAACCACCTACCCTTGCTCCCGGCGCGCATCCTCTAGTGATGAAGCAGGCAAGAAAAAGAAAATGGGCCAATGAGGCAAAGGCCCTGAGGATGCTGAGGAAGGAGAAGTCCCTCACTCCTCTCAGCAGCCCTCAACGAAAGAGGCCCGAACCACTAGAGCACAACAGAAGAAGGGTACCCCCACTGGTACCTTAAAAGAGCCTGAGAGGGAACAGCCACACAAACCCTCCCTTTAAAGACCCTCCTTCACGATGAGCTCAGGTGGCCCAGTTTTGGATGACGCCAACCTAAGAGACCACCTGAAGGGAAGGTTGAGTTTGGTGGCTAAATGTCTAGAGGAAGCCCTCCTCTTCCCCGAGGACATGCAGGAGCTTAGGTCTCTCAGAAAACGCGAGGTCTTCTTGTCTCTAAAATGAAACCTTGCCAAGGTACATGATCACTTCCTTTTTTACCTAAAATTAGATAACACATATAAAAACACTAACATGCATTATCCTCACAGTCTGTACAAGCAGCCTTCGTGGCTAAAGAATGGGTGGACCAAGCCTTGGACCAGGCTCGTAAGGCCGAAGGCAAGGCGAAAACAGTGGAGAAGGCCCACGCCGAGACTAGCCAAAAGCTTAAAGAGACTCTCTCCTAGCTGACAAAGGCAGAGAAGTCTTGAAAGAACGCTGAGGCTACCCTGTCCAACTTTGAGAAGCAAGTTACAAAGTCTCTGGAGTCTTAGAAGAAGGCGGAGAACAAGCTGGCCTTGACCATGGTAGGGCTCAAACAAGCTCAAAAACAGTTGGTGGTCAAGGATGCCGAGATGGCTAAGGCTGAGCAGGCAGCCTACGACGCGAGCATGACCAAGACTACCCAAAGTCTAACTACCCAACTCAAGGATGTTGCTCAGGCCTTTTGCCTCGAGGTATGGGGTCAAGCCCTTACTGCAGCTGGGGTTGATACTGAATCAGAGCTTAGGGCTCCTAACAAAGTATACTATCCCTCAGCCTTGCACTTGGCCCCCAGCTCCCCTTAGCCCCGTGGACCCTAGCTCTGCCCCCACTTCCTCCTCGGCCCAATCAACCCCTACTCTGTCCAACCCACCAGCCATAGAGGAAGGACCAAAACAGCCAGCCCCTGCGAATGTGGTAGACGTGGAAGCAGAAGAGGTGGCTGAAGTGGCCCAGCTAAAGAGGAAGAAAAAAGAGGAGCAAGAAAAGAAGGGAGGAAAAGAGAAAGAAGCATCAACGTAGATTAGCTCTAGGCTTAGAGGCAGTCTGCCAAATTTGTAAATGGGCTTAAGTGTAGTTGATGCCCCTTTTCTTTTTTCTTTCTCTTGTAACTCACCTCGTCAAATCCAATGATAATGATTAATCTTTATTTTATTACTTCTTGTTTATCTATACTTCATTTAGTTGATTGTATCTTCGGTCATTTTTTCCCTCTTATAACACTTACAATAGTCTAACCTTTGACTAACCAAATCAACTTCCCTTACCTTACTATTTACTCTACCATAAATATAAACAAAATTATTAGACTAGCCTCTAAGGCAATGCCTAGGCATTTAACAAAAACTACATATAGGAATCCCAAAAAGGTCCATCTGCACTATGGCTGTAATTCGAGGAAGCAAGTAGGCTCCATAACTCCACGGTATACTTGGACAATTTTACACAAAGGCCAACTAATCCAAAGGTATCTCATAGATACACCTGCAAATGTTTTAAGCGATGCTCATGTGCGTTTCTTGTAACTAGATTTTTATGACAAGGGTTTTAGTCATTTTCTGCAAACAGTCCAAGCACCAATTTACACAAGGTGTGTGTGTGGTCCGAGAAACCAGATGTGACCAAGTTTCTGTTTAGTGTTAATAGAAAAAGAAAAATGAAAAGCATTAATTTACCCAAGGCATGTGGTCCGAGGAACCAGGCATGACCAAGGTTCTATTTAACACTTAGAAAAATATGATAGCATTAATTTACCCAAGGTATGTGGTCTGAGAAACCAGGCGTAATCAAGGTTTTGTTTAATACTTAGAAAAATAAGAAAGCATTAATTTACCCAAGGTACATAGTCCGAGGAACCGTACGTAACAAGGTTCTGTTTAACACTTAGAAAAATAGGAAAGCATTAATTTACCCAAGGTACGTGGTCCGAGGATCCAGGCATAACCAATGTTTTGTTTAACACTTAGAAAAATAAGAAAGTATTAATTGACTAACAATTGAGCCACAGATACAATAATGCAGAAACAAACCAGTACTAAGTGAGAAGAGCATCATATCATTAATAATAATAACGACGTAAGTTATTTACATTCCAAGGACGTGGAACCACATTCTCATCCAAATCTTCCAAGTAATAAGCCTCAATCCCTGCTACTGGCATTATTCGGTATGGGCCTTCCCAATTGGGGCCCAACTTCCCCTAGGATGGGTTCTAAACAGTTCCCACCACCTTTCTCAAAACCAAGTCCCCTGAAGCTAGTGGCTTCAACTTCACTCCCTTGTCATATCCTTGCTTAAGCCTTTGATGATAATGTGACATTTTTATATGTTGGGAAATTTAGACCCTGGTTGATAGAATTAACAAGTTTTAAATCCAAGTTGTTAATTAGATTTATTATGAATAAACTTGTTAAAAACAAACTAACATTAATATCATGTCAAAATCATGCAGCGGAAAAATAAATAAGACAAGATATGATGACCTAGGAAAACCAATGAAACCAACCAGTTTCACAGTAAAAAAACCTGGGGGGAAACCTTCCCGAAAGCAATCCACTATAGTAAAGAGAAGTTTCAGATCTAGTACAAAACCCTTGTCCCTATACTCTACAATCCCCGTAGATGAACTCACAGCAGAAACCTTCTACCGCTTCAGAACCTCTGAACTCTTCAATATATGAACGCCACTCTTTGATGATGCACGAATCCCAGTACGTGACTAACCAATTGCGTGGATCCCAGTACACGATTTAATTACCAACTAGAAGAAGATTGTTGGCTGCAAAGTTCTTCACTTCATCAACAATGAAGATCAAGAAGCACTTGGTTACAAAACTCTAAAGCGCAAAGACACAGTAGCTTCTTTCAGAGAGAATAAGGCATTGGTCACCTTTTGCATATATTCTCCTTGTATTCTCTTATGTGACGGCCTCTAAAATAAGCCTTATATAGGTCTAGGGTTGTGAGAAAAGAAACCCTACACAAATACAAAAGTCTGGCCCAAAAATCAGATCTGAAAATTTTGATTCCCGTAACCTCGATCGATCGGGAGGTGTCGAGCTTTAAACCTCGATAGATAGCTAGGTGTCAAGGAGCTATCGAGAAGGTGTCGAGGGGACAGGAGCTTTCTCGATCGATCCACCAGCTATCGAGAAGGTGTCGAGATTGCGATAAGAAAACACCTTAAGATCTCAATAGATAGCCAACTGTCGAGAGGTGTCGAGAAACTGTCGAGCTATCTATCCGCAGGTGTCGAGCTATCTGTCCAGCTTTATTGAACACCTTTTCTTCACTTGTTTCTTGGTCCAATCTTCATGGCTTTAATACTAGACTTGAACAACATGTTCCTTGAAGTATTAAACACATCCTAGATCTGCCTAATTATAAGTGAAGTGCGTTTTGTCAAAGGATTAGCCAATGACATAAAATATGTCCTTAACATTATAGTAGCCACTTCTCTTCTTTCGTCAACCACATCCAAGCTGTCTGAGAGTAGGTGATTATTTTCATCAATATTGAATTGATCAGTTCTTAGGGTCGAAAATCCTGACTCTAGAGGTATTACTACTTCTCCCCATAGGTCATTGAAAAAGGTGTCTCTCCAGTTGATCTTCAAGGCGTGGTACGATAAGTCCACAGCACATGGAGTAACTCATTTACCCACTATCCCTTTGCATCATCCAATCTTTTCTTCAATCCAAAAAATATAACCTTATTAATAGCCTCAGTCTAACCATTGCCTCGAGGATAAGCAAGAGTGGAATACCTATTTCTGACCCCCAACTCCCCACAATATCTTCGGAAGGTTTTGCTGTCAAACTGAAGACCATTATCCGATATCAAGGTTTGTGGGATTCCAAATCTGGTGATGATATTCCTCCATATAAACCTCTTAGCATCCACATCTCTGATATTAGCCAATGGCTCAGCCTCTACCCACTTGGTAAAATAGTCTATCCCGACAATGAGCCATCTTCGATTTCCTATAGCTCGAGGAAATGGTCCCACTATGTCCAGACCCCATTGAGCAAATGGCTAAGGGCTAGAAAGTGGATTCAAGGCTCCCCAGACTGATGAATATTTGGGGCATATCTCTAAAACTAGTCACATTTCCTCACATAATTCTGAAAGGCCTTCTGCATGCTTAGCCACCAATACCCCTGGGTGAGGGCCCTATAAGCTAAAGACCTTCGTCCTGTATGACTCCCACATATCCCTTCATGCAATTCCTCCAACAAGGGTTCCACTGCTTTGGGATGAACACACAGTAAATATGGTCTTGTATAAGAACGTTTGTATAACTTCTAATCTCCGGACAACCAATACCGTGGAGCTTTCCTCCGTACCTTCTCCGCCTCCCCCTTGTCCTCGGGTAACACACCTCATTTCAAAAAAGTCACTAAAGGGTCTATCCAACTCGGCCCAACCTAGATGCTATGTATCTCGGCCAAGGGCTTATTCGTAAGGCTAGAACTAGCCATATCTTCAACCATAACCACCTTAGGCAAATTTGACCCCAAAGAAGTTGCCAACATAGCCAAAAAATCTGCATGAGAGTTTTGTCCTCTTGGGATCTGCTTTAAGATGAAGCACTTGAAGTGGACTTGAGCTAATCTAATTTTAGTGAGATACCCTTACATTTGCTCATCCCGAGCTCCAAACTCCCCGTTGACCTGGCCCACTACCAGAAGAGAATCTGAATAAAGCTCTACGAACTCACCTCCTAACTATGTAACCATTGCCATCCTGGCCAACAAAGCCTCATACTCAGCCTCGTTATTAGTAGCCGGGAAACCCAATCGTAGTGATTTCTCCATAATCAGCCTTTCAAGGGTTGCCAGCACAATCCCTACACCTGATCCTTTTTGGTTAGCTGCTCCATTAGTGTACACTTCCCAGGGAGGAGTAACAGAGGTCAAGGTGGACATAACACCAATTGCTTCCTCACCCTCGCCTTCCACCCCGTCAGTGAATTCTGCCACAATGTATGCTAGTATTTGCCCCTTCACAGCAATACGAGGTATGTACTTGACATCATAAGCACCGAGCATGGTCCCCCATTTGGAAATTCTTCCCGTGTAGTCTGATTTCCATAAAAGGGCTTGTAAGGGAAGCTGAGTAAGCACCACCACAATATGTGCTTGGAAATAATGAGGAAGTTTCCTGGTGGCGTGCATAATGGTTAACACTGCCTTCTCTAAGGGAAAGTAATGCATCTCAGCTTCTTGCAAGGATTTGCTAACATAGTACACATGCCTTTGTACTCCCTCCTCATTCCTGACCAGAACTAGACTAACAGCATAATCTGTGACTGCCAAATATGCATATAGCACCTCCTCTTTCTCAGGTCTAGAAAGGATTGGGGGGCGTGACAGATATTGCTTGAGCTCCTCAAAAGCCAATACACACTCCTCGGTCCACTGGAAGTCCTTCCATTTGTGGAGAAGCTGGAAAAATGGATGACACCTGCTTGCTCACTCCCAAGTGCAGGAGATCGTAGCAATATAATTCTCGGAGTACCGAGGTCGAACCACAAGGACCAGAGTAAATTCAAAGACAATATAATTAAATAACAATTTGGTGAAGAAGAAAAATACTTTTGCTTGGTGATTGTTAACAAGAATAATAATAAAAACTGATTAAATCAATAATGTAAATACTATGGCATCGGGGTGTTTCCCTATATCGATATGAAATTCTTTGTGATCTAAGAAATTATATATTTCACAATTGATTGTTCTTATACAATTAAAAACTTATGATTCGGTTGAACTGAGACAATTCAAGAACGCATGATAACCTCGATTAATAATGCGGTTAGAATAGTTTTCAGAAAAACCCATTCACTTTAAAACATGATTTCTATTTGAAACTATTAGAAATTCCTCTAAACAATAAGAAAAACATGATTGAACTTATTGAAAGCATGGAATAACTAATACATCAAAAGAAATCTAATTAAACAATCAAATATGTCATTGATAAAATCCTAGAAAGAATCACATTGAATATTCATACCATATAGAAGAAACATAACCCCTAGCCCTAGCAAAGAGTTTAGGCTGTCATTAGAGAAAGAAAAATACAAGGTTTTCTCTGCAAAAATTCGTTCTCCAGCCTCCCTCTCAAACCCTGAAGTCTAAGTATCCAAAGAAAATAAAACTTATACTATTTTAATTTCCGTCCAGGTTTATAGCAGTAACTTGTGAGTTAATTTCGGCCTTCAAAAATTGAGAATTTCGAAAAACTCAAAACTAGAAAGTTGTAGATATTTAAGTCACGTTTCCAACCCATCCAGTCTTGTATCAATTGGATTTTTGACGAGAGAGATATGCTCAAAATAATAATCAGTGCTCAAATTAGATTTTTTCTTTTCAGCTTCTGCCTCTTTGATTTCTTTCCTTATTTGAAGCTTCCAATCATGGTAGACGATCCGAGCACTCCAGCTGCACCTCCTTAGATATTTAAGCATGGTCCTTTAGCTCCACTTTAATTCTAGTTTGGCCTCCATTTTCTCATAATTCCTGTAAACTCATCTTTTCTCACATGATTTTCTAAAAGTAGAAAATTACACACAATGAATAGCATCTTATTCAAGAAATTAAGTAAAAATAAATAATAGAGACTAATACAAATCATGACTTAATTATACAAATTAAGCATAGTAATAAGGAGATAATGCCCATATAAATATATAACAAGTATACATTTTAAGGCGTTATCACACCCCCCAACTTAAATCTTGCTAGTCCCTAGCAATCCACAAAGCACCCATGTCCACTAAAAGTGAAAAATTAAAACTAAAATACAAGTCACTTTCGTAGGCTACACGACTGCACTTCCCATGTGCAGCAAGTCTTTGAACCCCTAGGTCACCCTAGTGGACGAGTTTACTCTCGTGAGGGTTTGCAATGACTCTACCCACAAAAGTCAAAGGTTCCCTGAAAATTCCTGCAGCAAATGTTAGTCTGCTTTATCATTATATCATACAAATGAACTTTCAATTTTTGAGTTGGGATACTATTCATCATATTAAAGAGCTTTCACTAGCTTCACTTTTGGAGTGTGTGTGTACATAGCCCATCCAGTCAAACCAGCTTTTCCAAACATGCATAGACCAAGAATAATCTAGATTAGAGCCTCTACTCCAAAACCTCTCTTAGGTCATCAACACTCTGAAAGAACACACATAGAAGTAATGGTTTCTCTCTTCAAATCACATGTGAACAAAAAGGAAAGAAGAAGTTTTAAGAATATCACATGTGTATACAAAAACAGCCGCTAAAACAACGGGAAAAGATCTCTTGGAAAGGATGTTGAATTCCTCGAAACATGAGGTTAATACCATTCTCATCCCTAGTTTTTATTCCAAACACATACCAGCCATGCACCTTTAGGATCAAGTAGGACTTTAGGCTCAATGGTAGTATAATCTTTTGGCTAGGTAAAGGCAAACTGCTCTCTTTGAAATATGAGGTATATGAATTAAATGCAGAAAATTCAAGCCAAACCCAACTCATAGCAGTAACAACCAACTTGAATCAAAACAACCTTTACTCAACCATATAACCCTTCTGAAATACATGAAAGATGTGTAAGACACCAATGATTTATATGTATGCCTTCTCTTTCTTTTTCTTTCTTTTTTTTTTTTTTTTTTTTTTTTTTTTTTTTGAAAGAAAAGAGAGACAATGGTGGTATCTAAACACATCAATTGCTCGAAACTTGAACCCCCAAGAGAACACCCATAAACAAAAATGTTTTGTTGTATTGTGAAAATATTTCTCATAGCTCAAATGATGGTGACAATGGCTAATGTAAAGGTAGGCTGAATATTTGTTTAGCTGGTGACAAAGGATTGATGGCCTTAATCTCTCATCTCCTAAAATTCCACATAAACCAGCATGCCTAAGGACAAAAATAAGTAAGATCATGATATATCTCCCCAAAATGTTTCCAGTAGTCAACCAAAAAATATAGAGATCTTTTACAAAAACTGAAGCATATGAGAGAAATTTAAGAGTTCAAACAAAGATATACTCTCACAAAGAAAAGTAAGGCTCAAAAACTCTCCTATGGGTTGAGTTTCAGCTTATATCTAGCTTGTTCATGATCCATGCATATCCAACATCCAACCGTCCGCTAACCTGGCTATTGTGCTCAAAAGTTTCCAATTGTGCTCTTCATGAAAGAGTCTTAATATAACAAATAGTATAACCAACTCAGCATTATTCATTCCATCACATGATATAAAAATAAAGCTTATAACTCTTTTGCATTCAAATTCAAGGTTTTTTTTTTTTTTTTTTTATTTATAATAATTGAAAAGTTGCAACCAAAAAGAAAGGGAAAAAAAAAATCATGCAAGGTGTAGCAAAATGTGTAGACCTCTCCCCCCAACTAAAATATGGCATTGTCCTCAATGTATCAAAGCCAAAATAAATTCAAGTATAAAGGGAAGAAGTTACCTTAAGCATTTGAATTTTTTTTTTTTTTTTTTTGAAATGTCTTTCACACCTGCAAATGTTAGCTCACAAAAGAAAAATAATAACAAAACAAAAAAAACAAAAAGCATAAACAAAAACAAAAGGCAAAAAGAAAAGAAAAAAAAAATTAAAACAAATATGGTACAACTTCATAAGGCTCTTTCAGAGTTCACGTAGCATCCCAATAGGCAGGGATCTCCAGTGACATAGACTTCTCCTCTGGTATAACTCCCCCTAAGAATGGTTTTACCCTTTGTCCATTTACTTTCAAAATCCTACCATCCTTAGGGTCCTCAACTACTACAGTTTCATGGTTAAACACTTCCCTTACAATGAAAGGGCCATCCCACCTAGGTTTTAACTTACCTGGGCCTAAATATGCATATTTAAGACCACCGGGCAGCGGCTTAAACTCCAGCTGTGGTGCCTCTTCACTTGAATGCACGAGCTTTTTTTCATTTTCTAGTAGCTCCTCAAAGTAAGGCTTCCATCCTTTATTAATTGCCATCATCTGTTGGTCTTCCAAAACATGTGAGGAATCCAACAAAGAAAAATTTTCAGATACATGAATATCACATTCTAAATCATAAGAATCAACAGAATTATTAAGAAGAGCTTCAAGAGGATCAGAAAAACAATTCTTATTAAACTCTTCTTGAACCACCGCCTCAATGAGGTTCACATAAGCACAATCATCATCCTCATGTGGTTGTTTAGCCACATGAAATATGTTTAGCTCCAAAGTCATGGAACCAAAAGTGAGTTGCATCCTTCCATCCCTGCAATTAATTAAAGCATTAGCTATGGCAAGAAAAGGTCTATCCAAAATAATAGGGGTATGAACACTAGGATGTAAAACAGGTTGGTAATCTAGAACAATAAAATCAACAAGATAATAAAATTGTTCAATTTTCACTAACACATCCTCAACAATCCCTCTCGGTTCCCTTACAGAGCGATCAGCCAACTGTAAAGTTATTAAAGTAGGTTTCAACTCACCAAGTCCAAGTTTTTGATATACACTGAAAGGGATCAAATTAACACTTACCCCAAGATCTAGCAATCCATGCTCCATGATGTAATCTCCAATAGTACAAGAGATCGTAGGACAACTTGGATCCTTATACTTTGGTGGGGTTTTATGTTGAATAACTGCACTTAGTTCTGTTAGGAATGCGGTCTTCTTTACATGATGCTTTCTCTTGATGGTGCATAGATCCTTAATTACCTTGACATATGCAGGCACTTGCTTGATAACATGCAATAATGGCAAATTTATCTTGACTTGATGCAAATGCTCTAATATCTCAGATGCGGTGTCCAATTTCCTAGGTAATTTTAAGGCTTGTGGAAATGGTGGAGGGATTGGGCATTGTTCAATTTCACCAAATTCAAGTGACTCAGTTTCATCCTTCTCTTTTTCAACTGGGGTCTCCTTAGATTTCTTAGTTACTAAAGGAGAACTTTTATCAATCTCTTTACCACTCCTCAAAATGGTCACAACTTTTACTTCCTCATGTTTATCCTTAGAGCCAATTTTTAGATTTTGATTGATGGGATTGGGTTGAGTTTGGGAAGGAAGCTTCCCTCTCTCTATCCCACTCAATGAATTTGTAAGCCTAGTTATATGACTCTTGGTCTCTCTTACCTCTTCATCTAGCCTAGTGAGCATGGATTCAAACTTTTGATTTTGTTCACTTTGCCTTTGGATGAAAGTACTAAGTGCATCCTCCAAGGAAGTTCTAGATGATGATGATGCATGTGGTGAATTAAAATTCCTTGGAGCAGGAGGATTCAACACATTGTCACTCTTATAACTCAAATACGGATGGTTTCGCATATTTGGGTTATAATTGTTAGAATATGAAGAATTATTTGGCCAATATGAATTAAATGCATGTACTTGTTCTTCTGGCACATTCAAGAATGATGAAAGTGATGCACATTCATTTGTAGAATGGTTTATCTCATGACAGATTTTACACACCTCCATTGGGTCCTCTCTAAAGGTAGCACTAACACTCCTACTTCCTTTCATTTTGAGTGCTTCAATTTCTTTAGTTAACATGCTAATTTTTGCACTCATGTTATCATCTTCCCTCAACTTGAAAACACTTCCACTAGAAGTGGTAGTGTTAGTTCTAGTCCTATCAGTGAAGTCCATAGGGCAAGGTCCAGTCCATGTGTTAGAGTTTTCAGCAATCTCATCAAGATAATCCATTGCATCTTCGGGTTCTTTTTGTAAAAAGTCCCCTCCGCATGAGAGTTGAATAAACTGTTGGTCCCTAGGTGTAAGTCCTTCATAAAAATAGCTAACTAATCTCCAATCTTCATACCCATGATTTGGGCAAAAATTGAAAAGATCTTTGTACCTTTCCCAAGCTTGGTATAAGGTCTCATTTTCGCCTTGGACAAAACTAGCTATCCTTCTTTTTACTTGCTGGACTTTGTGGGGAGGAAAGTGTTTCTTAAAAAACTCTTTGGCCATCTCCCCCCCCCCCCCCCCAACTACCTATAGACCTAGGTTTCAAAGTGTAAAGCCAACTTCTTGCCTTATCCTTAAGAGAAAAAGGAAAGAAACGTAACTTAGCAGTCTCAATAACATTTTGTGCATAGAAACTACTAATTACCTCTTCAAAAGCTCTAACATGGACATAAGGATTTTCATTTTCTTGTCCCCTAAACTCAGGAAATATTGCTAGTAAACCTTGTTTGAATTCTACATGTGGTGCATTAGGTGGAAACATGATGCATGAAGGAACAAAATTTTGTGTGGGATGCAACAATTCATACATAGTTCTTCTATTCTCCTCATGATTATTACGTGTTTCATCACCCATGATTGATGAAGAAGGTGAAGGCAAAGGTGTGTCAAAAAAATTACCAAAATAAGTTTCAAAAATTTCTAATCTGCCTCTCTTGTTTCTAACCCAAATGCTCATGTAACAATGAATCCACAATAAAATAAAATAAAAACAAACAGAAAAATAAAAACAAAAAAAAAGGAAAAAAAATTGGAACGAAGTTACCAATAGAAGAATTTCCACCGGTTGTGCTTTGCTCCCAAAAATTGCCTCTGAACACGCAACAGCTCCCCGGCAACGGCGCCAAAATTGCTTGCTCACTCCCAAGTGCAGGAGATCGTAGCAATATAATTCTCGGAGTACCGAGGTCGAACCACAAGGACCAGAGTAAATTCAAAGACAATATAATTAAATAACAATTTGGTGAAGAAGAAAAATACTTTTGCTTGGTGATTGTTAACAAGAATAATAATAAAAACTGATTAAATCAATAATGTAAATACTATGGCATCGGGGTGTTTCCCTATATCGATATGAAATTCTTTGTGATCTAAGAAATTATATATTTCACAATTGATTGTTCTTATACAATTAAAAACTTATGATTCGGTTGAACTGAGACAATTCAAGAACGCATGATAACCTCGATTAATAATGCGGTTAGAATAGTTTTCAGAAAAACCCATTCACTTTAAAACATGATTTCTATTTGAAACTATTAGAAATTCCTCTAAACAATAAGAAAAACATGATTGAACTTATTGAAAGCATGGAATAACTAATACATCAAAAGAAATCTAATTAAACAATCAAATATGTCATTGATAAAATCCTAGAAAGAATCACATTGAATATTCATACCATATAGAAGAAACATAACCCCTAGCCCTAGCAAAGAGTTTAGGCTGTCATTAGAGAAAGAAAAATACAAGGTTTTCTCTGAAAAAATTCGTTCTCCAGCCTCCCTCTCAAACCCTAAAGTCTAAGTGTCCAAAGAAAATAAAACTTTTCACTATTTAAATTTCCGTCCAGGTTTACAGCAGTAACTTGTGAGTTAATTTCGGCCTTCAAAAATTGAGAATTTCGAAAAACTCAAAACTGGAAAGTTGTAGATATTTAAGTCACGGTTCCAACCCATCCAGCTTTGTGTCAATTGGATTTTTGAGGAGAGAGATACGCTCCAAATACTGATCAGTACTCAAATAAGATTTTTCCTTTTCAGATTCTGCCTCTTTGATTTCTTTCCTTATTTGAAGCTTCCAATCATGTTAGATGATCCAAGCACTCCAGCTGCACCTCCTTAGACATTTAGGCATGGTCCTTTAGCTCCACTTTAATTCTAGTTTGGCCTCCATTCTCTCACAAATTCCTGTAAACTCATCTTTCTCACATGATTTCCTGAAAGTAGAAAATTACACACAATGAATAGCATCTTATTCAAGAAATTATGTAAAGATAAATAATAGGGACTAATACAAATCATGGCTTAATTATACAAATTAAGCATAGTAATAAGGAGATAACGCCCACATAAATATATAACAAGTACACATTTTAAGGCGTTATCAACACCTATCCGCTGACCGAGAGATAAATCTATTAAGGGCTACTGCCATTCCTGTTAACTTTTGCACATCCTTAGGATTCCAAGGAGGATGCAATCTATCAATGGCTTTAATCTGATCAGGTTTGACCTCAATTTCTCGGTGTGTTATCATGTAACCCAAAAACTTTCCCGAACTAACCCCAAAAGAACACTTAGTCGCATTTAAGCGCAACCCATGCTCTCTCAACACCGAGGACACCTCCCTTAAATCTGACAAATGGTCTGAAACATGCTTGCTCTTTACCACCATATCATCAATGTACGTCTCCATGTTTCTTCCCATTTGTGACTCAAACATCCGTGTCACCATCCTTTGATATGTGGATCCAGCATTCTTAAGACCAAAAGGCAT
This sequence comes from Quercus aquifolioides, assembly GCA_019022515.1. Taxonomy (NCBI): domain Eukaryota; kingdom Viridiplantae; phylum Streptophyta; class Magnoliopsida; order Fagales; family Fagaceae; genus Quercus; species Quercus aquifolioides. The sequence continues at coordinate 172,277 of JAFHAW010000052.1, read as the reverse complement.
GACAAGACAGTGGTAATTTCCAATAGGGGCACGAAAAGCAGTTTTTTCCTGATCGAACAATGCCAAAGGTATTTGATAATACCCTTGGATCATATCCAAGAAACTCATCCGAGGAACTCATCCAACAGTGGCATCCACTAACTGATCGATCCGAGGAATGGGGAAGGGGTCCTTCGAACAAACTTTATTCAAATCCATAAAGTCCATGCACACATGCCACTTTCAATTCTTCTTTTTTACCACCACGGTATTAGCCAACCATTCAAGGTAGAAAATTTATTTGATCGCCCCCGCCTGCTTAAGTTTATTCACATCTACCCTCACTGCCTCAGCATGCTCCTTGGACGACCACCAAAGAGGTTGCTTTCGAGGGGTTGCCTCTAGATTCACATTTAACTGGTGACATATAAACTCAGGATTTATCCCAGGTACATCATAAGCACTCTAGGCAAATACATCAACATTATCCTTTAAAAACTTAACCAGTGTTACCTTTTCTGCTAACGACAATTGGGACCCCACCTAAAAATATCTTTCAAGATCCCCTCTAATTACCACCCTTTCTAGCTCTTCAAACATCAGCCCAAGCGCCTTGTTCCCAAGTTCCCCCTGGGGACCCTTTAACGACTACGAGATTCGCTCTTCTTCCACCATGACTGGGTCGACAAGACGCTGTGTGATGGTTGAGATCAAACATTGCCTTGCCATCGCCTGGTTACCCACCAGCTCCCATACTCTTCCTTGTGTAGGATACTTGACCTTCAAGTGCAGAGTTAATGACACCGCCCCCATAGCTAAAGCCATGGTCTGGCCAAAATAGCAGTGTAAGGGGAGTAAGCTTCAACTACAATGAAACTGACTTGTACTTCCTCATCTCTTGCCCGCACGGGAAAACTTATCATCCCATGAGGGACTACCATCCTTCCATCAAAGCCCACCAAAGGCAAGTCATACTCTTCCAGATTCTCGGATCTCAGATTCAATCCTCCATACAAGTCAAGGTACATGATCTCTGCCCCGCTTCCCTAGTTAACCAACACCCGCTTTACATCATAACCACCAATTCTTATAGTGACCACCAATGCATCATCATGTGATTGGAGCGTTCCCATTTTATCCTTTTCTAAGAAACCCAAGGTAGGGATAACCACCATCTTCAATTTCTTAGAGCCTAACTCTGCTGGTCTGAACCAGGGCACTCAACCTCCGACATCACCTCTGAACAGGTCCCAAGATCGTTTCTCCACCTAGCAAAAATCACATTAATAGTGCCCAAGGCTGGTTGAGGAGCTCCATCCTTCTAAAACCCAGCTCCAGAATGCCCATACTGACCCATAGGTTGATACAAGAACTGACCAAGTTTCCCTGCCTTCACTAATTGGTTTAAGTGATCCCGTAGAGTTCTACAGTCCTCTATTATGTGCCCTTTGTCCTAATGATAGTCACAATAAAGGCTCTAGTTCCTCCTAGATGAATCCCCACCCACCTTATTGGGCCACTTGAAGTAAGGCTTGTTTTTTATCTTATCTAGTATCTGATAAACTGGTTCCTTGAACAGCGAGTTAACCACTTGAGCCCCCGTAGATGGCATCTGATTGGGGAAGTCCCTCCTAGGAGGATTATTATTATATCCTCCTCCCCGAGGATCCTTTTTTTTTGGGAACATCTTGGCTTTACCCTTTCCCTATACCTAATCCTTTCCACTCGTTTGTACTTATCTATGCGACCCATAAGCTGGCGCATATTCAGAGCAGACTTCATTGTTAATGACTTACTAAACTCATACTCCGTAGGGAGCCCTAACTTGAAGGTTGCCACATCCTTAAAGTCCCCATCTATCTCATTGTACGTTTTCCAGTATCTGTCTGAATAAGTCTTGAGAGTTTCTCCCTCCCTTATTGTCATGGACAGAAGGGAATCTACTGGCTTTAGGACTCTACTGCATGTTATGAATCTAGCCTCGAATGCCCTTGTCAGCTCTTCAAAGGACCTTATTGACCCTCTTCCAAAACATCAAATCATCGCATATCTACTGGCCCAAGGCTGGAAGGAAAAACCTTACACATAAGGGCCTCATTTCTAAAATGAACTACCATCTTCTAAGTGAAGTGGCTCACATGCTCCACGGGGTCAGTCCTTCCATTGTAAACGGTAACAGTTAGCTATGAAAACCGCTGGGGAAGCTTGGCTTTGTTAATTCTCCTAACAAATGGTGACTTAAAAATCTGCCGAAGTGCCTTACTCATCGCATCACTCCCCACGCCCTAAGGTGATGGCCCCCACTGGTGCCTGGATTTGCTCTTGTCCCTCCTATCCTGACCGGAGGAGGCCGAGAAAGATTCGCTGGATGGAGTTCTAAACCTTTGGCGATATGAGCAGTCCTTGCTTTCCCTTGATTCATCACTTGATGGGGGTGATAGGCTCATTCTGTCACGCTCCCTGTGCCTGGTCTATCTCACATTGCAACTTTCGCGTCTCACGATCATGGGACAGCTGAGTCCCTGACCTCGAATGACTCCGCCCAGTACACTCTGTATGGTATGAATCTACCACCACAGTAGGACTATGATGTCTATCCCTTCTTTGCTCCAGATTAACAAATGGGTTTCCCCTCTGTGAAGCCATAGACTCTTCCTTGGTGTGATCCGAGTTGGCCATACCTCAATGAAGCAAAGCCTCAATAAAAACTTGTTCCCACAGACGGCGCCAATTGTAAAAACACGAAATTAGGCAGCCCAAGCCCAACTATAATAGTGGTATTGGAGGTCCTAAATCCAACCCAAAACAATAGAGATTTGTGTAGAGAGTGGGAAGAACAAGTGTGGGCTTCGCTTGAGGACACAAACAGGGAGATAAAGACTAAAGGCTTGAAGATTTAATAAATGAAGTGTTCTTTACAATTTTGCCCGAGGACAATTGTTCTTGATGGTTACAGATACTCTTCAGTCTTTCTCCTTTCTTCTTTTTTAGTTTTTTTGCTACCCCCCCTTTATCTGAGAACCTTTTTCCTTTATATATTCCATAGCCTCTTGAATCCCAACCCTCCATCTGTCCATTTCCCAAATCTCATCAAGACATCTGTCCCTTTAGACTCCTTGTGAAGGTGGTGGAAGGAGCTGTTGAGCTGTGGATCCACTATTCAAGTCACTTCCTCATTAATGCAACTGATAAAGCTATTGTCCACCATTTAATGCGAAGGATCTGGTGAGACCCTTAGAAGAAGCTTTCTACAAAAACCCCCATTCAACCCCTGAGACACCCTTCTCCATCCTTTATATCTCCTAAGGATGCTCCGTTACTTCCCATTCCACCTTCGAACCATGCCACTCCTCGAGCCATGGGCACTCCTTCCAGATGAACAATTGAAAGCTACAACTACGCTTCCCATCTTCAGTCCTCTGGTCCCCACATGTAATATCTTTATAGGCAATTTTTCAATTGAGGAAATATTTTTACTTGAGAGACCAAGAAAAAGATTATCTATTTTATTTATTTATTTAGTTTTGCCATAGATCCATCATTTGATTTTTAATTTTTTTTATTAAAAAATAAAGCTAACAAATTGATACAGTATCACTTATTTATTATTTGAAACGGATGTGGGGGGTGCCACCATTCATAGAAATGAGTCAGGTAACCATTTAATTTGTGAGTTCACTGAATTCTTTAGATCAAATTTTATTTTTGAAGAGGGATAAGTATTTTTTTCTAATCCAAAATTTTAAAGCTTATGACGTCTATGTGTAGCATTTAATTTAATAAAATATAAAATTCGACCTTTCTTTCTAGTTGTTCAATACAAAAAAATTGTTGAAAGATAATAATAATAATAATAATAGCTATTGACAATACATACAATTCAATTATTAGGTTTTCAATATTAGATAATCATTTTAATTTTTTAGTGAAAGATTGAAGGGTTTTTCTCTAAATTAGTTTAGAAATAAATTTTGTCTTATAAAGTATATTTTATTGAGAATTTAAAATGTTCTAATTGGATTGTAATTTAAAGATATTATGAAAACTTTTCCTATTGCTTTCTCTCGGAAGGTGATTGGGATTCTCTCTGTGCACCGGTGTCAGAGGAGGAAATAAAGTTTAGGCTTTGGTCTTTGAAGCCTTTTAAAGCCCCAGGAGTTGATGGACTTCACGCTGGGTTCTTCCAATATTTTTGGGCTGATGTTAAGGCTTCGGTGTACAGGGAGGTATGTAATAGTTTTGAAGCTAAGATTGTTCCTGAATATTTAAATGAGACCCTGATCTCTCTAATTCCAAAAACTCAAAGCCCGGAAAGCCTCAACAATTATAGGCCCATCAGTCTATGTAATACAATCTACAAAGTGATCACCAAAATTATAGTTGGCCGAATTAGACCACTTTTGGACAAACATATTTCCCCAGTTCAAGCAGCCTTCGTTCCGGGAAGAAGGGGTCTAGATAATATCATCATTGCACAAGAGTTAATTCACTCCTTGGACAAGAAAAATGGAAATGGTGGATTCATGGCAATCAAAGTAGATTTGGCCAAAGCTTATGACTGAATCGAATGGAGCTTCATCCATAAAGTTCTTAAAGCTTTCCACTTTCCCCAGAGTTTGATCGATTTGATTATGAGTTGTGTGACCACCACTAGCATTTCAATTATTTTCAATGGAAGTAAGTTGAACTCCTTTAAGCCATCCAGAGGAATTAGGCAAGGGGATCCTCTCTCTCCTTACTTGTTCATCCTTTGTATGGAGTACCTTAGGGCCCTTATTGAGAAAGAATGCATTGCCAAAAGGTGGATTCCGATGAAAGCTTCTAGGGACAATGTTGCCATCTCACACCTCTTCTTTGCGGATGACTTAATGTTGTTTGCTAAGGTGAGTAAAGAAGGGTGTGAGGCCATTAAAGATGTTCTAGATGTGTTTTGTGTAGATTCTGGGCAGAAGATTAATTTAGAAAAATCCCGGATTTATTTTTCGCCAAATGCTCCATCCAATACTAAAGACAAAGTTTGTGAGTATCTGGGGATTCATGCAACCACCAATATTGGGAGATACTTGGGTTTTCCCCTGAGACACAAAGGGGCAACCAAGAGACAGTTTAATTTGGTGGCAGATCGGGTAATCTCTAAACTGGCTGGTTGGAAAGCCAAATTTTTGTCTTTTGCAGGTAGAACCATGTTAATGAAATCAGTCATGACGGCCATCCCCAATTATGTTATGCAAGGGGCTGCTCTTCCATCACATCTCTATGACAAACTAGATAAAATTAATAGAGATTTTCTTTGGGGCTCATCTCTAGAAAAGAGGAAGTTACATTTGGTTGGTTGGAACAAGATCATCAAATCAAAGGAGGAGGGTGGTTTGGGGATCCAAGAGGCAAAGGCAAAGAACATTGCCTTACTAGCAAAACTAAATTGGCGGCTATATCAGGAAAAAGAATCATTATGGGCAAGGGTCATTTTGCAAAAATATTGTTCAAGCTCAAGAAGAAATTCAAAAGACCCAGACAAGTTATCATGCTCTCCTTGCTGGGTAGCAATTAAAAAAGGCTTTCCCATTTTTGAAAAGGGAGTGTGTTGGAGTGTAGGTAAAAATTCTAAGCTAAATTTTTGGGGGGATAAATGGGTTAAAGGCAACTCACTAAGAAGCTTGGTTGAAGGCCCCCTCACCCAAGGTGAAGCTAAATTGACTATAGATGATATGTTCCAAGATGGGAATTGGAGATGGGATTTTATATCTTTTGATATACCGAATGAGGTAAAAGACAAGATTTATGCCACACCCATGCAAATATATGGTGATAGGAAGGATTCTTTGTTGTGGAAGTCTTCTCATGATGGTGAGTTTAATATGGCATCGACATATGCATCTAACTTTACAGCAGAAAATAACCCCCAAGTTTTTATGGGCAACTAGGTTTGGAAGTTGGACATATGGCCGAAAATCAGCTCCTTCCTTTGGTTATGCCACCACAATAGTGTTCCAGTGAGGCAAGTGGCTGCTACAAGTGGTATTAATTGTCATACTACCTGTCCTTTATGTAATAACCAAGAGGAAACTATACTGCATCTTTTGAGAGATTGCCCCTTTGCTTTCTCCTTTTGGCAAGCAATCAAGACTCCTCTCTCTCTTTTCAATTTATGCCATTTGAACTTGGCTGAATGGTTAAAAAAGAATTGCCTTGACAACAATCAATTGAAGGCTAATGGACTGTCGTGGAGCACACAATTTCTTTTTGCCATTTGGGGCCTTTGGAAACATAGGAATCGGGTGGTTTTTGAAAACAACCCTCTAAATTTTTGCTTACACAAATCATGCATTCAGCAAGCCATGGAGTATCACTTCTGTGTGAGCAAAATACGCATTCCCAAGCCTTGCTCAACCAATCTGGTATGTTGGAATAAACCAGAGGAAGGATGGTTCAAGTGAAATTCAGATGGAGCATCCTTAGGAAATCCAGGAAAAGCTGTGGTGGTGTAATTCGCAACTGTAATGGCAACTGGGTTAAAGGTTATAAAAGAAGAGTTGGGGTTGCAACAAGCATCATAGCTGAATTTTGGGCTCTCAGAGATGGTCTCATTTTAGTAGACCAACTGGGAATAACCCATCTTGCTGTGGAGCTTGATGCTAAGGTTATTGTGCAGCTTGTACTTTCAAATAACAACTCTAATAGAACTTATTCCCCCGTCTTAAATGACTGCAGGTTTCTTCTTAGTTGTTTCCAACACTTCAAGGTTAACCATGTTTTCAGAGAAGCCAACAGAGTGGCTGGACAAGCTTACTAAGGAAGGCTGTTCTTCCCCTTTTGATTTTGTTATATTAGAAAACACTAACTCTGTTGAACTATGTAATATTTTAAATTCTGATGCACAGGGTCTGTATAATCTAAGGCGCTCTGCCAATACTGCTGTTGTTTTGGTTTGATAATGACAAGGTTCCTTTTAACCAAAAAAAAAAAAATTATTATATTTTATAAGAGAGATGCTACGTCTACAACAATTTTACAACATTTTTACAACAAATCACAGGTGGTTAGTTATTATTGGTTCAAATTTGAAACTAATACTAAAATTACTTTTTTGCCCCAACAATAACAACCAATAACAACCTGCCACTTAGGAAATGTTGTAAAAATATTGCAAAAATGTTGTAGACATAATATTTCTCATTTTATAAATGTGGGATTTATCTTTAGTTCCGACAACAAAGAGAAAGGCTAGGTGAGAAGAAACTAAAAAAAAACAAAATATGTCGGCCGTCCACTAGATATGATATGACATGTTTAAGGTTGACCCGAGTCTTCGTCTATCATAATTAGCCTATGGCCCTATGCACATGCTTCTTCTTTTTCTATTGACAAAATTTTCATTAATAAAATACAATGATTATTTATTTTTATTTTTTTTTTGGATAAGGAAAAATTCAATGGTTTTAATAAACAAATATTTTTACTTAATAGCTAGCATATGACGTCAGTGCTTATATAAGATACTCATCATCTTTCTTATCAGATAATTAGTACAAAATTGATTCTCAAAAAAATAAAAATAAAAATATTATAAGTAAAATAGATTCTCAAAAAAAATATATATATTATTAATTAGTAAAAAATATTATCCTAGCTTTTGATAAACAAAGCTACCAGTAAAACAAGCAATGCCACCACACGCTTTAGACATTCAAATTGACAAAGGCAATGGAATTTTACTAATAAAATGTGGTCAAACTTATAGAATTGAGAGCTAGCATACCATATTAACAAATATAAATATGTGTTTAAAAAAATGATGATAGATGATTTGATTACACACACAATGGTACACATTTCCTTAGGTCAAGTGCTTATAAGACAAGGGTAGGAAGCGTCTCTCCCTAATATGGGATTGAACAAATTCGTGAGGGTTGCATCAGCTCTTCGGCTCATTCCCAAAGCGAATAATACCTTATTAGGGAAAGATTTGTTCCTCCCACAAAAACAATAAAAGACATTTTCTTATAAATTTTTTTAAAGAAATTATTGATTTGAAAAGTTATTAATTACAGATTAAAAAAAAAAATTGATATGAGTGATAATCACATCAATGTAAAAATCAATAAATACTTGCAACCTCAAGATATAGTGAAAAATATTATGAAAAGACTTTTTATCTTTACTAACAAAATTATTTGATCAATATGAAAATGGTAAATTTGCCTTTCTTGCCCTTAAGAAAGGTTTCCCCCTAGTGGCTTCACTGCACTAAAAGAGCTCCCTTCCTCTGGGAATCCACGGGAAATAAAATAAAATAAAAAATAAAAACTCGGGTACAATGTGTGCTCTTTCTTTTTTTTTTCTTTTTTTTTTTTGAGGAACGTGTACTATGTATACTTAAATATTAAATTAACGAAATAATAATACTAACAAATAACAAAAGTGATATAAAGGTGATTTTTTCTTCGCGTAAAATAAGGGGTGGAAAAAGTGATATGTCCATTGTGACTTTTTATTTATTTATTTTAAATTTCATAATAAACCAATATCCCTTTTAGGTTGTATTTGGACTAAGTATGCGCTTCCCACGCTTGCGTCTACGTTTCTTTCTTTCTTTCTTTTTATTTTATTTTATTTTTTTAAAGACCAGCGCCTGGTGCACTGTTCATGGGACTAAGTATGCGCTTCCCACGCTTGCGTCTACGTTTCTTTATTTCTTTCTTTTTATTTTTTATTTTTTTTTAAAGACCAGCGCCTGGTGCACTGTTCATGGGACATGAATAGTGCACCAAGGCATATGAACAGTAAAAAAAGAGTGAACAGTAAATTTTTTTTTATTTTTTTTATTGTTTTCAGTTTTCAGCAAAATAACCGGTATACAAACAGATCCTAAATAATTTGACTTCCCACTTTACACATGGTTACATTTTCTCAACATACATGTTCAAATGACGCTTGAGTTATAATCTATATTTATATATATCTAAAAACTAAAGCATAGCAATTAATATTGTCACACTCCTGTTAAGTCACATCATCGATCATGTAACTCTTTTTTTTTTCTTTTTCTTTTTTTCAATTTACCAATTCTATTAATTTTCTATTGCAAAATATTAAGAACAATAAAAGATACAATTTTTCTTATAATTTTTTTAAAAAATTTATTGAGTTAAAAAGTTTTTAAAAAAATTATATGAGTGATAATCACATCAATGTAAAAATCTATAAATACTTGCAACCTTTAGTAATTGTGAAAAATATTACGAAAAGACTTTTTATCTTTACTAACTAAATATTATCTGATCAATATGAAAATTGTAAATTTGCCTTTCTTGCCCTCAACAAATTTCCCCCTAGTGGTTTCACTGCACAAAAAGAGCCCCCTTCCTCTGGTTATCCTAAAAAAAAAAAAATCCTCATGTACAATGTGTACTTTTTTTTTTTTTTTTTTTGAGGAACATGTATAATGTATACATAAAAATAAAATAACGAAATAATAATACTAACAAGTAAAAAAGTGATTTAAAGCTGATTTTTCCTTCAGGTAAAAAATGGGGAAAAAAAAATGTAATCTGTCTGTAGGGTCAATTCTTGTAGCCCAAACCCAAAAGGTATGGATTGTGAGCCCAATGAACCCAAAACAATGAATTTGTAGAGAGTGGGTGAAAGAGCTGGGCTAGTAGTGAATTAAGCAGTATTGAGTTGTAGTGTTTGTGAATAAATTAACATGCAATCATGCTCGGACAGATGCAAACATAAACGTCCGAAGAGGAGTTGTATTGAATGAACGTTGGTTACAATTCTTAGAACTACAGTAATGGTGTTTTCTTCTTTTTCTCTCTTTCTTTTTCCTCCTTCTTTATCAGAGGTCTCTCCCCCTTATATAGTACACTCTCCCTTCATCTTCATCGTCCACTTGTTCATCATCTAGACGCCCACTTGAGTGCATGTCCCATCATGTATCCTCTTTAGCCTTGTGTGAGTGGCGGTAGCTGAGAGTGCACTGTTCAGGGGTCTTCTCCACATTAATACGGCCAGAAAAGCAGGTGCAGTGCATTTAATGTGGTGGTTGAAGTTTGTCTTCTAGATATTTCTCCGTTCTTGCTATCCTCATGCGTGCCTAAGGTTCATCTCCATCATTAGGCTTGTTAGGAGGATCACTTGAACTTCACAGACGTCTGTTTGACCAAGCCTCTTAGAATCCGAGGATAATGGTCTCTTCGGACCATTAAACATCTCCTCGAACTACACCCCCCGTTCACCTTCAGGTATGTTTCTTTTACATGGGTCTTTTCTCAAGTACTTTCATCTCCTCGGACAAACAGTATTCCTCCAATAGGGCTTTAGGCCCAATATATTAGGTTGGGCTTCACCCCCCCACACTGTCCATTGTGATTTTTTTTTTTTTTTTTTTTTTTTTTAATTTCATAATAAACCAACATCCCTTTTAGGTTGTATTTGGACTAAATGATTTGAGTTCCCACTTTACACATGGTTACATTTTCCAAACATACATGTATTCAAATGACACGTGGGTTCTAACTTTTAATTAACTTAACTAGTAAAGATTTTTGTCATCAAATATAATATATGAGTTCGAGCACTATCAATATCAAAAACTAATTGGAGTTTTCATATGCTTAGGCCAACCTAGTACATCACAAGATCAAGCTGCCATGTCATCCATCTCAAGCCTAGGTTGAGCCGAGGGAAGTAGCCAAGTAGGTAACCCATCACACTTTTTATCATCAAAGAAAGTATCTATCCCATTAAGAAAAACTCCCATAGTAAAGATGTACTTAAACTGATTCTGTTAAGTTTAGTTACTTGGTAACAAATTTTTCACTTGCACTACAGTTCTCCATTTTATATATATATTTTTCCCTAAATTAAGGTCAGACTTAATTCATTGTACTTATGGCTTCAAAACTGAGTATTTGAATGCAATCGGGTTTGGGAGTGGAACATATATACCAACTCATATCTAGCAATTCCAATTTCTGATAGTTTGAATTTGATCCAATAGCTGTTACAGTCTTACAGATGAATAAGTTTTTTGGCCAAGAGTTAGTAATAGCATTTACAGCCTCTGAGTAATGAAGCAATCAAACAGACTTATTGTTATTGTTTTCCTACAGTCAAAACAGTATCTTTCAGTTGCTATATCGTAGAGAAAGTGAAGTCTGCTCAACAGCATAAAGAACAATTAAGGCCATATTAACATAGCATATTCCATATATCATGATTCTTAGACATACCATAGATACGTAGCCACACAACAAGCCCGACATGACAAAACTAAACCAGTGAAATGTTTATGTTTGTCACTCTCAAGCTTAACACCTCCTAGCCATACAAATTTTTCCAAAAATTTCGCCTTCAATATAAAAGGTTAAATTACGAATCCATTAAAATATATTAGGAAAACACCAATTCTAAACATTTGAGCTAGACATAACATAAATAGTCATACGCATTGGGTCATTGATAGATGTGAATATTAACTTGAGGAAAATTGAAAATCAAGCATAAAGTTATATACAAAGAGTATTGATAAAAGTTATCCATTAAGGGCTAACAGATGTGATACTACCACTATACGCATTAGTCAACCAAGTGAAAGCATATAGAGTCAGAGAGGTTATTATCTCAAATAAATATTAGAATCAAAATGGAACATAAATTTTTAATTTGGATTTTTTTAGATGTTAAAAAATATGACACAGCAAAAATACATTTGTTAAAATTAGGAACTTTAGAGTGGGTTTCAGTTAGCTCAATCGGTAAAGTTTCTTGTTATCAAATAAGAGATTTGGGGGTTCAAATCCCATTTACACAAAAAACCAATTGGTATCTTGGCCTAATGATAAAATGCAATTATCATGAAGTGAACACCACAAGTTAAAATATCATCCTAACTATCAAAGTTAGGAGCTTCAAAAGCTTATAGCTCATAATGCACGAAATATGCATGAACATGTCTGATGCAGCATGAGGGTGCAAGAGTAAGAAAAATAAAATAGAACAACACTAGGATTCATTACTTAGAGCTGCCTGAAAGCCTAATAAGTTTCATCACCTAACACTGCTTGGAATAACCACCAACCTAGAGAGAAAACTCTCAATTCAGTATCATTCATCAAATCCAACATATTTTATAATTTTGTTATGAAGCTTTTAAGTAGAACTTCCAGAGTTACAATAGATAAGGAAAGAAATTATATAATCAATTACATTAAATTCATAAATAAAATGTGAACCAAGTAAAATCGGTCAGCATTAATTATGGCCACTCTCCCTCCATCAATATCACAAAAATTGTAGCACATGATTTATATTATTGTTTGCAGTAGTTCACATCTTTAGATCTACCATGCAATAGAACTACAGAGACCAGTGCCCCTAAGATCAATAGTCACTGACCAATACACAGGTCCTATATAGATCAAACCTAATCCAAATTTCACCAGCCCTCCCAACACATGACATCATTTATGGCTATGCTAAGCAAAGGGATGTGTAAGACTCTTTAACATCAACCTCTTGATGTTCTTTTGAAGTGATAAATGTGGCCACTGGACACCTCTTTTTTTTTTCTTTTTTTCTTTTTTAAGGATAAATTGAATACAAGATGAAGAAGGCTATCAAATTTTTGGGAGGAAATAGCCCTTCAGAAAAAAAGTTTGACATTTGTGTGGAACCTAACGAACTAAGAAGTAGGAGTAAATGATGAGGCCAAAAATTTGGGCATACATACTTGCAACAAAAATACCATCCTGCTAATATTTATACAATAAATAGACTTGAAGCACATCTTAGGCCAAAAGTCATAATAACACTGAAAAGACAAGGTATAAAAAATAAAAACCCCACAAAATTAGCACTGTCCATATAAAAGGAAATGCATTCATCCAAAAAAAAAAGCTAAAATGATCAACACTATACTGGCCCTGGACATTGACAATAATATTGGATTCACTGTGAAATTGAAGCATGGAAAGGCAGCAGCCACTTACAGATGAAACAGATTAAAACTAGTGTCTGCCCCCTCTGCAAACATATTATTATCAATGCTACTAAAAAAAATTTCTTATGATTTAACATATTAGTCACATAGAACTGGACCAATTTGTCTACTTACATGATTAAATCATAAGCAAATTAAGAAAGGAGGGAGCACAATTAAGAAAAGAGAAAATGGGAGAATCCATTTCTCTCTCTGTCTCTCCATCCTTCTGCCACCCTCTGCGTGCAAATTTACCAAAAGTTCAAGACTCTAACCCTGCAACTCATACATCCCTCACAACTCTTGAGCAGTAAAAACATTACACTTCAAACAACACAGAGCCTCTTCACACTTTCTACTTGATTGTATCATATGTAGTTATAGAGATTATAGATTTGAATTAAGTCAAAGCTAGTAGAATAATAAATTAATAAAAAATATTAAAACTATAACATAAATCATCACTTCAGCTTGAAGAATGGATAATCAGATTGTTTGCATCAAGATTCACATGTTAGTTTGACAAATTGAGCAATTGATTTTCTTTTCCGTAATCTCAATGGAATTCAAGGATATAAAATACAGAGATACTGTACCAAAAAAAAATACATCTATCAAAGAATTGGATGGATTGTTGTGCATAATCAAGAACTAAAAGCTAATTTCTAATCCCAGTGGATGATGGGATTCAAGACTGACCTTATACCTGATGCCACACAAATTCAACATTGATCCCCAAGTCAGTACTGTGCACTCCATCAGAGCTAATATTTTAAGTATCTAATTAAGTACTTCATTACCAATAGTCAGAGCAAGAACACTTTCCACCACTAAAAAGGTGAAAGCGGTATGGATCCCTCAATATGATTTTCCGCTCAACAATTCCACTAACAAACTTGTAAACAGAATGGCAATCACCACAAACACGAAGATTCTTGAAAATCCTGAGAGGTGAACCTTCTGAAGTACTAATCAAGCCAAATGCAAGGGCAATTCTCTCACTGTGGTTCCAAAGATTGTGTTCCTTCTGTTCTTCATCTGTATCTTGTAGTGCATAGCTTATATCAGAAACATAACCTGCTTCTTTAATCATCTTTCTAAGCTCTCCCAACTTGGCATATATCTGTTCAGTCTGCGGATGGGATTGGTCTCCCATTCCAAATGAACTCACTTTATCTTTCAACTTGACCCAACTGCAGGCAGGTTTCTTCTTTATGCTATTAGATCCCATTTGTGTCCTGACATTCTCTACATCCTCCCATCTCCCAGTAGTTGCACAGACATTTGAATAAAGCACATAAGCTGAGTCATCCGATGGAGCTAACTCCAGAAGATGTCCTGCAGCCTTCTTTGCAAGCTCCAAATTCCGATGGATTTTACATGCAGCCAGCAGGCTTCGCCAGACGAGGTCATTTTCTGGGACTGGCATCTGTTTAATAAAAATTTCAGCTTCAGCAAGCTTTCCTGATCGTCCAAGAAGATCAATTATGCATACACAATGCTCAATTCCTGCTGGAACACCATATTCTGTAGTCATTGAAGCAAAGTATGCAAGACCCTCATCCACTAGACCCCCATGACTGCATGCAGAGAGAAGTGAGACAAAAGTGACATGGTCAGGTTTCAAACCCAGCTCTAACATTTCATGAAATGTTTCCCTAGCCTCCTTGAAACACCCCTGTCTTGCAAAAGCTGATATCAGTATGTTCCAGGATAGTCGTGACCTATTAATTGGTAGGGGAAGTAGTTTTAACACATCATCCATTTCCCCACATTTTCCATACATATCCATCATAGTATTTATAACATAATGATCTGATTTGAAACCAAGTTTAGTTGCCAAACAATGAAGCTGTTGGCCTTCCTCTAGTATAGATAAGTCAGCAGTAACAGAAAGAGCTAAAGAGAAGCTATACTGATCCAAATCTACTCCAGCACATCTCATCTTTGCAAAAAGCTTTAGAGCCTCTTCTCCACAGCCAGCATAAGAATTTGCAGCAATTACAGCATTCCACGCGATAGAGTTCTTATAAGCTAAATGATCAAAAATATAATTACTTGATTTCAGATCGCCACACTTGGCATACATTGTGATAAGGGAATTCTGCACGTAATTATCTGGTTCATATCCTGTCTGAACTATATATGCATGAATAGGCATCCCGTGTTTTTGTAGATTATCAAGAGTCAAGCAAGCACCAAAAACATTTACAATTGTAATGTAGTTTGCAGGTACACCATCTTCTCTCATCAATTTAAAAGATTCTACAGCGACATTTGGTTCTTTATTTTCAGAATAACCACCTATGAGTGCATTCCATGTTATTTCGTCTCGGTTAGACATTTTTTGAAATACTTTTTTTGCGTCAATCATCATACCTGATTTTCCATACATGGTAACTAAGGCATTACCAATGATCAAGTTGTCATGTAAGCCTGCAAGAACTACAAGGGCATGGACAATCTTGCCCACAACAAGAAATTCAAGGTCTGAACAGGCAGCTAATGCACTTGTAAAAGTCACATGGTTCATTGCTTTTCTCATCCGAATCATTTCGGCAAAAAGTTCTAATGCATACAGGCACTTCTCATCCTGTACATACCTTGCCATCATGGAGTTCCATGAGATTAAATCCTTGTCTGGCATTTTCTGGAACACCAACTCCGCATCCGCAGAACTCCCTGCCTCAGAATACATGTTTATAAGGGTATTGCATACACAAGCATTTGATTCGAGTCCCAATTTCACTACTAGACCATGAATTCCTCTGCCCCACTTCAGATTATCCATAGTACCGCAGGCAGTTAACAAAGTTGAAACTGTAATAGAATTTATCTCCTTGTTGATGCAACGCATCCAATAAAAATATCTTAATGATTCTTCACAAAGCCCATTATGTGCATGTGCAGCAATCATTGAATTCCATGAGATTGTGTCATGTTCATCCATGTGATCAAAGACATAACTGGCTGCCTCCATTCTACCAAAAGCACCAAACATCGATATGAGGGCATTGTCCACAGAAACATTACTTTCTAATCCAGATTTTACAACATGTCCAAGAACTTGATAACTTAACAATTCATCTCCAAGCATCCCACAAGAACTAATGACTGCAGCATAAGTGTTTTCATTGCAACATACCCCTTCGCGTCTCATACGCTGATACATACCTAGAGCTTCCTCTAAATCTCCATTATCTAAGTACCCAACAATCATTGAAGTCCAAGTGACTATGTTCCGGTCAGGCAACTCCTCAAAGAGCTTCCTAGCCAAAGAAACAGGCCCATAAGTGCAATAAAAATTCAAAAGTGAAGTACCAACAAAAACATCACCTGTCAAACCAATCTTAACAACAAAACCATGGACTTCAAGCCCTTCACGTAACATACAATCCGACCTATCACAAGCTGTTACCAAACTAGCAACTGAAAACCCACTTGCCTCCATACCATGTCCATACATTTCACGAAAGAATCCAAACGCTTCATGGTACAAACCCACCTTAACAAACCCAGAAATCATGTTATTCCAAGAAGCATCATTTCTCTCAAACATTTTATCGAACACATTCCGAGCACGTTCAATATGACCAAACCTCGAGTACATAGCTATCAAAGTATTCGAATGGGTGACTTTCAAACGCACCAAACCCTTTACGCATAGTCCATGCACTGCTCTCCCAACGATCTCTTGGGTAATATCCGAGAAACCCTTTTGAACAAAGCTCGAGATTTCGGGGTTCGGGTGGTTTGAGAGGAACGGGATGCCATGGTTTCTGGGCTCTTCTATGATGCATGGGAAGGAAATGGGTGTAGCCCTGAAGTGGGTTTGGCGTGAAAAAGCAAGTAGAGAAGAGGTTTTGGAGAATGGAGGTCTGAGGTTGAGAGCTGGTGAGAGTTTTCTGCAACACCTAGCCAGCTCTGGTTGTTGGTTGTTGAGACTTGAGACTTGAGTTTGTAAGGTAAAGAGGAAGAGATGGTGAACAAGTAAATTTTAATGGTGGACTTTTGCTTTGTGTGGATGCGTTTTGTGTTACTGTCCGGAGCTGGCAGAAAAAGGGCTATTTACGCCACCAATCAGGAGCTGCCACGTCAGATACACATTGAGGCCTCAATACACTCTATCACACAAGATTGCAGCTCAAACAAAACCAAAATTCCCAAACACGTTCTGTTCAGAAGAAGCCCTTACCTGGAGAAAACAGAGTCCGGTGCCAAAGCCTCCTCTCCTCTGGTCCTCTGACCAACGGAGCTCCTCACGGCCGCTGGAGCCGCCGCGGCGTCGATCTGAGCCGGCGCCCACGCACCAAATACTACGGTTTGTTCCGATTTCCCCTTTATTGTTTGATTAGTTATCTCCCCAATATTTAGGTTTCGAAATTTTGATGGGTTTGGGTTATTTTTTGGATATCAATCTGTTCATATTTGTATAGGTTTTGTTGATTTATATGGATTTTGCCTTTTTTTTTGGGGGGTATTTTCATGGGTTTTGATTAGATTCTTAAGTGATAAGCCACCCACCTGTACAGACTTAAATTTCTTGTACCACTCTTGAATTTGGCATCGATTCACTTCTTCTTCCTTCATTTTGTAAATTAAGTATATAATAAAAAAGTTGAGCTTCCTTTCTTCCTGCTGTCATTTAGAACTGCAATCTGTTACAAGAAAGCCATACACAAATGATAAGTAGCTAGCAATCTGTTAGATTTTTCTTTTGGACTCAACAAGTCGTTTGAGATTGATGGAGCAAAGCAGAAGTTACATGAGCTTTGTGGCAAGAAAAAATGGCCTAAGCCTATTTACAGGTACGAGCTTCTTTATTATGAGCAGTGAAGCAATAGAGAGTATGTGTGTGTGTTCTGAATTATTTGATGATGAGCCTGTTAGTTTTGTGAGTTGAACCACGATCAAGCCTTCTGTATTCTCTCTCCCCCTCCCTCCCTCCTCTCTCTCCCATAGGCCCATAGTTTATGATTTAGAATTTCATAAGGATGGCATGGAATGTTTTAAAGAGCTTGATTACTGGGTTCACAATGACTGGAACTAGGAATATTGATCTCTATGGCATGTCAAATGAACATAAACTAGTAGGCTTTGTAGTTTGTTCTATTGGCTTGCCGCTTGTGGGCACTCACACGTTCATTGCAGTTTTTAATCTTGCAATGAAATGCTTTTTTTAATCTCCTCCATGTGTACCGTTAAACCACCACCTGTGTTGGATATAAAATTTTCATGCTTTTCTTCTTCTCAAGTATTCACTGTTTTTTCAAATTCTCACTTTCATATCTATATTGTAAGATACTGAATCTGAATGTACTTTTCGCTATAACTTGCAGCCTTGAGAAGCATGAGGGTCTACCACACAACAAGAAATATGTTTCATCAATTCAAATACCAACAATAGATGGTATTTTATATATAGAGGGAGATAAAAAGTCAAGGGTAAAGGAAGCACAAAATTCTGCAGCTTCCTGGATTGTTCGTGCCTTACAAGAATCTAATTATCTATGATGCTGCTCCTTTTTTAGAAGAATACCAGTGAAGAACAGTTAGAATGGTTAAGTTTAGTTTAGAAGAATATCAGTGAAGAACAGTAAGAATGACTTGGTTAATGGCTACAGCTAAAATACATGGAGTACTTTATGGAATTGCAAGTAGACCCATGTGATATAGGGGTTAAATGAATTACGTTCACTTGATTGCTTGGGCATTATTAGTTTATGCCACTAGATTTTTAACTAAAATGTACTTATTTAACAGTTTAACAATTAACATTAACACTTACAGTATAAAGTGAAAGTTCCATATGTATCAACCACTCTCATTGTTGTATGCAACCCAGTTGATTGCGTGCTCTGTCTTTTATTGCTAAAGCTGCTTATATTCTTTATGTATCACCCACTCTCATTGTTCCCTATACTGATTAAGGTAGGTACTTTATATGCATCAGATGTGCTTTGTATGCTTAAAACACAGTTATATTGAAAAGGTTAATCATTCTTTTGCACAGCTGCACACAGTTTTGCATCTTTAGCTAGAGCTAAGAGCTAAATTTGTTGATATTATCGTGATTCCATAATATCTGTGTCTGATCAGATCAGTACTTAAATGGTTTAAATATATGACGTTGTTCAATCAATGAAATAAATGCATTACGTTTTATTTTGTTAGTTTTAAAGCATTAAAAATAATCTTTCATGGATACCTTTGTTTTTCAAATAAAATGTAAAAAACATGATTGAATGAATCTATACAAGACCAAAAAAAAATATTCTATTTGCATTTTTGCTCTTACTTCGCAAGATAATGACATATACCCCCCACATTTTTTTTTTTTTTTTGAAAGCAGAGTTTCTAATTGACAATAAAACCTGTCACAATTTGCAATAGAAGTTCCTAATTGACAATACATTCACCTCAAGTAAAACCTGTCATGATTTAAAATATAAAAAAAGAATCATAAGAGAACAAATACATCTGAAATAAAACTTGTCACAATTTTTTTTTAAATTTTCTAATTGATAATACATTCACCTGAAATAAAACCTCTCATGATTCAGAATACAAAACGAGAATCATAAGATTACAAATACATTTGAAATATAACCTGTCACAAATTTTTTATAAAAGTTTCTAACTGACAATACATTTACCTGAAATAAAACATGTCATGATTCATAATACAAAAAGAGAATCATATGACTGAAGATATATCTTAAAATAAAACTTGTCTCAATTCAAACTACAAGAAGATGGTTCTATACACCACAATTAAAATATTGTATAGCAAAAAATATTTGCTTCTTGATGCATTCTCTTGGTCACAAAACTTGTTTGAACATCAGCTTTCTTGGAATTGTTGTAATAAATCCTACATAGAAGAACATACAACCAAATACCAAAAAAAATAAAAAAAAGAATCAGCACTGTTAAAAAAGAAATTCAAATTAATTCCACATAAGCACAACAGAGGTACATTTGAACACCCTGCTCAATAAACACTACATAAAATAGCTCCAACTACATCTTTAATTGCACTCTGGTACATATAGAGAGCAAATTGACATTACGAGTAGGAGAAAATTGAAATTACAAGTAGTATAAAATTGCATATGATAATATCTATCAAATAAATGATACCAGCTGTGTCCCACAAGCCTAGGTTCACGGTGGAGAATTCAACAACCATAGTAAAAAAACTTGTCGAAAAGGAACCTATAACAAAAAACAAGATTCTCATTCAATTAAATTCATTTTAGTGTTGGATTCCTAATTGAACAAGCTCCCAAGAAAAGCAAATCCAAAAAACTTAAGTCAAGGTTTAAAAAAGAAAAGAAAAAAAAGAAACACAAACTGAAAATTAAATAAATATGACAGTATAATGACGACGGGGCAACCTAGAAATAGTTATTTTTGCCTGCACTTAATAGTTATTCAAGAATGGAAGATGTGAAATAGTTCATGTCAGTCTCAGCCATAAATAAATAGAGTTAAGAAAATATCTTGAATTAAGAAAAATCACAAATTCAACCATCATACAAGTACTTAAAAAATAAATGGTAGGCACTGATCCAAGTTGAAAAAATTTGTACAAGGAAATTCAATATCATCCAACAATAAGTCTTCTGATAACATAATAGAAAGGACTACTACCTTTCAAAAACAAGAAAGAAAAAAAGAAAAGAAAAGAAAGATATCCAATGAGGTTTATAATCCAATAGTATTACTATATATAGTTTAGAAAATTGAGAAACACAAAATCCTGGCTACGATCAAGGAGAACAATCAAGCTCATCAACCAAAAAGACAAAGAAAAAGAGCCTCAACAGTTGAATAGTAGCTTTGATACATCTCAATAAGGATCCAGTAACATTTAAAAATAAAATAAGTATTACTCATTTCAGTCATCAAATTGAATATTTGTATTTGTATCCAACTTATAAAGGAAAAATTCTTGAATTCATATTCAGATTCCCCTTTTATGTTTGGATACGGTAGTTGTAATTTTAGGAATCAGAGGTATCCATTGTCAAGAATTAAAACCAAAATCAAAATCTCTATAAGTTTCACATTTATACAATTGCTAAAGCATATTTTAGTGGGCAAATTTCACATGGGTTACATTATACTTTTGCTGTGCCATAGTATTATCCTGTTCTGCTATATTTGTACTTCTAAAACTTAAATCTTGCACCCTTGGGAGTGACATGAAATTGTTTTCCTTTTAGTTGATTAGATAAAACTGACAGTTTGTCAGATCAATGGTAGCTAGTTACTTATCATTTGTGTATAGCTTTCTTGTAATAGATTGCAGTTCTAATTGACAGCAGGAAGAAAGGAAGCTCAACTTTTTTATTATTTACTTAATTTACAAAATGAAGGAAGAAGAAGTGAATCGGTGTCAAATTCAAGAGTGGTACAAGAAATTTAAGTCTGTAACCATTAAAACCGAAATCCATGAACTTCTAAGAAATTTAAGTCTGTACAGGTGGGTGGCCTATCACTTGAGAATCTAATCAAAACCCATGAAAATACCCCCCCAAAAAAAAAAAGGCAAAATCCATATAAATCAACAAAACCTATACCAATATGAACAGATTGATATCCAAAAAATAACCCAAACCCATCAAAATTTCGAAACCTAAATATTGGGGAGATAACTAATCAAACAATAAAGGGGAAATCGGAACAAACCGTAGTATTTGGTGCGTGGGCGCCGGCTCAGATCGACGCCGTGGCGGCTCCAGCGGCGGTGAGGAGCTCCGTTGGTCAGAGGAGCAGAGGAGAGGAGGCGTTGGCACCGGACTCTGTTTTCTCCAGGTAAGGGCTTCTTCTGAACAGAACGTGTTTGAGGATTTTGGTTTTGTTTGAGCTACAATCCTGTGTGATAGAGTGTACTGAGGCCTCAACGTGTATCTGACGTGGCAGCTTCTGATTGGTGGCGTAAATAGCCCCTTTTCTGCCAGCTCCGGACAGAACGTTTTCTCTTTAAGTAAAGAGCAATTGAGCTTTTTTTTTTTTTTTTTTTTTTTTTTTTTTTAGATTATGGCAATTGAGCCATTGAGGGGTTCTTTTGTTTTCCATTTTTTATTAAAATAGAACTACTAATAGAATAGCAAGAATAAGAAGAAAAAAAATTGAAGTTTTTTATTTTTATTTGAGAGGAGAAAGTGTCATGGAAAATTTGCAAGTTGATTGATATATATTTTTTTGCTAATTAATTAATTCAATTGATAATCAATTTGGAAATTTTAGTTTAACAATAATATAATAAGTAATAAACTTAATATTATTTCTATCTTTTAATTAAAAAAAATTAACTATATTTTATATATATATATATATAATATTTATTTATTTATTAATCTTAAAACGGTGCGTCGATACACATTAGAACTGAAATATTCCGTTCTAATAACCAATCCAACAAATTTACCGAAACGGAATTAAAAACTTTGGGTGCAAGTCCAAGATTATTTGGACTCTCAAAATATATTTAAGACGTAAGTCAATATTCCTCTAACTCCATATATAAGATAACAGACACCTGATCTTAGAGCATCTCCAACAAGCTATCTAAACCCAAAATTTGGAGAGTAAACCTACAAAAACTTGCTCCAACAACCTCTCTAATTCACTATTCATTAGCAAAAAATTGTTTGCTAATGAACAGTGGCTCTCTTGGTCTGATGACCTACTGTTCATTAGCAACAGAATTAATGGGAATAAAAAATTCAACACACCCATTAAAATATTCAATTTTACTCAACAATCACAACGGCTACAACTCAACCATTTCAGATCTTTTTCTCTCAAACATCTCCAAACTCAATTACAATCAAAATACAAACTCAAATTACAATCTTAAAACTAATCAAATCATAACAAAAAATTAAGGGGGGGAAAAAAAAAACCAAAGCAAATCTGACAGTTTAGCTATTGTGAGGAGGACGAGTTATCCACCAGTGACCTCTGTTTGTGAGAGAGAGAGAGAGAGAAAGAAAGAGAGAGCTCTAGTTTGGACGAAGTGTTGAGAGAGAGAGAGAGAGAGAGAGAGCTCTAGTATGTTCTGGAGTTTGGAGGAAGTGGTAGGGAAAAAAGAGGAAAGAATGACAAAAGAAAAGAGGATAAAGGGTATGTGTGTCGATGTGTGGAGGAGAAAAAAGAGGGAAAAAAAAAAACAGAAGAATTTGTATGGATTAAAAAAAATATATATATGAGAAAAATAAAATAAAGAATAAGAAATTAAAATTAAAAAAATCCACCACAATATTTTCACAATAAATTTTAAGTGATAGGTTGTTATTGGCTATTATTGATAAACAAAAAAATAATTTCAATGGTGACTAGTGAGTTCAAATTAAAAATAGTAACAACTTATCACATAGGATCTAATATGAAAGTATTATGCAAAATATTGTGAATGTAGCATTTTTATTTATTTATTTATTTTTAGAATAACTTCCAGTTAAAATTAGATGACCTACAACTCACTATATCGTTACCACAAGTGCTTTACGAGATTTGTTAAAAAAAATATCATTAGGAAAAATTTAAAAATATTGCCATTGGGAGATTTTAAAAATATGGTTGTTGGGTATTAGAAAAAATATTGTCATTAGAAATAAATGAAGAAAGATTGAAAAAATAAACAAAGAAAGATTAAAAAAAAAAAAGAATGAAGAAATAATATTTAAATGGAATAGATAAAAGATAGAGAGTTTATCTGAAAAAGTAAGTAGCTAAAAGGTAAAAGAAATTGTTAACTCTCCAAACAGTACAAAATTTTGGAGAGTCTACTAGAGATGCTCTCAAGCATTGATATTATAACCAAAGTATAGAATATCTAAAATTTGTCGTATGAACAACTTACGAAAAAGAAAACATCTAGCTCAATCCATTGGATAGATGTTTAAAGCATATGCTTTGTCTTGGTTGGATTAGGCTATAAAGTAATAAAAAGTGTGAATTTTCTGTCAACGTCATATCCTTCACCCTTTCTTTCCCCTCGCCCCAAAGCCTTAAGAAAGGACCTTCCAACTCCAAGTTCCAATCCAAGTTGCAATCAAAGAGCCAAATGCCTAAAGAGTAAATACCCCATAGGAGGAGCTAGTAGGTTGAAATCTCCCCCTGGGGGCTAAAATTGTCTTACACACCTGCTTCTTGAAGCAAGAAGCATGGGCGATACTCTCCCTTGAGCAGGCATGTTGAACCCGAAACTCACCCCTTTGGGGGAGCCTCAGTAGCAGAGTAAAACAGCAACTCTGCTCACCCTTTTCGGGGAGCCTCACCAGCAGATAAAGAGCAACTCTATCAAAGTGAAAATTTTGTATGCGACAGGCGCATACTCCCTTTGTCTCAACAGGGCAGGCCCCACACCTGTAGGACCCACCTGCCAGTCTGACAGAGGTCTCATGCGCCGGGTGCATGATATACCTTCTCCTAAAAGGGAGCCTATATATCCCAGCGTACCCATGAATGAGCAAATGATAACAATACCTCTTTGCTTGGACTAGTTACCAGAATGACTCATGCTGCCAACTTAAAATGACATATGAACGAAATTTCATTAAAAAACCATAATCTCTAATTAACCACAAGTAAAATACATGAACAAGTTAAAAATTTATAATTTCCAGCATTCAAAGCAGTCTAAAGGCACAAAAAAGTATGCC
This sequence comes from Quercus aquifolioides, assembly GCA_019022515.1. Lineage (NCBI taxonomy): Eukaryota > Viridiplantae > Streptophyta > Magnoliopsida > Fagales > Fagaceae > Quercus > Quercus aquifolioides. The sequence continues at coordinate 147,635 of JAFHAW010000052.1, read as the reverse complement.
TGCTAAGCAAAATTAGCTTGCCAATCCAATGCTATGAAATGAAAGGGACTGCATATCTAGGAGTCTGCTCCTGTCAAGTGTTTGCTTGAACCTAAATTGTTGCAACCGTATAGAATCATTCCCAATTTTGAGCCTAATAAAACATGCCTTTGGCTTTCCTATGCACTGATTGCAATATTTCTGTCTTTTTACAAGCATTTTTCATGGTAAAATCTAAAATGACAGATCCTAATAAATATTGCTCCAAGTATATATATTGAGAAAATACAAGGGTCCTTCCTAAGCAGACTGCAAATTAGTAAATACAACACAAAACCAAAAACATTTTATAAAATTAGCCAGTTGGATACTTTCTAGCTATCCTTTGATTTTCCAGTGATGGGATGTCCGTGGCCCACTTGCAATCCCCTCATAGTAACGGGATTCAAGCTTTTGAGCATTCCAAACCTTGATAAAGTCCGAGAACAACTCATGTGAAGACTCTGATGAAAGATCAGAGAAAAACACGTTTTTCTCTTCCTTCAACCAGGTAGAAAACTCATTGTTCTTAGAGAAATAGTCATCACTGGACAGCTCTTGAAACTGGTGTGTCTGAAAAGAAAAAATAAAAATAAATAAAAAAATCCCTAACATAAGCAATTTGATACAAGGCCAACAGATAAACTTGAACACTATCATGGCCAGACACAACACAATCAAAAGGTCGTACCCAGTGCATAAAGCTTCCACTTTTGTTAGCTCTTGGAGATGTCATGGTAGGTAGTTTTACCCCCAATTTTTACACAACACAATCTACTAGTAGAATAAAACAGTAGAAAGTCACATACTTAAGTAATTCCTTACTTCCACTTGTCAAAGCCACACTACCTTCCAAGGAATGATATGTCAAAAACAATACCAACTGTAAAAACACTCTCAAGTCCTCCCTTTGTTTCCTAAAAAAATTTCTAAGTAATGAAATTACAAGTTGCATAGTCTGCCTCAATGATAGTATTAATCAAAAGGAAACAAGGAAGAGGAAATTGTAGGTTCTACACAACATATCTCATTTTGTTGCCAGTACAACAGAAGTTCCAAATTGGTCTACTATGGGTATACAGTGACCGCTTCCAGTGATACTTTTAAAGTTCAATTGTATGCCATGTTCGACTAAGTGGTGGACAGAGGAAAAAATCATAAAGAATGGCAGAGAACTCAAATTAAGTTGAACTCCTATTAGATTACATAATAGCAAATCAAACAACAGAAGAGAATAAGGACCTGTAGCCGGTGAAGAAAGAAAGAAAGAAAAAATACATTTTTCATGGGTCTAAAAAGACAATAAATGCAAACTTTATACATATTGGAGGAGGTAGGAGATATTGAAGGAAATAATGTCAAAAATACAAGTATAGCAGTAAACAAAAAATGCAATTAAAATTCACAACATGAGAAGACCTCAAACATCAAGCTGTAATCATACTGCTAAATAAGACAACTCACCGAGTGGCGAGCACTTTTGTGATGTTTACTTTTGTGCTTATCCTTCGACTTCTTTTCTGAGGAAAAAATAGACATGTCAATATGATAATATTTTTCCATGAAGAACCTCAAAATAGGGTTCAATGAGTAACCATGAATAACATTTAAAACTTGCCACAACATACAAGAGAAATTGATTCATATACTAAAAATTTAGGAATAAACCACGCCAAAAGGTAACTAGAGTGCACTTTTCTTCCCCCACTTATAACTAGGCACAGCATTAATCTTTCATTGTAAATATAAGATTGGTGGAAGAGTCATTCATGTTAGGCAATAATTCATGAAAAAACACACAAAAATTAGAATTTTTATATCAAGATGGTCATCACCCACCAAAAATGGGAACATTGAGCACAGCAAACCAACAAGATATAAACAACGTTCCAATACCTCAGTTACTAAGTACATAATAGAATCGTAGTATTTAACAATTAAAATTATCGTTGGCCTATTAGATGTCTTTTGAACTGAAGATTTGTATAATTTTAAAAGAGAAGATAATGTCTTAAATCAGCACAATTGAAAAAGGAGGATAACTAGAATCACTACATTTTGACGATTCAGTAAATCATCAAGGCATATAGCAATAAATAAGTTATACACCATGAAAATTTTGCTATTTAATAGGGCTATTGGTATCTTCAGAAAAGACAAAACAAGTCAGTTAAAAAGCAAAGAGATGGTGTCATACTTCAATTATAAATAGTAAATCTCTACTGAATCATGACTTTTCTGAATGCTGAATTAAGACTTCAATATTGAAAAGCATAGACTTGATCTTCAACTGGAAACAGGTGCCTTTTATCTTTTTTCCCCTCATGACTTGATTAACAATTATCATTCTTAACAGTTCTTGTGAGTCATTAATATTTGCTCAGTCCGTATCTTAAACTTTTTTACATGATCTCAACCAGCTTCAGACCAACCACAATAATCTACACCATCTGAAATCTAATGAGACTCTTTATAAAATAAGAAATAAATAAATAATTACAGATTGTTAATAAATAGAACAAATCATTTAGATTTTAGGGACTTCAATGAGAAAAAGGAATGTTTAAGAACTCATACATATGGTTATTAGAAATATCATTTTGGTTTTATGCTCATGTTAAACAGCTACTGAAGATTTGACTGACGAATATTCCAAGCCATGGAAAACTGGTTTGCTCCACATTTTCAAAGAAGTTTCTTTCACAAACAAGATTACAAGGCAGAAATTTCCCTGCTGGGACTTGGTAAGAGTTACAATGTCATAGTAAATTAGCAAAATTTCATCACTTTTAAGAGAAATCACCCATGACTTGCCTTCCTTTCCACAAAACCTAACTTGCTACAAGTTAAAATGTTTATAACAACAACGAGAACAGCCAATCCTAGAAGTTTTAGCATCACCTCCATGACATTGAATCAAGTCCAACAAAAGTTACTCATACAGTTTAAGTAATAACTAAAGACATTTTTCATAGTTCTGGCACAAAAGGTTGAAATCTAAGTATCAATTTTTTTTTGGATAAGTGAAATCTAAGTTTTGTTTAGTTAGCTTTAGCTTTAATAAAGAACCCAATTAGAGTTACACTTATGTTGAAGTGCCAATCAATAAGTACATAGTTGCATACTATCATCCAAATCATGGTACAATCCTGCTATATCTTTCTTTTATTTTCTATTCTTCATGAATTCTACCAATATTAAAATCTCATGTGAAAATAAATTGGAAAGTTCTAGAACGATTTTGGTAACCATAAGCAAAAGTGCATTTTGAGATAAAAATAAACTGAAATAAGTAACACATGAGTTCTACTTCTACATGATGCTAAAGGGTCCAGCACTCAGTTTTCCAACTAAAACCAGAACGTACAGCACAACCCCAGCGACCAATATCCATTCCAGCCAACTCTCTGATAATGCTGGATCTGGAATTCTCTCCTGCATATAACTTTTCCATGTCAAATCTAGATTCACCTTTTCTCTACTTTTTCTTCTTTTGACTTCTCTTTCCACAACTCAAACACAGGACATGGCAGCACTCTAAGTCTCTACTACCAACCAACACAGCCTAAACAACTTTTGAAAACCCTAATACCTACACCCATTACAAAAGCAGGACTGCAAAACATTCCAATGCTAATATATATAGGGCAAAACTTAGGTACAGTACTATAGATACAGTTCCTTAGGTTCCCTCTTTAAATTTAAGCCACGTGTCCACTAAAGTTAACTCAACAAACGGGCGTTAAAAGATAACGCGTCATCTCCTTGCCTTGGTTTTTGGGTTTTTCCTCACCAGCCCGCAATTGATGATTTTAGTTTCAGATATTAGATCTTTCCACCAAGTCTCCTCCTTTAGATTTCTTGTACTAAAAAGTCTCTTCCTCCAAAGACATCAGGTTTATTTTATGTTCTCTTTAATATTTCTTTGGCTTTTTTTTTTTTTTTTTTTTCAAATCCTCTCCTCTTTTTATGGCTTACCCAGCAATAGATCGAAAGAAATAAGGAGCAAGGCCATGGACCAAAAATTCTTACTAGATTCAAGGAAATCAAGGTCCACCGTGAATCCCTACGCAACCGCCATGCCCCGCTGTCTTCTTCATCTCTCTCTTAGGCTAGTTCTCTCTTAAAGCTTCTATTATGGGGTTTTCATGTGGGTGAAAACCAATCTACCTCCTCACATGGTGGCCAGAATAAATGCAAGGTGCGGTAGCGAAGGGATCTTGCCGAAAATTTGTTGAGTTTCAACCAAAATTTTTGTTTGGAACTTGTTTGTTTCTTGGGAAAATGAAGGTGAAATCGTTTGAAGCATCTGGTTTTTATTGCAGGTTGGGCTACCTTAGAGACTAAGCTCATGACTCATGGCTCACGTGAATGATATTGATGGGTGATGGGTCTATTTAAGATCTTGATCTCTCCTTCTTCTGAATGAGTTTACTGCACTTTCTCTTCTTTCAAGGTGTGATAGTAAAAGCTTGACCACTTGAGAGCACAATGTTGGCTGAGTTATTACTTTAAAGTTTAAACGCCGTTTGTTGAGTTAACTTTAGGGGACACGTGGCTTAAATTTAAAGAGGGAACCTAAGGAACTGTACATAAGGAACTGTATCTAAGTTTTGCCCATATATATATAACCTAAACTCAACAACATCAAAAAATGGGTATGGCTAAATTTTCTAATTATGACAAAACCCAGTTCAAATTCCATTTTTCTCATAATCCAATTGTTAGTGCATGTGGGGGAGGGGGAGTTGAACCTTGGTTCTCCTTATAAAGAAGACAAGGCAATGCCATTGAGCTACAAGGCTCTTGGTATACAATTTTAAACTGAATAAATAAACAAATTTAGTCATGCACAATGTTAGCAAAAATACGATAGTAAATAATCTGAGATTTCTGCAATGAAATTCAAAACCTGTATTAGGATGACACTTCTAAGCACACATGAAAGCAGCCATTACAAAGTTAAAGTTGATAACTAAACATATATATAGACACACACACACACACACACAAAGGTATTCAATTTTCTTAAATTCAACCTGAAATATAGTAAATATAATGCCATAAATTGACACTCAACATGAAAATCCAAAGGTGAGACATGTAAACACCCTTAAAAAGAATCAAATTTTGTCATGATCAATGTTATTAAACACCAAAATAATCAACTTGATATTACTGAAAACGAAAGTTCAAACCTTTGTCAGAATGGCGTTTAGAGTGCTTATGAGATTCCTTCTCCTTCTTCTTCTCTTTCCTATCACTCTTTCTGCTCTTCCTCTCCTCATCTTCTTCTCTTCTCTGCCTCTTTCCTTTTCCCTCATCTGTACTTTCCACAAGCAAAAATGGTAATTGCAACAAAAACCCAACAACCAAAAAGCAAAATTTTAAACAAAAACCAACCCAATACTTCTGATTGGTTGCTCAGAAAGTGTAGGAAAAAAAACCCAGAAAAAGAATTGGCTGAGAAATATTTCATTATATGTACCTTCTGAGCCTGAAGAATATGAACTTCTTTTCTTGCTGCTCTTCTCCTTGGACTTCCTATCGCTTCCCATTGTGAAAGTTTTCGCTTTTCACAAAGAGAGATTTTCGTACTTTGGCGATCTAAACGGGTTGGAAATTTGGTTATGGAGCTCGACCACTGACAAAGGTATGTGAAACCGAATGCACTACCCGGGTCGGGTCAAACGTCCGAATTCGATGAATAATTGACAAACGTCAGGAATAAGCAATTCGATTTTTTGGGTTTTTTTTTTTTGGATAATATAAACAAAAAATACAGGAGAGGAAATGTGAAGATAAGACCTATAAAATAGCATTTTTGGCGATTAATCTAATTTGCAAAGATGTTAAGTTATATAGACATATTTAAAAATCGAGTTTCATAAGGATAACTTGAGTCTCAAATACTCAAGTTTCATGTTAAAAATCTAAGATAATATTCTTTTTTAATTATTAAGTGGAACTCAAGTTTCAAATACTTGAATTCTTCATAATAGAAATCAAGTTCCTAATACTTGAGTTCTAAATGTGGTTACATAGTAGCCTTTTTGATAGTTATCCAAACCTATATGACATGCCCTTGTAGTATAGATGATCCCTTTTCCCTTGTGGTGTGATGGAGTAAAACAATCTGTGATCTGACCATATGTGCACCTCTTCCTTGATAGAAAATATTAGAGGCTGTTTGGATGGCCAATTCTCATGACTCAATTCTCAGTTTTCATAACTCAATTCTCAAAAATGGTGGGACCCATAACAAAATACTCGTTTGCCTGGACCAATACTCTATTTCCATAACTCTATTTCCAATACTCAATTCTCTACTTTTTGAGTTATGAGTTGTGGAAACTGAAAACAGCTTTTGGCTGTTTTCAGTTTTCAATTCTCAATTTTCAATGGCAAAATTGTAAATACCATTACAAACCCGGTCCCACGGTCAGACCCATTCACGTGAGGCACGCCTTTTGATACTGTCCTCAACGGCTTTCTTCACTTCAGCTCTTTCATCTCAGACAGCAGAGGCTCTCATCTCAAATTTCTCTCTTCAGTTGGCAGAGGCAGAGGCTCCCATCTCAAATTTCTCTCTTCTCGATTTCATCTCCATTCCAGTACCACCACAAAGAAGCTGTCACTGCCCTCACCTCCTCACACACTATTTCACCGATCCGAAGGTATTGCTTCTCTGTTTTTTTTTTCCCCCCTTTTTTTTCTTTGTTTGATGTTTGGGTTTTCGCATTTGATTTAACTGTATCAACCCGTGGTGATGAAATGCTTCTCTGCTTTTTTTTCTTTGTTCGATGTTTGGTAAGCATTTGATTTGATCTTTTGAAACCCGGGGTTATGGGTTTTCAACTGTGGTGAACCTGTGCTTCTGTCTGTCTACAGTTTTTTCTTTTTTTTCTTTGTTTGATGTTTGGGTAAGCATGATTTGATCTACTGGATTCCCATGGTTATGGGTTTTTTTTCTTTTTTAAAAATAATTTATGCAACTAATTTATGGTGCTTCTCTGTTTGATTTTTTTTTTCAATTAAGCTGCCTGTTCTTGTTACCCCATGAAACATGCCAAAAAAAATAAAAAGCAACTGACCTTCCTTTTTGCCCAAATTCCCCAAGAATAATTGAAAAACCTTTAGCCAATAGCTTAAAACCAGAAAACAAGATTTTGCAGTACTTTAGCCAAAAAAAGTTTGTCTGATATACGTGAACCAGAGCCTCACACAAAACTGGAGAAAGATGCAGAAAGCTCAATAGCTAACTCAGTAACATTAGTTGTAGCACCATGCTGAATAGAACTAATCAGTAACATTAGATCAAGAACTAATCATATCATATGTTCAATATTAGTGAGCGATTGTGATGGGTGATCACACCCTAATATGTTTCACACTCACATTCGCAAGAACCCCACTTAGTGGATGGTGTTGCTTCACACAGTTAATCTTGGTGTTCATATGCATGTTTGTACAGGTTGTATCTATATTCCCAAGGAGTGCAAGCTTGCCTATAAATATCACATAAACATTACTGATTAGTTGTAGAACTCTTAAAAAAAAAAAAGGACAGCTTTATTGTTTTCAACTTCTAGAATTCTTAATTTTTTTTGTTGGGGTTGAATTCTAGAACACTTAATTCTGTTTCTGAATTCGGTGATTGAAAAGAAGCAAAGTAAACTCTATTTTTTTTTTCCTGGAGAATAGAGAGAGAGGAATAAGGGGTCAGTTCTTGATTGTTGGTCCTAATTGTGGATGGCAGTGATCACAGTAATGTTTATGTGACTTTGCTGTTTATTTGACTTTTGTGGTCTTAGGACAATAGAAAAGTTGTTTACTTATTGTTTTGTAATGAATTGTTAATATTAAATTTTTGTGACTTTATTATCTATAAATTATTAAAATTAAATTTGTTATGTTATGTGGGAATGTTTATTTGGGTTTTTGTTTGGGATTAATTTCGTGGGGAATGTTGTGGATTTGGGTGTCCCTAGCATTATTCAAAGAAAAGTTATAAATAATTCATAAACTAATAATGATGATTTTAGTGTTGCTAACCTCTAGTGTTGATGTCGTACTTTTTGAAAATCCTAAAATAAAAGATTGAAAAATCACCAACAATGAAATTGGTATTAGTTTATATATTGTAGTGTGATTTTGGATTGCATTTGCAAATATGAGATTATGATGTTAATGACCATGATAAAATTCAGTAAGCTTACATTAAAGGAGATTCTTGAATCTGCATTAAAGTCATCAACAGTATTAATAATCTGCTGCATAACTTGCTGGAACCTAAAGCCTTTTTCTGTAGTTGTTCCTTCTCCCATGCTTCTGCTTCCCTTGCATAAGCCTCATCCCTTTCATTTCGTGCAGCTACGGTGTCGGCCTTATATCTCGCAAACCTTTCATGGACAAGTGGTGCTGTTGCGCGGCCACGTGGGCATGTGTTCTTGTCCAACCATCTGAAGAACTTACATGCCTGATCGGAGTCCTGCATACAACATTGAAGGCATATATAAGATGGTCAGCAAAGATAGTAAAAAAATGACAAGTCGAATATGTAATGACAATAAAATTGAAGATAGAAACTAACCGGCGCCCACTACTGACATCCATAGAACCTCCTACCAAAATTACGGATAGACAAAGAGGTCCTTTCCACACACCAATCCATATCGCACATATGGCCGATAGAAGTGGACTCATAAGTAGTGGCAGAAGACATGGTTATGGCTTTTCTTTTTCCAATATATCTACACACATATAATTAAATGTTGTATGTTTAACAAACAATGCTAACTAGAGAGACAAGAATCCAATCTACATAAAAAGCAACTAGCACAAGGATCAAATGCAAAAAACATGAATACAACTTTGATGTATAATTCAACTAGATTTGTTCTTTATTCCAGATTTGTCATTTAAAAAGACATGAGAACTCTAGAAATAATATAAAGTTGATTTATACAGTATCTAGTTGTAATCAGTTTGTGGTCATGTTAGTTTCTTGGCAAATTTAAATTGGATTTTAGTGAATTCTGCTACTTGTGCATTCAGGACCAAAAATTGTGTTAAGATATTCATGAATGCTCAGTCATATCTTGTTCTTTGCATGAATGCAGTAATTATCTTTTATATAATGCAACACCCGCTTAAAATTTTGAAATGGATGATACAATAGCCAAAATGTGCTAATTAATGTTCGTTTCATTTAGAAAGAGTTTTTTTGGGGGGGGGGGGGGGGGTGGGAGTTCCATTTCGGCTTCAAATTGTCATTGGAAGACTGTATTTTTCCCATTTTTTTTATTTTGTTTCAGGTAAGAGAGTACAGAAATGTCGAGGTAGCACCGTCTTGGGTCGGAGGAGACCGGCCTTGACAAAATCGGGAAATGGGTACCGCTTCTTATGCTCGTCGGCGCCGCTGGGTCACGACGGAGGAGATGGCGCCGCCGTACACGTCGGAGAGATGGGTAGTCTTCACTGGTGACAGTCCTGAGAAGGCGAGGGAGGTTGGGAAATTTTTCTGGGTTCGGTTTTTCTGCTTTGGGAGAGTGACAGGGCTGAAGGGGGAAGGGGAAATGGGAAATGGGAAATGAGAAAAGAGAAGTGATGGGGATGAGTACAAGGCGCGGGTAACAAAACAGAAGCATCTGACCAAGTGACAGAGCTGGGCCCCCCAAACAGTGTCAAAAATTGTTGAGTTATGGCATTTTGGTGATAAGCCAAACGGATATTAATTTTAGAGTGATGGGTGATGAGTGATGAAAAATGAGTAATGAGTGATGAGTGATGAAAATTGAGTGACCAAAAAAAGGTGGCCAAACAACCTCTTAGTCACTTAATTTTTAAAGCACTAGGGACATGTTATAAATTATTTCTCCTTGGAAAAAATGTGCTTTATGCTGCTATGTGCCAATGATGCATGGTAATAATTGCAATCGAGATCCTATATAATATCTGTGAGGGGAGTTTCATGGATTGGATCGTAGGATTATATCAAAAATAGTAAGATTCTACTTTTTGAAATAGTTTCTCAAAAAAAAAAAAAAAAAAAAAAAACTTTTCAAAATATATATATATATATATATATATGAAAAATCATCAAGTAATGATAATATGTGTTAAAGAAACATAGGGAAAAAAAAAGGTAAATGTAACACAAATTACTCATAAATGATATTAACTACTTAGTACCAAATTACCAATGCATAAATAAATGATAAATTTCAAATTTTAAACTTACAAGTTCAAAGTTCCAAAACTAAATATATACATGAAGTTCCAAATTAACAAATATGTTGCTAGCAACTAAAAGAAAATCATCCCAATTCCAAAGTTACAAATATTTTGCAAATGTTTCAATTGTATTAAGATACTGAGAAATGTCAAGTTCTTCAAAATCTGTTACAACTTGATCAATTTGGTTACACAATCCTAATCTCACCATAGAGAGACATAATTACAAATAATTATAATAACTCCAATGGATATCAGTTCTATTGCTTAGAGGCCATATAAACAATCCTACAAATCCAAATTGATTCTATGAGCTAAAATCGTAAGGATTCTATCAATTAGGATCTTATGATCTGTTGAAATCCAAGCTATCATACAATCTTCATCAAAGGTGAACAACAATCAAACCATGAGAGAGATGAGAGAATTGTATATGCTTCAATATATAAATATCTGATGCTCTGTCCTTTATATAGTAGGAACAGAGCTGGGAAAAATAAACTGCTCTAACTAACTTCTGGTCTACTCAATACAAATGTGACAAGTGTCCAAACAGAAAATTTAACCAAAAGTTATATACAGACTACATGTAGCTTAAGCTAGTCTAAACTATCTTGTAAACTACTTGTAGCTTAGGCAATTATGTACACATTTTAACACTCCCCCTCAAGATGAACTGTATATATTTATCAAATTCATCTTGGAAAGAAGATAGAAAAACTGCCTTTGTTTATGGGCTTTAGTAAAGCAATCTGCTATCTGGCACTTTGTTGGAATGTGGAAAGTCTTGATAACACCAGCTTGAATCTTCTCTCTAATAAAATGACAATCTACTTCCACATGCTTTGTTCTCTCATGATACACTGGATTAGCAGCAATGTACAGAGCAGTTTTGCCATCACAATACAGGTAAGCAGCTTGTGTATGATGCACCCCAAAGGTCTTGAACAAGGCAACTAACCATACAATTTCACTAGTTACTGTGGCCATGGCTCTTTACTCAGACTCAGCTAAGGATCTTGAGACAACTTGTTGTTTCTTGCATTTCCAGGAAATTAGAGAATCCCCTAGAAACACACAAAAAACTAAAAAAGATCTTCTTGTATCAATGCAAGCTGCCCAGTCAGCATCACAGTAAGCCTTCAATTGTAAGCTTGAATCTGTAGAAAGAAACAAACCCTGCCCTAGTGTTTTCTTCAAGTATTTGATGATTCTATATGCTGCTTGTAAGTGAGGAATTTTAGGAGAACTAAGAAATTGACTCGATTTATGCACTGAATAGCATAAATTAGGCCTGGTCAAGGTTAAGTAAAGAAGTTTGCCAACTAGTCTTCTATACTGTGACACGTCTGAAACTGATTGACCAATAGAGTTGTTGAATTTTGCAAATGGCTCCATAGGTGTGTTTGCAGGTTTACTAGCCAACAAACCTGTATCAGCAAGAAGATCCAAGGTATATTTTCTTTGACATAAAGAGATACCTTTTGTAGTTCTAGCCACCTCAAGTCCAAGGAAATACTTTAAGGTACCAAGATCCTTAAGTTTGAACTTACTATCCAAAAATTGTTTGAAATAATTCACTACATCCACATCATTGTTTGCAATCAAGATATTATCAACATATACCAAAATGATAATGATAGAGCATCCCTTAACTCTTGTTAAGACTAAATAGTCAGATTTGGATTGTACAAACCATGATCAACAATTGTGGCAGACAATTTAGCAAACCATTGTCTGCTAGCTTGTTTAATTCCATACAATGACTTGAGCAATCTACAAACCTCCCCCTTGTTGCCAAACCCAGGTGATGGATGCATGTAGATCTCCTCATGAAGATCACCATGGAGAAAAGCATTATTGACATCAAGCTGTGTCAAATGCCAACCAAAAATTGCAGCAAGAGCAAGTAAGGTCCGGACAGTGACAAACTTAACCACAGGAGAAAAGGTCTCAAAAAAATCAATTCCCTCAATTTGAGTAAACCCCTTAGCCACTAAACGAGCCTTATACCTCTCCACAGAACCATCAGTCTTCAATTTCATCTTGTAAACCCATTTACACCCTATAGGACCTTGCCAGGAGGAAGTGGACACATAACCCAAGTGTTGTTAGCCTTAAGAGCATCAATCTCAACTTGCATTGCCTCTTGCCATCTAGGATCCAAGATGGCTTTAGCATAAGAATCAGGCTCCTTAGAAACAGAAAGGGAAATGGCAAAAGCCCTATGACAAGTAGAAAGTCTATCATAAGACAAAGTAGAGGAAATGGGGTAGAGAATACCTAAAGTAGTGGAAGCACTAGAATCATGAGACTGAGTAATGGAAGCTGAAGCCAACACATGTGCAGAAGCAAGGTTGCAATGATAATCAAGAAGATAAGAGGGTGCTTTGTAAGGCCTAGAAGATTTTCTGTGAGGCTAAGGTGATGGTGGAGAAACAGAATTGGGAATCACAGGTAAAGCAGAAGTAGAATGAGATTGCACTAAGGCAGAAGGAAGAGGCACAAGGTTTGGAAATTCATTAAGAGGAGTTGCAATATTTGTGGTAAAGGCAAGAGTGAATTCGGCAGAAACAGGAAGAGTAGAAAGGTCTGCAAAAATAGGTGAGGAACTGGATTCAGGCAGAACAGGTTGAGGTGGAAACATTGACTCAGAAGATGAGAAAGAAGGAATAGGAGTGGATTTAGTAGTCCAATGTTTAAAAGGAAAACAAGACTCTTTGAAGACAACATCCCTAGAGATAAAACATGTCCTAGAAGCCAAATCATAAAGCTTGTAACCTTTGGTACCAAATGGATAACCAAGTAAAATACAAGCCTTGGCCCTGGGATCAAATTTGGACCTATCTCTAGCCAAGGTAGAAGCATAACAAAGGCAGCCAAAAGACCTAAGATGAACATAGGAAGGACGCTTACCTAGTAAGATTTGGAAAGGAGTGAGATCATGCAAAAGAGGACTAGGAATTATATTAATCAAGTAAGTTGCAGTGAGAACACAATCACCCCAAACTTCAAAGGAAGATTAGCTTGAAATCTCAAAGCTCTAGCAACAGCAAGGAGATGCTGATGGTTCCTTTCAACCACTGAGTTTTGTTGTGGTGTTTCCACACAACTAAGCTGATGTATAATTCCTTTGGAAGCATAAAAGGAATTTAAAGCAAATTCAGGTCCATTATCAGATATAAGGATCTTAATAGGAACCTGAAATTGTGTAAAAATCATATTATAAAAGGATTGAATTAAGCATGAAGTCTCAGACTTGTGTTTCATTAAGTAGACCCAAGTACGTCTACTGTGATCATCCACTAAAGTAAGGAAATACTTAGATCCATTTAATGAAGGAGTAGAATAAGGCCCCCAAATGTCAGCATGAATCAAATCAAAACAACAACAAGAAGAAGAAATAGATGCAGGAAAAGGCAACCTTTTCTGCTTGGCTAGAGGACAAACAGAACAATCAAATGTTTTATTAATATTGCAAGTAATGACATTTGGTACAAGTGATTGCAACAAGACTAATCTTTGTGGGGAAGGGTGACCTAACCTACAATGCCATAGGCTAGTCTTGTCAACATCAGATGTACAAGAATTGAAACAGAAAGAAGAAAACCTAGACAATTTAGCAAGTACATTAGAAATAGATGCAGGCAGTGAAGCAGCAGATTGGCTTTGCAATGTGTAAAGTCCACCTTGCTTCTTACCCAACCCAATCATCTTCCAGAGCTGTAAGTCCTGAATAAGAAAAATTGTGAAAGGAAGATGCAACAACAAGAAGAGGATTGAGTCAATTTACTAATGGAAATTAAATTGAAAGAGAAGCTAGGAATGCAAAGCACATTTTCTAATAGCAAAGTAGAAGAAACTTGGACAGTCCCAATATGGGAAACCTTAGCCATGTCACCATCAGGCAACTTAACAGAGATTTGAACTATGGAGGTTATAGAAGTAAAAAAAATGTATAGAATGAATCGTGTGGTCTGTAGCACCACTATCCAAAATCCAATCATTAGAACTAATTTGAGTTGTGACAGCACTAGAAGAGAAAACAGAATAGTCTAAGGAAGGAGTTAACCAAATACCTGAAACCTCATGTCCCTGAAGAGAAATGGTAGGCTGAGTAATAATATTGGCAACTTGGTGTGTGTCAAAACCTCCTCCTGGTGGTGCTTGTGTACCAAAGTGACTGTGGGAATTCAGCAAGCTAAGTAATTGTTGATACTCTGACCAGGTCAAGTTGACACTTTCAACAAGAGAAGCATCAGCTGCTACAACATTATTAGCAAAGGAAGTAGCTTGTGAACCCTTGTTCTTGAATTTATAACCAGGGGGGGTACTCGTGAAGCTTGTAGCACTTGTCAACAACATGGCCCAAAACACCACAATGAGTGCATTGTGGTCTGCCAGACTTAGCTTTGTTGAATGACTTGTTAGAGCCATTAGCCTTGACTGCTAGAGCAGAAGACTCAATGGTATTCTTCTTGCCAACCTTTCTTTGTTTCTCATCTTGAATCAAGAGAGAAAATACCTTGCCCATGGAAGGAATGGTATCCATCACTAGAATCTACCCTCTAACTGTGGTATAAGTTTCATTGAGGCCCATCAGAAAAGACATAACACAGTCTTCTGCCTGATGACCATAAGAACAATTTCTATAATTTGAAAGTTCTTGCCACAGTGACTTAAACTTGGTGTAGTAGCTACTGATGCTCAAATCCTCTTGTGCTAAAGAGCAAATTTCTTGTCTTAACTCAAAAATGCGTGGTCCATTGCCTTGAGAGAATCTGTGTTGTAAGTCCAACCAAACCTCCCTAACTGTCTTGAAATAAACCACACTTGATTGAAGATCCTTAGAGACAGAATTGAACAACCATGCTAGAACAGTGCTATTGCATTTGCACTAAGCAGTGTAGAGAGGATGATCCATAGATTGAGGCTTCAACAAAGACCCCTCAATGAAACCTATCTTAGATTTGGCATCCAGAGCTATGAGAATAGCCCTACTCCAGGTGCTATAGTTGTCCTCAGTGAGATGTTATACAACTAATGACACACTAGGATTGTCATTGTTGGACAAAAAATATAGGCTAGAGGACTTTTCCCATGGCTGAATGGTTGGAACCGAGGTACTTGACGTGCTATCACTCATTTCATCAAATCAAAGATCAATGATTGATGAATTGATGAACTACAAACAAGATCAAGAACTAATACTGCACAGCTAATAATGATGAATTCTAAACCAAAATTCAACAAGAACAATCAACGAAAGCTTCAAGATTCTTAGAACGAGAATTGAACTAGAATCCAAGAATTATATCTAAATCTCTGAAGAATTGAAGATTTAGATGATGAATTCAATCATAAAAACCCTAAGGTTCTATTACAAGAATTGAGAAATGAATTTTCAATGATCAAACCAAGATCCAAGTGAAAATCAATTATTGAAACCCTAAGTTCTGAATTTAATTTGCTAAGAATTGCAAAGAAAAATCAAAACAAAGGAGAAAGAAAATTGTGCATGAATCAAGTGAAAATGTAAAGAAAACTTCTACTTGATTTGGAACAATGCACAAAGAATACAAGAATTGAACTAGCAATTACAAAGTGTACCAAGAATGAAGACTCTGATCTAGTTCGGCTTTGATACCATGTTGAAATCCAAGCTATCATACAATCTTCATCAATGGTGAACAACAATCAAACCATGAGAGAGATGAGAGAATTGTATATGCTTCAATATATAAATATCTGATGCTCTGTCCTTTATATAGTAGGAACAGAGGCGGGAAAAATAAACTGCTCTAACTAACTTCTGATCTACCAAATACAAATGTGACAAGTGTCCAAACAGAAAATTTAACCAAAAGTTATATACAGACTACATGTAGCTTAAGCTAGTCTAAACTATCTTGCAAACTATCTTGTAAACTACTTGTAGTTTAGGCAGTTATGTACACATTTTAACATGATCCTACATTCTATCATAAAGGATCATGATCTCATGTCGATCCTACCCCATGAAAGATTCTATATAGATTGAAATCATTTTTTTGGGGTAGGATCAAGATTCCAACACTCTTCAAAATGTGCTTAGTCATAACAAATTTTTTTTTTTTTTTCAAGAAACTTCTCATGACAGATTTAATTAGTTGCCAATACAATGGGTTATTGGATATAGACATGCCTAAATTTAAATTACATCGTTTCACTGATTATTATTATTTTTTTTATGATACATTCATAGTTGGAGGTGTGAAGATTTAAATCTTAGATATAGGGGTGTGCACGGGTCGGATTGGGTCGGGTTAAGGAGATTTTTTGACCTAACCCACCATGGTGGGTCAAAAAAAATTCAACCCAACCCAACCCATCACATAAGTCCAACCCAACCCACATGGGTCGGGTTGAACCCATGGGTTAGACAAATTTATTATTATTATTATTATTATTATTATTAAGTTGAGTAAAAAAAAAAAATATTAATATTAATATATAAAAAAACCCAAAGATTAGTATCAATGTAACTCCTTAAAGGTAAATAACACTAATGACTAAACAACAATAATAATTTACTAGGGTTTGTGTGAACTAATTAGTTTTTACATAGGATATGAAAAGTTGGTTATTTTAAAAAAATTATTAATTATATTTTATATATATATATATATATATATATATATTAAATATATGGGTGGGTCGGGTTGGGTTTGGCAGGTTTGAAATTTTATGACCCAAACCCAACCTGGCCTGCTATCAAAACATTTTTTGTAACCCAACCCAACCCACCAAGGCCTAAAAACCAACCCAACCCGGCGGGTTGGGTTGGGTCAGGTCAGGTCGGTTTTGGCGGGTTGGCGGGTTGACTGCGCACCCTTACTTAGATATCTCTATAAATATTAAAGAGGTGTCAACTAGTTGACAAGAATTAGGTAGTATAAAAGAGGAAAAAGATTGAGAAACTTCCATAAGACCTTAAAATTTTAAATTCCATTTTTTATCACATTCAATATTTCTACCAAATTTTACTAACACAAATAAAAAAATTTTATTTTTGAATTTTTTTTAGTGGATCATTTTAAACAAGAATGGAAGTACAAAATTAAGGGCTGCAAAACTGGAATGGGAGAATGCAAAAAGAGTAATGTTATAGGCACAAACTAGTTTACAATATTTTTACAAAATGTTGATGTAGCCAACCTCTTATTGGTTTTCATTTAGGCCCACTATTAATATTATTTTTTTATTTTTTAATAATTACTCACCACATCAACAGTTTGTAAATTTTTTTTTATAAAATAGTTTGTATCTCTAGTATTATTCATATAAAGAAGAATCTCCATTGTCTAACAAATAGTTTAAAGAGAACATAATAGACTCACTACACACAAAACAAAACAAAACAAAACAAACAAACAAACAAAAAAAGCGCAAAGCAAAGCATAGGAAATTCCAGCTTTAGTAAAGAAACTTGATGAGAAACTTCGGGGCTGTTTGGTATGGGATTTTGAGCAACAATTTTCATTTTTTAAATAATATTATATGTATTTTCATACACTTTTTCACCCCACACATATTTTCAAAAAATACAAACAATGTTACCAAACAGGTCCATACTCAAAGCATCTTAAGCATGTAGCACTAAGGAAATTAACTCCACTCTTCAAGCGATGCAACCAACTAGATCTTCTTTATTCTACGAGATGTAAGTAATAGTCGGATGGATCTAATACTAATCATGACAAATAATAATAATAATAAGGAGAAGAAGAAGAAGAAGGAATATTATGGTAAACCATGTCTATGAAACGTATGTTATACAATTTTTAATTCTTCAGTAAGTAAATTATACCTTGTAAAGATAGAAATAATGTTTCAAATAATGCTTATTAATTAATTTTTTAAGGCAATAATTATGAAATTTAAGCAATCATGAATATTAGAAATACGACATAAAATATGACTTGTCTCACGCATCTACATAGAAATTAACCAAGAAGCATCTAAACTCCTGGAGCATCTCTACACACAAATATTAGAAATTTAACCAAAAGCTTCTTTTATGTGATGTAAAGGTAGAAATTGAAGAAGGATATAATATAAGTTTGATAGACATATATCAAACAATATATATGATGACGGTAAAAATGTGATATTAGATCCTTCTGTACTAATCTTAGGCCTCGCTTGGAAAGAGAGAATAGAATGGAATGGAAATGAATTAAAAAAATTATTTTAGAATATTCTTTCGTTCCCTTGTTTTGGGAGTTTTAATGGATGGAATGGAAAGTCAATTCCCTTGTTTGGGAGTTTAAGTGTGAGAGAATGGAATGGGTAGGAGAAAACACTCATTCCTCTCTATTCCCTTAAGGCCTCAAATTTTCATTCTTCCCGAAATTGGGAGGAATGAGAGGGAATGAAATTAAATTTAATGATTTTTTTACTAAAACTCTCAAAATATCCCTATATATTCAACTCTTTATTTTAAAATAGGGGTCTAATAGTAATATTGTTATAAAATGATTCCATTCCATTCTCTCCATGCTGCTCCCAAATAGGATTATTTACATTCCATTCATTTTCATTCCTTTATTTTAAAACACCCAATCAAGGTTACTTAATTCCATTATTTTCCTTTTTTTTCCCTTACTTAAATACATTCCATTTCATTCCATTCTTTTCTATTCTCTTATAATCATTCCATTTTATTCCATTTCCTTCCCTTATGAACTCCCAAGCGGAGCCTTAGTGAACATATATTGTTGAAGGAAAAGTTGGTAGTATTCGTATATCACACATAAAAAATTGTATATTTTTTCAACCTGATTTTGGAAAATTCCATACTTGCCTAATTGAACCTCACAAAATTCATTTCTTTAGAAAATTATTGTGTACTCCCGGAGTACCATAAATGCGTGCTCTTCCTTCTCACATGAATGGTGAGTCCTGCTAATTAAATTCATGATAGGACCCACCATTTATGTGAGAGAGAGGAGTACACATTTATAATATTCCGGAAATATCTAATAATTTTTTCCTTTGTTTGTACTCGCAACTTGCATGCGATGGATGTTTGAGTTTCTATCTAGCCAAACAGTGGTTGACATGGTAACCCAAATTAAGATGTGGGTTGCATAATTTTTCATTTAGGACTCTTACCCATTGGAGATGTTTGAGAAGTGCGGAAGTGACACGAATATGGTTGAGAAACTTCAATCATGAGTTGGGAAGAACACGACGAGCGTTAGAAACGAAGCATTTGTTATAATTTGATTTATAAAGGAAAGATATTGGAATTATGTGCCATACATGGAAGTGGGTTAACATAATTCGTTTTTGTATAATTCAGTAATTATTCAATTTCTAGAAAAATCTTTGTCAAATGGCTCATAATTAAGCAGTTTCTCTATAGAAAAATAAAAATAAAAATTTTGACACTAAACAAGATTCCATATATATATATATATATATTTAATCTTTTGAAGTTGAAATGATGGACTGCAAAATATTCAAATCTATGAAGGTGACACACAGGTTTAGAAAGATCTTTAGCTCCTCTTAAGAATTTCTATCACAATTATACGTTAAACTCAAAGATCTTATTCTCATGGAAGATAATAATAACTTTATTTAATTTTGAATTCAGTTCCTCATCAGTGAGATGCTTATAGTATGCATCACTTATACCCTTCATCAAAAGTATCATCTGAAATATGGATTCTTTGTAATAGATCAGTTGTTGGGGATTAACATTGATAAGATGTTCTGTCACGCCCCAAACCTCAAAGATTCCAAAGCATGAGAAAGACGTCTCAAAGTGCTTGTAGATTTTTCTTTTTTGACAATTTAATCCACATAAATTATATCAAGTACTAACATAAAAAATTATCATAATAATTCCATTGAATATACTCTCAAAGTAAGTCAAAACTCTAAGCAATAATTACAATGACCATTGGTCATAAAAGAATAGAGGTCTGAATAAATAATTACCTATCATCAGTTTGTCCTATCTGTAGGAATAACGTCACAACCACTATAATATACAAAAGAATGAGTCAAACTTATTCTAAGATGCGCATCATCTAATATCTCCATGACAAAAGTTCAGCCTCCATCAATAGTTAGTTTAACTATTGTTAGCCACCTAAAAGCTGTCTCAAAACATTGTTGCCTACTCTGAAAAATTTATAAAATAATGGAATGAGACAAAGCCCAATAAGTTGCATAATTAATGGGGGTGGGGAAAATGCAAGTTCCATTTTTAATAATAGTCATATGATATGACAAGAATGATTGAATAATGAAACACAAAATTTCTCAAAGTAAATACCTTGAAACTATATACTATAGTATAATCTGTGAGCACCAACAATATAATTTTCAAAGTCATAATATCTAACATAAGGTAAATTATCACAAATATATCACACTACCACATAGACCGGTCTGGAGATCCACCCATTCACAACTGACATTATATTGTCCTCTCTAGTATGTAAACTCTTGGCCCCATGGACAACAGCCTCACCCATACCTTCAAGGTTTTTCTCTCCCCCTATGGCAGCAGATAAAGCGCGTCAAATAGGACTTCTTTTGCATGTGGTCTCTTAGTCCCATGGGTAGTAGCCTCACCCACACACAATTAAGGAACCTCTTCACTCACAGGTTACATTATTTTGAAACACGTAGTTTATATCCAGATAGTTTCAGAAAAATCTTAAATAATCTAACCTCTACAAATTGTAAGGTTTTCAACTTCATTCTTGTCAAGAGATTTTCTATCAATTTCTCACATAACAAGACAAGATAAGCATCTTTAAATTTTATAATATACCAAAAAATCCATGATTTCCTTATCAAAGATTAAATAAAATATGCTCATTTTCCATGTCAACAATTCATGCATTCCCCAAATGCAATACCAAATATGAGGCATTTTCATATATAATCATATATATATATATATATATATATATTAAGATTACGACACAATAGTTTTTAGGAAAATATAGTTTCCATAGGTAGTTTCCAAAAGCATGTCTAACCCAAAAACAACATTTATGCAACATGGTTATTGTTCAAAAATCTCATTAAAAGCTACTTACCTCGCAACCACAAAAGCCTAATTCTCCAAGCTTCAAGGAGATTAGCTAGAACCTAAACAATATCAAGTAAACCTATCACAATAAGCATAGAGCTTGAAATTGTATCAGCTACAATTTATGAATTGCCAAATGAGCACTTAATTAGGCAAACCTAGTATTTAATCTCATCAATAATAATATATTTCACTTCCAAAGTTTCTCAACAAATTGATTCACAAAGTATAAACTCTAATTTATAAAGTTAACTCATTTAATATCATCTCCAACATCATAACTAGCTTCTATAAAATTTACACTACATCATTAAGAGACCCATGAAAGCAAAATCAAAATATCCTCCAAGACAAGAAATTTAGAACTTCAACTAACTTCAAATAAACCCAATGGCAATGGAAAAATTAAATTTACCAACCATTACATGTTATAACTCAAAACCCCTAAATTTTTCACCATACTTAAACCTTAAGTAGTTATCATTAGCACAAACCATATGCCCACTCATCAAATAATTCCACCAATACAAAACTCATACATACAAACACATAAATATCACTTCCAATACTCATAAATCACATGTGTATCATTATTAAAGCTTAGATAAAAATAACTTTAAGCAAAAATGTAAAACCCACCAAAAAGATTAGAAATTTTTACCTCAAAAAAGGATGTGAAGGTGTTTATAGGTTCTCAAGAATTTTTTGGTGATCTTGCTGGAAAATAATGGTGGAAATGGTGGTGGTGGTGGTGTGGAAGTACCGGTGAGAGAGGATATAAAAGTAGAGAGGAGTGTATGAGAGAAAATGAAAAAAAATAGAAAAGAAGTGAAGTGAGTGAGCCGGCCAAAGAGGGGAGATAAGGTGGAGTGAAATGTGTGGTGGGAATGGGTGGGGCAGGTGGGGTAGTTAGGAGGCACGTGAGACCCATAAAATCTGACTTCTCTCTTTTTATTTTTATTTTTTTGTCTGACTGACTAGGACGTTACATGTTCTAGCTATTTGATTTCAGGAACTTAGAGGTTTCTAATTGGGATGAATAAGAATTGTAAGAAAATTAACTTAATTTGAGGTAGTCACCTTCCATAGAGAGAGATTAAGAGAGAGATGCACTAAACAATTGGTTTATTCATCATTGATATCTAACGTTAAATTACAATCATGTATCTATAAATACATGGTCTAATATAGGAGACTAATTCTAATGCCATTAGTCCACATAGCCTAAGATAATTAGCTAGTTAATTCAACACGTACTCTATGAATTAAACTATGTACACATGTGCTCTATTGCATGCGATGAAATAGTGGTACAGATTTTTCTTAGTAGCAAGTTCTTACTATGAATCACTGTAGTGCTCAAGTCTTACATATTCCCATGTTACAGGCACACATTGAATGGGCACTGCATTACCATTTCCTTTTCAGAAAACTTACTGATACCCACTGTCATGTTTTGTTGGATTGCATGCAAAGAGTTGAGGTCCCCGGCTCAGCTTCTTAAAGAAATTGTTTACAACTTCTAGTTCTTGTACACAGTTTTGATCCTGTTTACAAAATTTTAGTGGTGGTAATGGACCAAAGGCTCCCAACAATTGGCAAGTACGTACTTGTCAAAATGGAAATATGAATGTTATACATTAGGATATATTAGTGTATAAACATGACAAAAAAATTTAAACAACTGTAAGTGCTTTGTTGAACATTCTGAAATTGATAAACAGCACATATTTAGTTATTTTTTCTTTTGATGATGTAGAACCTTACCAAAGCAGGGCCTTTTGAACCTTACCAAAGCACATATCATGTTAAGTGCTTTGTTGCACATAATTGTTGATAGTAAACCATGAAAGGAAATTTAATCTTCAAAACGGTATACTGACTACTGAGTGAGTTTAGCATTAGTTTTAAATTTTAGTTTTTAGTTTTTACCTTTTATATACAGTTTTTTAAAACCTCTTTTTTTTTCCTCACATTTTCTTAGTTTTTTCAAATTTTTTCAAGGTACAAGTATACTTTAACATATTTTCAACAAATTTTTTTTAACAAAAAGTCAAATAAACTATTCCCAAACAGACTCACAAGTGTAAGGTGAGAAGTCCTTGCCCATTGCATGCACACGTGGGGATTTTATTCACGATTGACAATCCTGACCCTGGCTTGAATTGCCTTCAATTTTTACTTGCTAAAAGCCAAAAAGTGTAGAGTCCATTCTAAACACAAATTTGGGTGGAGTCTTGGAGTGATCTGGTGGTGTCTTCATTATTACATTTTGCAGGGTGTTGAAGGTGTCTGCTTTTATGTTGTTGGTAGTGGTTATACTCTATCATCTTAGTTCAAATCTCTTGAGAGTTTCAGATGGCTTGAACTTGCGTACCTTTCTTTTCAGTTAAATTCATGAGATTTCTTGTTGAATGGGGATATATTAATGTCAGGAAGAACAAAATGGAGAGGTCCCTGGGGTTCTGCAGTGCTACACAGCTGAGAAGTTATCATCCTCTGGGGAGCTGGCTTTGACGTGATTATCTATATATTCCCTAGTGATTATAATATATATATATATATATATATATATATATAGTGCTAAATTAAATATATTATTTACACAGATTCCGGTTTCCAGAAGTTGATGAATTATTCTTCTTGATAATCGCAATAGAATCTCAAGTGCTGTATAAATACTGAAATCTGGACTGTATGACATAATTAAAACTAGAAAACTACATATAGTAAGGACTTCAATCTATTTAAGCTCAACTGTTTTGATGTTTTAACTCCAATACCTGTGTGGCTTGGTGATGGCTTTTTTATTATGTCCATTGGATATGTGGAGCATCTCTCTGTAATATACATGTTAAATCAATTTTGATATAGGAAAATAGAGATAATAGAGACAAAGAAAATAAATAGAATAAATTTTAAGCTTCACCACCTAGAACCTGCTTGGAAACCATAGGCATCACCACCTAAGGGTGGTGTCACCACCAAACAAAGATAAACACATTCTCAAATCATAATTTTCTCATTCAAATTCTCATACCCCTTTTTAAGATTACAAGAGCACTAGTTTAGTAGGGTTCATGGATTACACCAATATAGAGAATACCTAATTAAATCCCTTAAAAACCTCAACATTAAAAAACAAATTTAAAGACAAAATTTCAAATTCAAACATAACAACTTGGATGATTTTGGTGCTCCTTGCATCATACTCCCCTGGTTGGAGAAAACTTGACCTCGAGTTTTGAAGCAGGGAATGAATAGAGCTTTGGCATGCAACACTTGCCTCAATTCAGGAATCATATTTGGGAGCACGGAGAATGACAAAACCTTGCTTTCTATCATATCATTAAACTCTTTTGTAATTACAAAATCAATGTGTGGAATCAACACAATCTTATCTTGAACCATAAGAAGCACTATGGTATCCACTTTTTTTTCACTTCATAAAGCTATTTATCTACGTGCACCATGTCATGTGCACCCTCTAATGTTACACTCCCTTGTAGAACCTTCTCTTCATCAAGGATAATGGAATCATCCTTTTGAACAATAGGCAATGTATATGACACTTCAATAGGTTGAACTAAATTTGCTACATTTCACCTTGTTGTTCAGGCTCCTCAATATGTTTTACTTGTTCACGAATGAAGCAATATCAGTTGTCACTAAGGAGTTGTGGCGAGCATCTAAAGCATTGATCCCAGGCTTCCTGAGCATTGCAGAGAGGTCTTGAACTAATTTCATGAGATTCTTGAATTTTTGTTCTGTGGAAGACAGCTCTGGAGTGAAATTAGGACTAGAAATTGTACAAAAATTCACCCTTGGTTTAGTACTAGAAATTGTTCGAGCACTCATCTTCCTCAAATTGTGCCACATTGCCGGTAGCGAGTCTATCCTATTAGTATTTTAAAAAGTCTTTGATCATTCTTTGGAACTTCGAAAGACTTTGAAAATTCAAGTCTCAACATTTTTTTCTTTAATTGCTATAGTCTTGGAATTTTGGACTATATTAGAATTTTTTGATGCAACTTGTAAAGTTATAGACAAAACGTGTGGCAACCGATTAAATATGTAGCAATCATGTTATTCGAATAAGTTTTATGTCATCCCTTTCTTTTTGCTCAAGTTTATTAAGAAAAAAATGATTTATGATTAGAAATACACATTTTTCCGTGTAATAATAAAGAAAATACAATTTAATTACAAACGGTACTTGGAAGCTACAGCTCTGAGAGGAAGACAAGCAAGATCAAAATGATGTTGTCTAGCTTTAGTTAACAGACTTATCAAAATGACGCCACTCAACTTTGAGTTGTCTTCTCTGATCTGCTAAGTCACTCACCCACGTGAGTTGTGTACTATGACTATCATACTCTGACAATTAGTAACAACAGTTACTAATATTAGTAACTAATGTTAGATACGTTACTAATTTTCAACCGCAATTTGAAGACTAAAACTTTTTATTTTTTGAACCGAGACTGATGACTTCTGATTACTGAGCCACCCACCCAATGACTCTGACAATTAGTAACATCAGTTTCTAATATTCAACCAATTAGTAATTTAGTAATATTGTTGTTGTTGAACCTTACTAATTGTTGTTGAATATTAGAAATGTATTTAACATCAGTTACTAATATTAATAACTGAGGTTACTAATTGCTGTTGAATATTACTAATGGTCGTTGAATATTAGTAACATATCTAAAATTAGTTACTAATATTAGTAACTGATGTTATTAATTGTCAGATTATGATGATCATAGTACACAACCCACATGGGTGGGTGGCTCAACAGGTCAGAGAAGACAATCCAAGATAACTTGTCTTCTCTAAGCTATAAGTTGTCATGAGCTGTCTTCTCTGACCTACTGAACCACCCACCCGATGACTTGTGATTACTGAGCCACCCACCCAATGAATCTAACAATTAATAATATTAGTTACTAATATTCAACCAATTAGTAATTTAGTAATATTCAACAACAATTGGTGTTGTTGAATCTTACTAATTGTTGTTGAAAATTACTAATTGTTGTTGAATATTAATAACGTATCTAACATCAGTTACTAATATTAGTAACTGAAGTTACTAATTGCTGTTGAATATTACTAATGGTCGTTGAATATTAGTAACATATCTAACATTAGTTACTAATATTAGTAATTGATGTTACTAATTGTCAGATTATGATGGTCATAGTACACAACCCGCATGGGTGAGTAGCTCAGCAGGTCAGAGAAGGCAACTCACGACAACTTGTATAGTTAATGTAAACAGTAATATTTTCATTCAATGAGGATTCATTTAAGTTGAGTGACGTCATTTTGATAAGCTTGTTAACTAAAGCTAGACGACATCATTTTGATCTTGCTTGTCTTCCTCCCAGGACTTCAACTTCCAAGTACTATTTGTGATTAAATTGCATTTTCTTAATTATTACACGAGAAAATGTGTATCTCTAATCATAAATCATTTTGTTTAATTAACTTGGGCAAAAAGAAAGGATGACATAAAGCTTATTCGGGTAACACGATTGCTACATATTTAGTTGGTTGCCACACGTATTATCTATAACTTTATAAGTTGCATCAAAAAATTCTAATATAGTCCAAAATTCCAAGACTCTAGCCATTAAGAAAAAAAATTTTGAGACTTGAATTTTCAAAGTCTTTCTAAGTTCCAAAGAATGATCAAAGACTTGTTAATAAAACACTAATAGGATTTAAGTTTTCTAATGGTATTTCCCTTAAGACCTCTGATGGTGTCACACGTTTTCAAAGTTGAAAGAATCTGGCGTATCAATGACTTAAAAAATGAATGATATCATTTTCTTTCATAAAAATTTTAAGAGATAAAAGCAACTAATTAAACTTTTCTAAGTTGTTACCCCTAAGCCAACTCCTCCCAATTAGTTATTAAAATATTACATATGGATGTATACATATTTAGAAAAAGGTTGTCCATTATATAACAAATAGTAATAACTTAAGGGTATTTATGAAAGAAAATTATTTGCACTCTGACCAAAATTATTTCATCATATGGTTAAAAAAATTAAAAGTTTAAAACAATACTAATTTATCTCTTCATAGTATTTATCAAATAACAAGAAATATGAGTTTTACATTATGGAAAGAAAAAAAAAAAAAAAACAAAACAAAAAACAAAATATTTTGAGCACTGTAGAGGTCCCTTCCTTGCTTTCTTTCCCACATCAGAGATGCACAGAGTAGGGGCAATGAGCATATGTCTCATGGTTTGATGCGTTGAACAATTTTGTTACGGTCTAAAAAAGATTATATGCTAACCAAAGGCTTTGTAGTTAAATTGACATCCCCCTTAGAAATGGAGAGTGAGTTCACATGAGTAGTTAGAGTAGGACAAAGTTAAGAGTGTCTGAGTGTGTGCGAGGCCTTGCAACTTTTCTATTGAATAAGTCTGAATCCCATATGGCCCATGCCCATGTTACTATGTAGAATAATTGAAGGCAAATGTGCCAAATTCTCGTACTATGGTTTTGATTTGATAGGTAACACTAATCTTTTGGCCCATACCACACTATGTTTGTATGACCTTGAAGACTACTAGGAAATATAAAACCAATATTACTTCAACACATTAATCATGCAAAGCTCCTTCAACACATTATTCAACACTAAGAGATTTCAAGTCTATTAGGAAATATAAAACCGAAATTACTTCAAGACTTTGACAAGGCTTCTCACCTAATAAAAGTTGAGAGATTTCAGGATCATTTAGCTAAAGAGTAGGGCCACTAGCACATGTAATAATGACAGACACATTATTCAACATATTGAGAGATCATGCAAAGCCGAAACACTGGCAGATGAGGCAAGGCTAGATTACGTTAAGGATCGGATACGGTTTGACAAAAAATTCGTGGTAAAGAGGGTGGATAAAGGTGGAGGTTTAGCTTTGTTTTGGAAGACTGATATTGAGGTCGATGTTGAGTCATCATCTGTGAATCACATTGACGCTACAATCATCAAGAGTTCTGGAGTGGCTTGGCAATTCACTGGTTTCTATGGTGAACCAGAAACACACATGAGACATGAGTCGTGGGATCTTCTTAGATATTTACATAGACAGAGCTCTCTGCCGTGGCTTTGTGCCGGTGATTTTAATGAGATAACAAAACAGTCGGAAAAGGTGAGAGGTAGGTTGAGGCCTTACTCCCAAATGCAGATTTTTAGAGAGGCTTTGGATGAATGTGGGCTGATGGATTTGGGATACAAAGGCTCCCCTTTCACGTGGAGCAAACATTATCGGAGTGGAGCATCAATCTAGGAAAGGCTAGATAGGGCAGTGGCTTCACATGAGTGGTTCATCAGATTTCCTGGTTCACGGGTCCACCACGTGGACAGCTCAACATCTGACCATAAATTCTTGTGGATAGAACCATCTAACCTGGAATTTCAGTCAAAAAAGAAGATGTTCAAGTTCGAAGAAATGTGGTTAGCGGATAAAGGTTGCGGCGAAACGGTCGAAGGGGTGTGGCAAATTAATTATGATGAAGCCAAGAATTCAAAGGTGATCAGGAAAATTGAGAACCGTGGGAAAGAGCTGACTAATTGGAGCAGTAGTAATTTCGGTAATATCCGAAATGAGCTGGTTAAAAAAAGAAAAGAGTTAGCTCGGGCAGAACAACAAGCGGTGAGGTCTGGGAATTCTTTTCAGGTTGTGCATTTAAAGAAGGATATTAACACTTTAATGGGAAAAGAGGAAAGGATGTGGAGACAAAGGTCGACATTCACTTACATCACAGAGGGTGACCGGAACACCCATTTCTTCCATAGTTGTGCCACACAGAAAGCGAAGAAATTGTATCAAGAACATCCGTAACCAAGAGGATGAGATGTACACAAATCAGGAACAAAGTGTAGCTACTTTTGTGGATTCTATAAATTTTTATTCACTTCCTCAACCCCAGAAATGAACTCGGCAGACCTGGACTCTATACCACAAATTGTGACTGGAGAGATGAATGAGATTTTGGTTGGTGAGTTTCAAGAATGGGAGGTTGAAGCAGCCTTAAACTAGATGGCCCCTCTTAAAGCACCAGGACCTGATGGAATGCCACTCCTGTTTTATCAGGAATTCTGGCATTTGGTTAGAGGTGATGTTATCCAAACTGTATTGCTTTATTTGAATTCAGGCTCTTTGCCTAATCCTTTAAATCATACATTCATTACCTTGATTCCAAAAACTAAAAATCCTGAGCAGGTCTCCGAATTCAGACCCATTAGTCTGTGCAACGTGCTGTATAAATTTTTTTCAAAAGTATTAGCAAATAGACTGAAAAGAGTGCTACCACACATTATCTCTGAACACCAAAGTTCTTTCATTAAGGGTCGTTTGATCATGGATAATATCCTTGTGGCTTATGAGACTCTGCATTACATGAAGAACCATAATTCAGGGAAATCGGGTTTTATGGCGCTCAAGTTAGATATGAGCAAAGCCTATGATAGGATTGAATGGTCTTTCTTGAAAAATGTCATGTTGTAGATGGGTTTTGATGTGCGTTGGGTGGCCTTTGTTATGGAATGTATCACTACAGTGACATACTTCGTCTTGATCAACGGTGAACCTATGGGTGACATCAAACCAAGTAGGGGTATTCGTCAAAGTGACCCACTTTCGCCTTATCTCTTCTTGGTGTGTTCCGAGGGTCTCCACAAAATGATTCAAAGAGTGGCATGCAATGGCGATATCAAAGGGGTTTCTATCTGTCGCAATGGACCAAAGTTAACCCATTTATTCTTTGCCGACGATAGCCTTCTGTTTTGTAGGGCTACTATCCAAGAATGTCGAAAGGTGGAGATTCTTGCTGCTAATGAGAGGGCTTCGGGGCAAAGACTGAATAGAGAGAAGACGACCCTCTTCTTTAGCAAATCCACGGCCTTGGAACATCAGAGTTAGATTATGGATGAACTTTGGGTTTCGGAGCTGAAACAATATGAAGAATATTTAGGGTTACCAGCCATGGTGGGAAGACATAAAAAAGCTAGCTTTGGGAAAATAAAACAAAGGGTCTGGAAGAGATTACAGGGTTGGGAAGGGAAGCTGCTATCACAAGCGGGTCGAGAAGTTCTAATTAAATCAGTGATTCAAGCTATTCCCATGTACACGATGAGTTGCTTCAAACTCCCGATCACTTTGTGCCATGAGATTGAGGTAATGGTCAGAAAGTTTTGGTGGGGTCAAAGAGGAGAGAGGCGGAAAATCCATTGGGTGAGATGGGATGACTTATGTCGTCATAAAAATAAAGGGGATATGGGGTTTAAGGACCTCTCTATGTTTAATGAGGCTATGCTCGCCAAATTAGCGTGGAGACTTCTTCATGATGATAACTCCCTCTTTTTTAGGGTCTTTAAGGCTCATTTTTTCCCAACAGGAACCTTCCTGGAAGCAAAGGATTCAATCTCGGCATCATATGCATGGAGGAGTATCCTTAAGGGGCGTGATGTCATCCAAAAAGGGGCACTTTGGAGAGTGGGTGATGGTCAGCAAATTAGGATTTAGGGAGATAATTGGCTTCCACTAAAAGGTATGGCCAAAGTTACTTCTCCTCAGATCCGGGGTCAGGTGAATTCATCAGTGGCATCTTTGATAAATGAGTCTACTAATAGTTGGCGTACTGATGTAATCGAGCATGTATTCGAACCAGCAGAAGCAGCTATCATCAAGGGCATCCCATTGAGTTCCTTCAGCCAATGGGATAAGCTCATTTGGCCGTTCACTCCATCTGGTCAATATACTGTAAAGTCGGGATATCGTTTTTTGTATGAAGGTTGTACAACGAATCAAGTACCAGCAGACGATTCATTGTTTTGGAAGAAGATATGGGGCCTTGAAGTTCCAAACAAAGTGAAAAACTTTGTTTGGCGAGCGTGCAGGGAAGCTCTTCCAACAAAAGAAAACTTGTATCATAGGAAAATTGCCCAAGATGCTCTCTGTGACAGCTGTAAGGTGCGGTTTGAGGATGGTTCACACTCTATTTTCTTTTGTTCAAATGTGCAGGTAGTGTGGTGGTCTAACCCGAAGTGGAGCTGGCTCTCGGCTTTGGAAGGACAATCTATGAAGGACATCTTCAACTTTGCTTTTACAGAAAAAAAAAGATACTGAGCTGCTGGCCTTTACGGGGTGGGCAATTTGGAATCGCCGAAATCAAGTCCACCTCAAGGAAGCTGCATGCCCATTGGACCAAATCCTCAAGCTGTCATTGGAGAGGAAAATCGAATTCCATGATACCAGATCACCCACCCAGAAGTTGGTACTCCGAAACCACGTTCGTTGGAGACCACCAAGTGTAGACAAGATGAAGTTCAACTATGATGGCGCAATTTTCTCAGAGGAAGGTCGAGCAGGATTGGGAGTTGTCTATCGCAATTCTAATGGGGTAGTCATTGCCTCTCTGTCAGAGCAAATACCACTACCAGCAACCATTTCTCAAATCCAAGCATTGGCAGCGAGGAGAGCTACTGTTCTTGCAGTGGAACTCGACGTCACCTCAGCGGTTTTGGAGGGAGACTCAGACAACGTGTATAAGGATTTATCTAGCCATGAACCATCATTAGCTCTACATGTCCACATTATACACGATGTTAAACTGATGACTTCTCATTTTTCTTGTATACTCTTTACTCATATCCGTAGACAAGGAAATAGTGTCGCCCACGCTTTGGCTAGAAGGGCTATTAACTCGCTCGATCAAAATATCTGGATGGATAATGTACCACCAGACATCCTTCATGTATTACAGGCTGATTCAGTCTCTTTGGTTTAATATTAAGGAAGTATTTCATTCTCAAAAAAAAAAAAAAAAAAGTAATTCAACAAAAAAAGAAAATGAAAAAGAAAGAGCATATCCAAGTAACGTAAGCAAACTAAGAAAAAAGCTCATTTAAAAAAATATCCATATTCATTTAACTTAAAATTTAGCTGCTCTTTTAAAATTTGCATGATCTCCTTTTTTTAATGAGCTCTTTTCTTAATATTGCTTACTTGAATATGCTCTTAATGATGTTTCAACAATTTGCACGATCTCTCGATGTGTTGAATAATGTTTGTCATTGTTACATGTACTAGTAGCCCTACTTTTTAGCTAAATAGTCCTAATATCTCTCTACTTTGATTAGGTAAGAAGCCTTGTCAAAGTATAGAGTTGTGCTAAAGACAATTTTTGACATAATTTTATATTACAACTCGCTATACAGTGAATTGTAATTGATAAAAATATGTCAATGGGCCATGTGGTATTATACTGACGCAGTCCTCAAGGTCATACAGGCATAATGGCATGGGACAATAGATTAGTGTTTCCTATCAAATCAAAAACGTAGTACAAGAATTAGAGTTTAGGCACAGGTGCCTTCAATTATTCCACATAGGAACATAGACCATATGGGATTTAGACTCATTCAATAGTTATAAAGTTGTAGTGGGAGACAACACGCCCTCTCTCTCACTCTTAACTCTATGATGTGATGTATTGTGGGGGCTACACATATTTCAAATAAAATCGTCAAATCAACAATAATCAATCAAGCTGATACGTCACATCAAAAAAAAAAAAGCTTATACACTGATTTTACTAATGTGTGCCCTAAGGGCACACAATAGTAAACCAATTTTAGAAAATGTTTATAGAAAATTAAAAAAAATTTGACAACTTTTTCAATTCCCAATAAAACTTTTCCAAAAATGAATTTGTTAAAGAAAATCATAACAAAATGAAACATTCCTTTTTAAGAAAGAATAATTAAAAAAGAGAGAACTGACAAAAGTTTCTCATCACTTCTCTCTTAATTTTTTTTTTTACTTTTGACTGAGACCGATGACTTGTGATTACTGAGCCGCCTAGCCAATAACTCTGACAATTAGTAACATCAATTACTAATATTCAACCAATTAGTAATATTTAGAATGAGTTTGAATCGCGTCCACGTTACTGCGTCTACCTTCCTTTTTTTTTTTTTTTTTTTTTGAAGCGTCTACCTTCCTTTTTTTTTTTTTTTGGAAGCGCATTCTGAGTAACTAGTGAGTCCCATGCACTGTTTACAGGACTTAAAAACCTCTTTTTCTTAAAAATAGGTCTTCCGGCACTATTCACACATTTAAAAATTATTTTGCTACAGTGTTTTCAGTTTTTAGCAAAATAAGCAGTATCTAAACGGACCTTTAACAACAATTAGCAACATTAGTGCAATTTGAAGACTAAGACTTTTTCTTTTTTTGACTAAGACTGAAGACTCATGATTATTTGTGGAAAACTAAAATTGTGAAAAATTCGTGGAAGAAGACCTCTCCATCTATGCATGAATGATAATTATTAAATTTGCATGAATTTCATTTTCATACTGTTATCACATGAACGAATTTATGATGTGCATGTATTCATGTATAGGTAATGAAAAAAGCGATGAGAAACATTTGTTAAGTCTCTCTCTTTTAAATATTCTTTCTTAAAACAGAATGTTTCATTTGTTTTTTCATGCTTTCTAAAATAGGAATGTGCTTTGCTTGAATGACTAGAATGAGCTTGATTGATCATTGGCTATGAGTTGGATTTCATTACAGGTTGATGGAAAAGGTGAGGATCAAAAGCAAGTGAATTACTTCATAAAATGAAAATGATTTGACAAGAGACTTATTTGAATTCTATGTAGGAAAATTATTCTAATGATACTTCGCGCATGTTTGGAATTTTTCGTTGTTGATAATTTAGTAGTTACTAGGCTTAGGGATGCATGGGTTTAGAATAATTAAACTCTAATTCAAAATAACCCAAAAGTACCATAAATTTAATATATATATATATATATATATATAAAACCCAAAAGTATCCTACATGGTGAATATATGCACAGTAAACCTCATCAATTCATTCGTGTTAATGGTATATGTGTTGTCTTGCCTTGTTTACATTTTCTAACCTACTAAGCGACCCACTCATGTGAGTTGTGTACTATGACCATCATACTCTGACAATTAGTAACATCAGTTACTAATATCAATAACTAATGTTAGATATGTTACTAATATTCAAATACAATTAGTAATATTCAACAGTAATTAGTATCATCAATTACTAATATAAATTAAATACGTTACTAATATTCAATAACAATTAGTAATTTTTAACAACAATTAGTAGCATCAGTGCAGTTTGGAGATTTTTTTTTTTTTTTTTTTTTTGACTAAGACTGAATTAGTAATATTCAACAACAATTAGTAATATTAGATTTTTTTTTTTTTTTGTAAGCTACAAGTTGTCGTGGGTTGTCTTCTCTAAGTTATAAGTCACGCTACAAAACTAATATATATATGTATATATATATTCAAACTTAATTATTCTTTTTGAAAATATTTAAAACTCTCTTAATATAGTCAAGAAAAAAGAAATTATATGTACTGCGTTTCCTCAATAATTTTTTTCTTTTTGATAGATAACAAAATAAAATACTATTGCAACATCTCAAATAAATGTGTCAAATTTTATATATATTTTTTTAGCCTCAATTTCTTGTTCATTGCTTTCGACTCAAACTTTCATGAATGTATGGGAGAAAACAAATAGCACTACTCTTTTGATATCCCACAAATTCATTCAACCATGAAAGCTCATGCTGGTTAATAGACAAAGATCCCGAAGACTAGGTGAAATTCATGTGGGTTGAATGAAAAATATTTATCATCAATTTGTGTGCCCAAAAAATAAAAGTATTCTTACTATAAGGCATAATGAAAGATATTTGTCATCAATGCTTCACAAGTTTTTGGTCGTTGTTTGGAACTTGCAAAGACTTGGAAAAGTCATAGTCATGGAATTTTGGGCTGTATAAGAATTGTTTGATCTTGATTGCAGAGTTGCGAAGATAACATGTAAATATTATGTTATCCAGGTCCCTCTATTATTTCGAAAATTATATGTTGTACCTGGCATATATGCCGGGTACACCATATACCAGCTCCTATTATTGATGCTAGATTGAACGTGTAGCAATCATGTTTTTAAATCAGATTTACTTTTATGTCATTTGTTTCTATTTCCTCAAATATATTATTATTAAAAAAAAAAAAAAAATTGGTATGCTTACAATGATTGAGAAAGTTCTACAAAAATTATTTATTTATAATGATATTATTTAAGATTAAATTTACAATTAATCACAATTTATTAGATCATTCACTGTAGCAATGAAATGTTAAGCTGCACAATAGAGGACTCCAAATTTTAATTATGAGGGGGTTAGTGAAGATGGAAGTTTCTGCGGGAAATAATTTCCAGAAATACAAAGCAAAAATAACAAGGTCAGCTTTCTGGTGCTCCTCAACACCCCCCCCCCCCCCCCCCCACAATCTAATGCTACATGCTCTCTCAATTTTTATTATTGTGTTATATATGATGACCATGCTTCACATTTTCTTCGCAAATTATGTCTGAAATTTTTTTTGTAAGTCCATTTGAAGATTACAACTAAGATAAGCAAGCTCATATAGAATTTAGATCTCCCTTTGCTAAATTCATCTTAATCAACCATTATATATAGGCAAAATAATATATTTTTACGAATGGCAACACCACATTCCTTTTACCCTTTGAACTCAACACATCATGTCATGATATGGTCATATGGTTTTCAATAGAGTTGCATATCTCACCTATAGTCAGCAAGGGAGAGATCAGATAATACCTCAAATGCAATTGTTCCCTTTCTCTCCTTTGTTAGTCTACCTGTGAAGAAGTCTGATGCTGACTCTATCACCGTCCCGATCTAATTGTCAAAAGACCAAAAGGTGTATGAATTAGCCAAGCCTAAATAACAAAATGTATACCACCCAAAAAAGAATAAACAAGAGTCCCACTTACAGCTCCAAGGTATCATATACTATACTATTATTCTAGAAATTACAAATAGACTTACCTGGAAATACATGGGCAAAGTTTTGGATTTTGAATCACCCTTCTTGTAGTGCCTCTACAGATCAATGGAAGTTCTCAACTGTAATCATGAACACAGGAGGAAATTTGGAAATCAAGATGGAACTTTCTTTTAAAAGAATTTAGAATATAATTAAGTTATAGAATCTAAACTCCTAGCAAGCAAATGAACCATCAAAGTCAATAAAAAGTGTCCTATTAACTTGATAAAGCCATAAACCACTACATGCATATCCAAGCTTCACAACAACTTATCCCCCCCCAACCCTCAAAATCCAAATCCCAAAAAAAAAAAAAAAAAAAGCTTCACAATAAGTTATTATATATGATTATTTAATTGTAATTATTCAGTACACCAGGAGCCACGTTTCTTCCCCTCACATAACAATAAGTCTCACTAATTAAATTCATGGTAGGTCTTGTTATTCATGTGAGAGGAGAGAGCATTGCTCAAGGAGTATTGTATAACTTTCCATCATTTAGATAAATACAAAATGACTTAATATCTAAATGAGTTCCAGCATAATTCAAAAGTAAATGGGAGATTGTTTGAGTCAAACTTATTCAACTCCAAAGAAATCCTTAAATGAATTAAGTCTAATCTTATATCTGGAACATGTTATCATAAGATTACGCTCACTTTGGCCAAAGTATAGAGCACATCATAATTTAAAAGCACATCTTAAACTATGATATGTTTGATCGATTCTTGATGTGAATTTCATGTAAGAAAATAGAATCATGTGCATTCAAGTCAATATAACACAAACAAAACTTTTTGAGTGAAGTTGAGTTTCTGAATCATCTTTTTGAAATTGAAACTATAAACATCCTAGATAGAGCAACAAATCAAAGACTCCAAGATACTACCATCATAATTACTTCAAGTCCAGCCCAAGTTTTACACTTGACTATGCCGATGCCATTTTACAAGAAATGTAGTTGGCAGTATATAGCTAAAAGATATCACTTATATCCCAGGAAAATCATCTTTTTAGGGTGTAGGGTAAACCCCTCTCACCAAGAATGTTGCTTAAAAGTTACAAAAAGGCATGAATCAGCAAACCAGTCAAAGTCATTGGTAGAAAAACAACTACTAGTGCCATACTGTCATATATCAATTCCAGTTCATGGAAAATCAACCAGCCTTCAGTTTCAGTTTGTTATGTTACCCATTTAGAGTCAAATTATGCATAAACATTATTTTTTGGAAAGTAAAAACTTTTTACATTCCATACACAGGAAATAATTTTCGAATGCTCAACATGGATCCAACCAATGGCTAATGACTACACATACATTATTGAACATATCAAATACGTTAATAGGAAATACCCTACCTTCTACTTCATTTCTAATTTTCTAGATTGTAAATTATCTAAATTTGAACAATCTCTTAAGTATAGGCGTAAGATCTAATTAAATTTTAAGCTATAATTTTAATTACAAAGAGACAAGCATTTAAATATTTCCCTAGTTCTATTGCTGCATAACCGTGACCCAATTTGCAAAATGGCATATTCCCTAACCACATAAGTTTGAAAATTGAAACAATAAGAAAATTCACAAAAATGAAACAAATTTGAAGCAATTAAAATGTTACATAGAGAATAATTTGAGTATAATTGAAAAGTAGTGCCACATAAACAAATTACATAGACAAAAATAGAGTTCACCACACCTTCAGTAAATGTAGACCTTTCTCAATCTCTGGGGTGATGGTTTGTGCAGGCAAGTCAAACCTATGTACATTTTACCAACAACAAAAAAAATGTAATTATTGATAGCAGGAAAAAAAATTATAAAAATTATAAAAGAACAAATCTTGCTAGTTGAGACCCAAAAAAAAAAAAAAAAAACTAAATTCCTCCAGCCATTTACACCTAAGACTATTTGAGGAGAGATTTAGTGATTAAGTTGAAGCTTAAATATGCTAAATACACCCTAGCACAATATTTAGAACCCTTAACACAAAGTTTTATGGCTAAGTTGATTTTAACACTAAACTAAACAATATAGTCCAAGTGTGAGTTACTAAGCAAAATTCTAGCTATTAGCTAACACTTAACTAATAGTTCATATGCACTACCCAACACTTCATAAGCTTGAGAATGTGAAGCAAAAAAATTTATACATTATAAATAAATTGAAATTAATTAAAACTCACCAATATTCTACTTTTTCATACTGGAAAACATATCTACATCAGCCACTACAGTTGGCTTTGATGCTCCAACAACCATTATATAGCCCCAGACATCATTCCAAATTCAGAGGTTAGAGCAAATGGCTAATTATTTACAAAGGGGCAGAACAATCTCATCAAGTCACAACAAAAAATTAAAAAATAAAAATTAAAGAAATAAAAAGCCTACCTATTATTATTGATCACTCATCTAGCCTGTAATTTTAGATTTAAATAAATATTATCAGAAAATTTTCTGTTATAACCAAATTAATCATTTCCATTAAAAAATTAATTTTTTTACAACCATAAGGGGGAAAAAAGGTTGAGTGAAAAGATCTCACATCAAATTTAATAGGAATTTCATCAAACATATGTCATGCAACACCAAAAGAACACCTATAGAATAAGTTAATTCAAAGCAACCCAAAAAGATGATGATTCAGAAAAAGCACTTACCATTTCATCCGATCTAGCAATTAAGTTCCCAACAGATAGACCCATGAGTACAGAATATTAGCCAACAGCTTTGATGACCCTGAAACTGAAATTCTGCATTTTGATTGAAAAATGAGAAAAATAATATGAGACCCAAGGTAAAAATAAATAAATAAAAACCAAATTTCAAACCCACAGGCTCCAAACCGAACAGTCTATGCTGATCGTTCAAAAGAAAAACACTCCCAAACATAACCCTAAACCATATTTAACGGGAAAATTTATAAAACAAAATTAAAAAATTACCGGTAAAGTTTTCTGACTTTTTTTAGTGTTTTGAGGTTATTGAGAGAGAGAGAATTGAGTGAACGAGCGGCTGAACTGAAGCGAGAAGGGTAGAAAGAGAGAGAGAGAAAAAGTTGGGGAAGGGGGCGGCTGAAGAAAAGAATGGAGAAGAATAAAATCCGTATTTATATCGTGCTCTAGGGTTTTAAAAAATTAAATAGCAAAAAACCAACGTCCCAGGCGAAGGCTCGAACCCGGGATCAGCTAGCCAAACCACAAGGAGCATACCACTAAGACACTGATCAGTTACGTGTTCATGTTACATAAATATATATATCACTTGATTCGGTTTTGAGGCAAAAAAATCTGAAACCGAACCGACCGATATATCGCCTAGAGAAAAGTATGACATGTAAAGAATCACGCATAATAATTTTAGCATTTCTTGATATATTTAGCTGGTGGACTTCAGATTTGGGAAGAACTTAGACGACCAAAGAACTTTTACAAGTTGAGGAGTGGCAAATTCTTTAGCTCCAGAGATGGTCCAGGGAAAAGGCCATGGTTTCCCTGCTGACTGGTAAAATTGCGACATTTACTTTGCTCTTATGTTCATTCCAAAGCCTACACATCTCTTATCTTCTAGTCCTTCAAAAAAAACATTTAATAAGTATGAGAAATTAGCTCTGCTGTTTGAAAATTTTGGGGATAATAAGTTTGATGAAATGAAATAAAAAATTACTTTATGGCATGTTTGGATGATTAAAAATAGAGGGGGAGTAGAGTAGAGAGAGGGAGAGTAATCTAATTACCTTGTTCCGAAGTTTTTTAAGGAATGAGAGGGAGGGGTTTGGAGGGGCTTCAACTCCCTCTAACCTCTCATTTTTAATTCTCCTAAATTGGAGAGATTTGGAGGGAGAGTAGAGTAGATAAATTATTATCCAAGTAAATTCCCTAATTTACCCTTTCTAACAAATTAATCATATACCAATGTTGCAAGTCCATTTTCAAATAGGGGTAAATTTGTCTATTTTAATCATTTCCTTTCCTCTCCATCTTAATTTTTAAAACATCCAAATAAGGGGAAGAGCTAATTACACTCTACCCCCTTACTAATTTTAAAAATATTCAAACAAGGTAGAGAGGAATCATTCCCCTCTACTCTCCTCCCCACTACTCTCCTTCTCTCTACTCCCCTCTACTCTCCTCCCTCTCTAAACTTCCAAACAGCCCATTAAAGTCTGTAAATAAGTATTATTGTTGTAAGTTACAACCGCCATAGATTTTCAAGAAATCAAAGAATTTGAATTTTCACAATCATGATAATGTTTTGAATCATCATAAAGGTGCCTGAAGATGATGGGAGAAACTAAAAATATCATTACCACATAAACAAAAAGTTCAAGAGCAATCATTACACTATTTTCAAGATTTTGCCTTTTCTCCATTTTTATACCATGTATGTCTAGATGGTTATTTGTCATAGTTTGTTATAGAGATTTAAAAGATGTAAGCTTGTAATTCTAATTTGAATTTACTGGCTGATTATTTATATTTTCTTCCATTTAACCAATTGGAAGGAGAGGTTAGTGAATTGGTTTTTTTATTGATTTTTTATTTTTGTGAAATTTCCTTAGTGTAAATGCATATATTACTTTTCTTTCCATGTAAATCATATGGTGCTCTGATACTGGAATATCTAACTATCTATGTATCTATGCTGTTTTAGTTATGGAACAAAGGTTTTTGTTAATTATCTCAGCATTATCCAACAATTTTGTCAAACAAATACACAGGATGGGCTTCTAAATTCTATTGTACAAAAAACATGACCGTCCTAACGCTTCAATGTCCAAAATAAAGTCACAGATCAAGAAACTCACATATGTCAATTGGTTTCTCTTGGTTTTGGTGTGAGATTACATAGCATTTTTGGCAAGGATGAGGAAAATATTGGGATTAGTGGTCTATAACTAAGCCGAGTTAGGTTAGGTTTGGGATATTTTTAAACCCGATTTGGCCTCATCAACTTGGGAAATCTCCTATTTAACCAAACCAATCTGTGGGGATGAATTGGGTTGTCATATTGGGGCATTTTGTTGGGTGTAATAAAAATTTGATTTTTCTTTCAACTATTTAAGCCTATTATTCAATAGGCAATTATAATTTACATAAATGAGCCTAGTGTTTCAATTTCATTAAAACAAACGTCTTAGAATACCAAAATAAATAAAATAAACAAATTTAAATTAAGTCCTAAAAAACGTTGTGTAACTCTTTGTGATGCTATACTACTTTAGTTTTTAGTTTTGTTTAGTTTTTTTAAATAAGTAGATAGTGGGGGAAGGAGTTTTTTTTTTTGCCAATTAGCCTTATTTTACTAACAATTTCATTAGTTGACAAGAAAACTAAACATATTTATTAGGTAACATCTCGAGTCACTAAGGGAGACTTTATTTGGTGCTTTGGCGGAGCCTAATGTGAAATTTTTTATCCACGTGGAACTCAAGCCTTTAAGACTCGAGTTTCTTCAGGTTTAAATCTCCATGGATCTCTCACTCTCCAATTATCTCTCTCTCTCTCTCTCCACCCCTTCTCCTTACTATGTAGACCAGTCTCTCATTTTCCTCTCAATCTACTTGTCTCTAATTCTCGTCTCCATCTTTCTCTCTCCCTCACACAATCTCAAAATCTGCATTTCAGGTAAGATTTTTTAGAATTTTGCACATGGTTTTTTTTAGTATGTTTTTTAGAGTGTGGGTCAAAATTATGTAGTACGTTAGTGTAAATATTGTGAATATTTATTTGCTAGGTTTTTATAATGACTTATTTAAGTTTTATTATTATTTTTTTTTTTGGTTGAAACTTGAATGGGTTTTGAAAGCTATGATCTTAGAAGGATTTTGAATTTTGTATTGGGTATGAAATGGATAATGGTTTATTTGGTATTGCCAGATTTTTTTTATTGTAACTTATTTAAGATATTTTTGTTGAAGATTTGAATGGGTTTTGAAAGCCGGGATTTGGAATTTTGTATTGCATTAAGCTTGTCATGAATGATTAGTTAATAGTCATGTTGGTTTTAATACATGCGTAAACTTGTGCCTATATATCTTTCCACACTTTTATATATTTTTTTTTTTGCTTAAAGAGCTCAACAAATGTAAATCTCAAAATGAAAAGAGATAATGAGCTGCAAAAGCCGTTGTACATACTAGTATTTGACTAGGAAAAAGGGAAAGTGACTTTTATGAAAATGTATGGTGCCCAAAAGCCAAAGGCTTGTTCATCAAATTGAAATATCAAAAATTTTAGGCATCGATCTCAAAATGGGATATATTGATTCAAAATTATCAAATGTTATGAATTGTAAAAAAGCCAAATGAAAAACTTCAAAGTTGTGTAATCATTTTCTTGTGGGAGGTCGTATATGTTCATTTCTATAATTGAGATAGACTACTATATGCTCATTAAAACGCCACTATAGGGCTTCAGAAATTTTTTTTTTCTAACTCGATTTATCATAAATCGAGTTTTAAAAGATGGACATTTCCCTACTTAGTTTGAGAAAGGGGGTATAAAGCTAATTAATTTGCTCAAGAAGGGAAAAAGCCCATTTTGTCCATGGATTTCATAATGTTCATGCATTGTTTCACATTGTTGTTCATAGTGTGCATGCTAGGTGTTTGATAAAATGCCTCTTAGGCATTTTCTCGCTTATTTGGACTCCGATGTGTACTAAACTTTGAGGTTTCTCGTGTTTCCTCATTAGGAACATATTTGGTTCATTAGTTATGTATTTAACACACCTTACTCCACATGTGCATTTTCCATGCATTTGTCATGCATTGCATATAGCCACCTCTTACACACACCTTTGCTACCCTTGCCATGCATTGGTCTATACCTTGTTTCTTCATCCTAGCATGTCATGTTTACCTTATGCTTTGTAGCAAGATACCCACAAGAACACTTCAGTCTACAATAGCTTGAGTCTTCACACACTCTCTCTCTCTATCACATAACCCTGCAATCAAATCCCACAATAAATACAGGGTACAAAAGATTGAACAATAACTACAATCAAATTTGTCATGGAATAAAAGCCAACAAAACAAATAGTTGTAAATAACAACTTTAAACTCTATTTGCTGTGTGTGTGAATCTCTTGTGAGATCTGAGAGGTGGTTGCTTTCACACATGCTTAGGATTATCAAGAAGGAGATTTCATTGAGAGCTTGATGATCATTCAGTTGCT
The DNA here is from genome assembly GCA_019022515.1 of Quercus aquifolioides. Taxonomy (NCBI): domain Eukaryota; kingdom Viridiplantae; phylum Streptophyta; class Magnoliopsida; order Fagales; family Fagaceae; genus Quercus; species Quercus aquifolioides. The sequence goes on along the minus strand of JAFHAW010000052.1, from coordinate 104,139 downwards.
GCACTAAAGAGCTTAAAGATACACAAGCGAGTATGCTTGTACTTGTTGAAGAATCCAAGAAAGAAGGAGTCTGTGGTCTCGGAGCTTACACATGGTCGTGTCAGTAAGTTTTCTACATGAGGTAGCAATAGGATTTAGTGGTCTAAGGCACTATTGTATGATTCGTTCATAGTGGATTCAGTTTTACCTTGAGGATAGCTAGGTTAAATCCTCCCCTGGTTCTTTATATTCTGCACTTTACATTGATATGATTATATGATTGTATTAACCTAGATCTAGAATTCGGATTAAATAACAACTTGGCTAATTAAATAGGTTAATCCGATTGTGTTTTAAGGGGTCTAAAAACAAAGATAAATTACTAATCTTATTCTAAAATTTATATCCTATAGATTCAACCAAGAGCAAGTTGTTAGATTGGCCTACACATTTTAGCATAATTGAAGGAATTGCTCAAGGGTTGCTAAACCTCCACAAGTACTTAAGATTGAGAGTAATCCATAGAGATTTAAAAGCTAGTAATATTCTCCTAGATGAAAATATGAACCCCAAAATATCTGATTTTGGTATGGCAAGAATTGTCCAACAAAATGAATTGGAAGCAAATACTAGGAGGATTGTGGGGACATAGTAAGTAAGCTAATTCATGCCTTCTTATACTTGTTTTACTTTCTATGTTAAATATTATTGTTTCCACATAATGATGTTAGACTTAAAACTTGTTTTATGATTTGATGTTAGCGGATACATGTCTCCTGAGTATGCCATGGAGGGAGTTTTCTCAATAAAATCCAATGTCTACAGTTTTGGAGTTCCATTGCTGGAAATCGTGAGTGGTAGGAAAAGCAACAATTTCTACCACACTAAGCACTTGGTCAATCTTGCTGGATATGTATGTGAAAAATGAATAAGCTTGGATGATTTTGTGATATTTATTATGAGTATGTCTGACACTTTATAATCCTGTTTTAGGCATGGGAATTATGGAAAGAACATGCCATGTTAGACTTAATGGATCCAACAATGTCAAATGTTATAGCTATGTTGGCAAATGAAAGTTTGACACTACCTTCGCCTGAAAAACCCATATTTTCTATTGCTAGAAAAGTGATCGAAGCACCTATGTGGGGCCAGAGAATTTGGCAACCCAATGGCCCACTTTATACCAAGCCCAAGGCCCATGCCAAGGAGGAGGAATCCCAGTACCCTCGCCGAGGACAACCATGTCCTCGACCAAGCAAGATCGAGGGAGGAGGAAGTAATGGGCCACCACAAGCAGCCTTCCGAGACATCTAAGGAGGAAGATCAAGTACAATGCATCAGCCGTGGAAGAACGGCCGACGAGCAAAACTAGGATTGAACTGTCACTTCCACATTAAATGCGCACGACTGATGTTCCGGCAGCATTGATGGGAAATGACCCCTGAGCAGTGCTGCCTTGGTTGCTACAACTCACTGGGAGTTTTGGTAAGGCGGCTGATGGGACGGGTTGTCAGAAAGAGGCATGGATGATCAACAAGTGGAGGAAAGGGATCGTTGGAAGAGGACTATATAAGGAGAAGAAACAGATTAAAGAGGGACTTTTTTTTCTCACGAGAGAGGGACTAACATCAAGCTCCTTGAACCGGGCCGAGGATAGATTTTTGAGGATAATTTCGATTCATCTATGTTTGATGGTGACAAACACCGCAATGGACTTTGTCCGCTTGCTAGGGCCTAGTTCTTAAACTCATTCTCTACAAATTCATTGTATTGGGCTAGCTGGGCTTGAGTCCACTCACTCAACAGTAGGAGTGTTCAAACCCAGTCCCTACAATTAGCACCGTTTATGGGAAGAACTTGTGCGCTAGCAAGCGCAGAGGGCAATTGTTCCTACAATGCTAGCTTACGCAAAGTTAGGCGATTTTTCGTCACCGCCAACGACACCGATTCCGGATCCCATAAAAAAAAAAAAAAAAAAGGAAACAACAAATAACGATGCATTTGCTCAAGAAACGATTATTGCAGAAAAATAAAAGATTTAAAGAAAAAAGCGAATAAACATTGTAGCCTTTTTATTAAATAAAGGAAACATGCATTATACAAACAGAGGCTTAGACGGGCTTGTTCTAAAGCCAACTATACAAACAAAGGCCCAGACGGGCTTGTTCAAAAGATAACCCTAGAAAGGAAGGCTGAGGCAGGCTTGTTTTAAGGCTACCAACAACCCCCGGGCCGGTATGGATGGTACCAGCGAGGAGAGAGGAGCAAATGCAAAAGCGCCAGATGGCCCCATCCCATGATGTTCCCTTGATGCTCCCCCAACCTCATGATAATTAAACATTGGAGGCAGCAACACCCGGGCACTGAACGTGACGTAATCTTGTGAACCTCCATCGGCGGGTAAGCTAGGCGCGAGTCACTACCAGCATGAAGGGCAGGCATGGACACGTACCGCAGAAAAGCATTATGTTCTTCATGGACCTTCCTCATAACTACCAAACGCGCTACCATCAGCATGACGCCCAAGCCTTGCCGCACTAAAAGTCTGACGCGAACCACAGCCGCTACGGCTCTCGGTTGAGGAGGGAGGACCACCCTTTTTGCTCGGTCGAAAGGTAGAAACAACTTTAGCTTCCTTACCCTTGCCCTTATCCAGGGCCACCCCATTTCCCTAAGCCCTGATCACAATTCTGGCAAGGTTATTGAAGGTGCTTAGAGGGTTGGGGGCTCAGAGTTCCTATTGAACTTAAGGATTCGTGAAGTGTGGGAGAATGATTCCCCCAGAGAGCCTTATATAGAAGACAAAGGTTAGTGGGAATTAATCCGCACAAAATTCAACGGAAGAATTACCAGCGACATTAATCCCAACCAATTTCCAAAGAGGCCGCCAGCTGCTGGATTTGCGTTAATCCACAAGAATATTAATGAGGGCGCGCCTCGCACATCGAAGCGTCAGGTGCACAACTTGAACAGCCAGAGGACGCTTTGTAATCAAAAGTGGCAAAAAAATTGGAGCAACGGGACTACGACTGTGCATAAAGGAGGAGGGACAAGTCGCCCTCGTCCAGGTCAACATTGGGCTAATTGCCCAGACTAAGGTGGAATCCCCCTTCGGCAAGACGAGGCTGAGATTGTTACCGCTTTAGAAGTGGACAATCCAGCGTCGAGGACAAACTCCTTCACCCCGAGGAGTGACGACGAAGTGTTAGACAGAACTAAGGTCTTGCATGGTCCTCGGACTCAAACCTATGGGGAAACTAACCACTTCAAGGAGAACCTGGGTACTAGACTGAACCAAGGTCTTGCATGGTCCTCGGACTCAAACCTATGGGGAAACTATCCACTTCAAGGAGAACCTGGCTACTAGACTGAACCAAAGTCTTGCATGGTCCTCGGACTCAAACCTGTAGGAAAACTAGTCACCTACAGAAGAACATAAGCGTTAGACTGAACCAAGGTCTTGCATGGTCCTCGGACTCAAACCTATGGGTAAAGTAAACACTTTAAAGAAAACCTGGGTACTAGACTGAACCAAGGTCTTACATGGTCCTCGGACTCAAACCTATGGGAAAACTAACTACTTACAGAAGAACACAAGCGTTAGATTGAACCAAGATCTTGCAAGGTCCTCGGACTCAAGCCTATGTTGAAACCAACCATTTCAAGCAGAACCTGGGTACTAGACTGAACCAAGGTCTTGCATGGTCCTTGGACTTAAAACTATGGGAAAACTAGTTACTTACAGAAGAACATAAGCGCTAGACTAAACCAAGGTCTTGCACGGTCCTCGGACTCAAGCCTCTGGGGAAACTAACCACTTCAAGGAGAACCTAGGTACTGGACTGAACCAAGGTCTTGCACAGTCCTCGAACTCAAACTTATGGGAAAACTAGTTATTTACAGAAGAACATAAGTATTAGACTGAACCAATGTCTTCCATGGTCTTCGAACTCAAGCCTGTGGGGAAACTAACCACTTCAAGGAGAACCTGGTACTAGACTGAACCAAGGTCTTGTATAGTCCCCAGACTCAAACCTATGGAAAAACTAGTTACTTACAGAAGAACATAAGTGTTAGATAGAACCAAGGTCTTGCATGGTCCCTGGACTCAAGCCAATAGGGAAACTAACAACTTCAAGGAGAACCTGGGTACTAGACTGAACCATGGTCTTACATGGTTCTCGGACTCAGACCTATAGGGAAACTAGTCACTTATAGAAGAACATAAGCGTAAGACTGAACCAAGGTCTTGCATGGTCCTTGGAATCAAACCTACGGGAAAATTAACCACTTCAAGGAAAACCTTGGTACTAGACTGAACAAAGGTCTTACAAGTTCCTCGGACTCAAACCTATTAGGAAACTAGTTACTTACAGAAGAACATAAGCGTTAGACTGAACCAAGGTCTTGCATGGTCCTCGGACTCATGCTTATGGGGAAACTAACCACTTCAAGGAGAACATTGGTACTAGACTGAACCAAGATCTTGCATGGTCCTCGGACTCAAACTTGTGGGAAAACTAACCACTTCAAGGAGAACCTAGGTACTAGACTGAACTAATGTCTTGCATGGTCCTCTGACACAAACCTATGGGAAAACTAGTCACTTACAGAAGAACATAAGCGTTAGGCTGAACCAAGGTCATGCATGGTCCTCGGACTTAAACCTATGGGAAACTAACCACTTTAAGGAGAACCTTGGTACTAGACTGAACTAAGGTCTTGTATGGTCTTTAGACTCAAACCTATGGGAAAACTAGTCACTTATAGAAGAACATAAGCGTTAGACTGAACCAAGGTCTTGCATGGTCCTCGGACTTAAACCAATGGGGAAACTAAATACTTCAAGGAGAACCTGGGTACTAGGCTGAACCAAGGTCTTGCATAGTCGTCGGACTCAAACCTGTGGGAAAACTAACCACTTCAAGGAGAATCTAGGTACTAGACTGAACCAAGGTCTTACATGGTCCTCGGACTCAAACTTATGGGAAAACTAGTTAGTTACAGAAAAACATAAGCATTAGACTGAACCAAGGTCTTCCATGGTCCTCGGACTCAAGCATGTGGGGAAACTAACCACTTCAAGGAGAACCTGGGTACTAGACTGAACCAAGGTTTTGCATAGTCCCCAGATTCAAACCTATGGGAAAACTAGTTACTTACAGAAGAATATAAGTGTTAGACAGAACCGAGATCTTGTATGGTCCCCGGACTCAAGCCAATAGGGAAACTAACAATTTCAAGGAGAACCTGGGTACTAGATTGAACCATGGTCTTACATGGTCCTCGGACTTAGACTTATGGGAAAACTAGTCACTTATAGAAGAACATAAGCGTAAGACTGAACCAAGGTCTTGCATGGTCCTTGGAATCAAACCTACGGGGAAACTAACCACTTCAAGGAGAACCTTGGTACTAGGCTGAGCCAAGGTCTTGCAAGTTCCTCGGACTCAAACCTATTGGGAAACTAGTTACTTACAGAAGAACATAAGCGTTATACTGAACCAAAGTCTTGCACAGTCCTCGGACTCATGCTTATGGGGAAACTAACCACTTCAAGGAGAACATGGGTACTAGACTGAAACAAAATCTTGCATGGTCCTCGGACTAAAACCTATAGGAAAACTAGTTACCTACAGAAGAACATAAGCGTTAGATAGAACCAAGGTCTCCTGTGGTCGTCGGACTCAAGCTTATGGGGAAACTAACCAATTTAAAGAGAACTTTGGTACTAGATTGAACCAAGGTCTTGCATGGCCCTTGGACTCAAACCTATGGGAAAACTATTTACTTGCAGAAGAACATAAGCGTTAGAATGAACCAAGGTCTTGCATGGCCCTTGAACTCAAGCCTTTGGGGAAACCAATAACTTCAAGGAGAACCTGGGTACTAGACTGAACCATGGACTTGCATGGCCCTCGGACTCAAACCTATGGGGAAACTAACCACTTCAAGGTGAACCTAGGTACTAGACTGAAACAAGGTCTTGCATATTCCTCAGACTCAAACCAATAGAAAAACTAGTTACTTACAAAAGAACATAAGCGTTGGACTGAACCAAGATCTTGCATGGTCCTCGGACTCAAGCCTATGCGGAAACTAACCACTTCAAGGAGAACATGGGTACTAGACTGAACCAAGGTCTTGCATGGTCCTCGGACTCAAACCTATAGGAAAACTAGTTACTTACAGAAGAACATAAGCGTTATATTAAACCAAGGTCTTCCATGGTCCTTGGACTCAAGCCTATGGGGAAACTAACAACTTCAAGGAGAACGTTGGAAGTAGACTGAACCAAGGTCTTGCATGGTCCTCAGACTCAGACCTATGAGAAAGCTAGTTATTTGTAGAAGAACATAAGCGTTAGACTGAACCAAGGTCTTGCATGGCCCTAGGACTCAAGCCTTTGGGGAAACCAAGAACTTCAAGGAGAACCTGGGTGCTAGACTGAACCAAGGACTTGCATGGTCCTTAGACTCAAACCTATAGGTAAACTAACCACTTCAAGGAGAACCTAGGTACTAGACTGAACCAAGGTCTTGCATATTCCTCGGACTCAAACCAATAGGAAAACTAGTTACTTACAGAAGAACATAAGCGTTAGACTGAACAAGGGTCTTGAAGGTCCTCGGACTCAAGCCTATGGGGAAACTAACCACTTCAAGGAGAACATGGGTACTAGAATGAACCAAGGTCTTGCACGGTCCTCAGACTCAAGCCTATGGGGAAACTAACCACTTTAAGGAGAACATGGGTACTAGACTGAACCAAGGTCTTGCACGGTCCTCAGACTCAAGCCTATGGAGAAACTAACCACTTCAAGGAGAACCTAGGTACTAGACTGAACCAATATCTTGCATGGTCCTCGGACTCAAATCTATAGGAAAAGTAGTCACTTACAGAAGAACATAAGCGTTAGGCTGAACCAAGGCCTTGCATGGTCCTCAGACTTAAACCTATGGCGAAACTAAATACTTCCAGGAGAACGTGGGTACTAGGCTGAACTAAGGTCTTGCATGGTCCTCGGACTCAAACCTATGGGAAAACTAACAACTTCAAGGAGAACCTAGGTACTAGACTGAACCAAGGTCTTGCATGGTCGTCGGACTTAAACTTTTGGGAAAACTAGTTACTTACAGAAGAACATAAGCATTAGACTGAACCAAGGTCTTCCATGGTCCTCGGACTCAAGCCTATGGGGAAACTAACCACTTCAAGAAGAACCTAGGTACTAGACTAAACCAATGTCTTACGTGGTCCTCAGACTCAAACTTATGGGAAAACTAGTTACTTACAGAATAACATAAGTGTTAGACTGAATCAGGGTCTTGCATAGTCCCCAGACTCAAGCCAATTTGGAAACTAACAACTTCAAGGAGAACCTGGGTACTAGACTGAACCATGGTCTTATATGGTCCTCGGACTCAAACCTATGGAAAAACTAGTCACTTACAGAAGAACATAAGTGTTAGACTGAACCAAGGTCTTGCATGTTCCTCGGACTCAAACCTATGGGGAAGCAGGAGAACCTGGGTACTAGGCTGAACCAAGGTCTTGTATGGTCCTCGGACTCAAACCTGTGGGAAAACTAACCACATAAAGGAGAACCTAGGTACTAGACTGAACCAAGGTCTTGCATGGTCCTTGGACTCAAACTCTTGGGAAAACTAGTTACTTACAGAAGAACATATGCATTAGACTGAACAAAGGTCTTCCATGGTCCTCGAACTCAAGCCTGTGGGGAAACTAACCACTTCAAGGAGAACTAGGGTACTAGACTGAACCAAGGTCTTGCATTGTCCCTGGACTCAAACTTATGGGAAAACTAGTTACTTACAGAATAACATAAGTGTTAGACTGAACCAAGGTCTTGCATGGTCTTCGGACTCAAGCTAATGGGGAAACTAACAACTTCAAGGAGAACCTGGGTACTAGACTGAACCATGGTCTTACATGGTCCTCGGACTCAAACATATTGGAAAACTAGTCACTTACAGAAGAACGTAAGCGTTAGACTGAGGTCTTGCATGGTCCTCAGACTCAAACCTGTGGTAAAACTAACCACTTCAAGGAGAACCTAGGTACTAGACTGAACCAAGGTCTTGCATGGTACTCAGACTCAAACTTATGGGAAAACTAGTTACTTACAGAAGAACATAAGCATTAGACTGAACCATTAGACTGAACCAAGGTCTTCCATGGTCCTCGGACTCAAACTTGTGGGGAAACTAACCACTTCTAGGAGAACCTAGGTACTAGGCTGAACCATGGTCTTGCATGGTCCTCAGACTCAAACCAGTGGAAAAACTAACCACTTCAAGGAGAACCTAGGTACTAGACTGAACCAAGGTCTTGCATGATCCTCGGACTCAAACTTATGGGAAAACTAGTTACTTACAGAAGAACGTAAACATTAGACTGAACCAAGGTCTTCCACGATCCTCGGACTCAAGCTTGTGGGGAAACTAACCACTTCAAGGAGAACCTGGGTACTAGACTGAACCAAGGTCTTAGATAGTCCCCAGACTCAAACCAATGGGAAAACTAGTTACTTATAGAAGAACATAAGTGTTAGACAGAACCAAGGTCTTGCATGATCCCCGGACTCAAGCCAATGGGGAAACTAACAAGTTCAAGGAGAACCTGGGTACTAGACTGAACCATAGTCTTACATGGTCCTCGGACTCAAACATATGGAAAAACTAGTCACTTACAGAAGAACGTAAGCGTTAGACTGAACCAAGGTCTTGCATGGTCCTTAGACTCAAACTTGTGGAAAAACTAACCACTTCAAGGAGAACCTAGGTTCTAGACTGAACCAAGGTCTTGCATGGTCCTCGGACTCAAACTTATGGGAAAATTAGTTACTTAAAGAAGAACATAAGCATTAGACTGAACCAAGGTCTTCCATGGTCCTTGGACTCAAGCCTGTGGGGAAACTTGCCATTTTAAGGAGAACCTAGGTACTAGGCTAAACCATGGTCTTGCATGGTCCTCGGACTCAAACCTGTGGAAAAACTAACCACTTCAAGGAGAACCTAGGTACTAGACTGAACCAACGTCTTGCATGATCCTCGGACTCAAACTTATGGGAAAACTAGTTACTTACAGAAGAACGTAAACATTAGACTGAACCGAGGTCTTCCACGGTCCTCGGAGTCAAGCCTGTGGGGAAACTAACCACTTCAAGGAGAACCTGGGTACTAGACTGAACCAAGGTCTTGGATAGTCCCCAGACTCAAACCAATGGGAAAACTAGTTACTTACAGAAGAACATAAGTGTTAGACAGAACCAAGGTCTTGCATGGTCCCCGGACTCAATCCAATAGGGAAACTAATAACTTCAAGGAGAACCTGGGTACTAGACTGAACCCTGGTCTTACATGGTCCTCGGACTCAGACCTATGGGAAAACTAGTCACTTACAGAAGAACGTAAGCGTTAGACTGAACCAAGGTTTTGCACGGTCCTCGGACTCAAGCCTATGGGGAAACTAATCACTTGAAGGAGAACATGGGTACTGGACTGAACCAAGATCTTGCATGGTCCTCGGACTCAAATATATGGGAAAACTAGTTTCCTACAGAAGAATATAAGTGTTAGACTGAACCATGGTCTTGTATGGTCCTCGGACCCAAGCCTGCGGAAAAACTAACCACTTCAAGGAGAACCTAGGTACTAGACTGAGCCAAGGTCTTGCATGATCCTCGGACTCAAACTTATGGGAAAACTAGTTACTTACAGAAGAACATAAGCGTTAGACTGAACCAAGGTCTTCCATGGTCCTCGGACTTAAGCCTGTGGGGAAACTAACCACTTCAAGGAGAACCTGGGTACTCGACTGAACCAAGGTCTTGGATAGTCCCTAGACTCAAACCAATGGGAAAACTAGTTACTTACAGAAGAACATAAGTGTTAGACAGAACCAAGGTCTTGCATGGACTCAAGCCAATAGGGAAACTAACAACTTCAAGGAGAACCTGGGTACTAAACTGAACCATGGTCTTACATGGTTCTCGGACTCAGACCTATGGGAAAACTAGTCACTTACAGAAGAACATAAGGGTTATACTGAACCAAGGTCATGCATGGTCCTCGGAATCAAACCTATGGGGAAACTAACCACTTCAAGGAGAACCTAGGTACTAGACTAAACCAAGGTCTTGCATATTCCTCAGACTCAAACCTATTGGAAAACTTGTTACTTACAGAAGAACGTAAGCGTTAGACTGAACCAAGGTCTTGCACGGTCCTCGGACTCAAGCCTATGGGGAAACTAACCACTTCAGGAAGAACATGGGTACTAGACTGAATCAAGATCTTGCATGGTCCTCGGACTCAAACCTATGGAAAACTATTTTCCTACAAAAGAAAATAAGCGTTAGACTGAGCCAAGATCTTCCATGGTCATCGGACTCAAGCCTATGGGGAAACTGACCATTTCAAGGAGAACCTTGGTACAAAATTGAACCAAGGTCTTGCATGGTTCTCGGATTCAAACTTATGGGAAAACTAGTTACTTGAAGAAAAACATATGCGTTAGAATGAACCAAGGTCTTGCATGGCCCTCGGTCTTAAGCCTTTGGGGAAACCAACAACTTCAAGGAGAACCTCGATACTAGACTAAACCAAGGACTTGCATGGTCCTTGGACTCAAACTTATGGGGAAACTAACCACTTCAAGGAGAACCTAGGTACTGGACAGAACCAAGGTCTGGCATATTTCTCAGACTCAAACCTATAGAAAAACTAGTTACTTACAGAAGAACATAAGCGTTAGATTGAACCAAGGTCTTGCACGGTCTTCAGACTCAAGCCTATGGGGAAACTAACCATTTCAAGGAGAACATGGGTACTAGACTGAACCAAGGTCTTGCATGGTCCTCGGACTTAAACCTATGGGAAAGCTAGTTACTTACAGAAGAACATAAGCGTTATACTGAACCAAGGTTTTCCATGGTCCTCGTACTCAAGCTTGTGGGGAAACTAACCACTTCAAGGAGAACCTTGGTACTAGACTGAACCAAGGTTTTGTATGGTCCTCAGACTCAAACCTATGGGAAAACTAGTTATTTGCAGAAGAACATAAGCGTTAGACTGAACCAAGGTCTTGCATGGCCCTCGGACTCAAGCTTTTGGGGAAACCAACAACTTCAAGGAGAACCTGGGTGCTAGACTGAACCAAGGACTTGCATGGTCCTCGGACTCAAACCTATGGGGAAACTAACCACTTCAAGGAGAACCTAGGTACTAGACTGAACCAAGGTCTTGCATATTCCTCGGACTCAAACCTTTGGGAAAACTAGTTACTTACTGAAGAACATAAGCATTAGACTGAACCAAGGTCTTACATGGTCCTCAGACTCAATTCTATAGGGAAACTAACCACTTCTAGGTAAACCTGGGTACTAGACTGAACCAAGGTCTTGCATAGTCCTCAGACTCAAACCTATGGGAAAACTAGTCACTTACAGAAGAACATAAGTGTTAGGCTAAACCAAGGTCTTGCATGGTCCTCGGACTTAAACCTATGGGGAAACTAAATACTTCGAGTACAACCTGGGTACTAGGCTGAACCAAGGTCTTGCATGGTCCTCAGTCTCAAACCTATGGGAAAACTAGTTACTTACAGAAGAGCATAAGCGTTAGATTGAACCAAGGTCTTGCATGGTCCTCGGACTTCAGCCTATGGGGAAACTAACCACTTCAAGGAGAACCTAGGTACTAGACTGAACCAAGGTCTTGCATGGTCGTCGAACTCAAACTTGTGGGAAATCTAGTTACTTACAGAAGAACATAAGCGTTAGACTGAACCCAGGTCTTGCATGGTCCTCGGACTCAAACCTATGGGAAAACTAGTTACTTACAAAAGAACATAAGCGTGAGATTGAACCAAGGTCTTGCATGGTCCTCGGACTCAAGCCTATGGGGAAACTTACCACTTCAAGGAGAACCTAGGTACTAGACTGAACCAAGGTCTTGCATGGTCCTCGGACTTAAACCTGTGAGAAATCTAGTTACTTACAAAAGAACATAAGCGTTAGACTGAACCAAGCTCTTGCATGGTCCTCGGACTCAAACCTATGGAGAAACGTGCTACTCAGAGAAGAACCTAGGGGTTCAGCAGCACCAGGGTCTCGCACAGCCCTCAGACTCGGGTCCCTGATGAGTCTGGGTACGTTTAGTAAAGGAGTAAACAAACACAAACCCATGAGGTTCATTTAAGACATTCTGAGGCACATTGAACCTAAACCCTTAGCATAATAAGCAACTAACGGCTTTTTTAAGCATTATTTACCGTTTACAGTAACTAATTCATGAGATGTAGAACCAATATTGTGAAGACATTTCTTCAGCATTCAATCCGACAAAAATAGGTCGTGGTGTTAAGGTGGTTCAATTATCGATCAAGGTCCAAGTGGAAGCTATTGCTAGGGGCTTTACATCTCTTGGTTGCCAACTTAGAATGAAAAACATGCTGAACCTCTGAAATTGTAAAGCTAATAATTAAAGTCCAGGCTATATAAGTAGCAAAACTCCTCACAACAACAACAAACACCAAGTAAAAAAAAAAAGGGGGATTCATGCACCCAACTTAAAAGTAGCATTACAGTCCTTTAAACCAAAAACAAAATATCCAGTAGTAAATTAAGGCGTAGAGGAAGGAAGACTAGAACGACACAAATCAACAAAGCAAGGTTGCCTGACAAGATTGCCTACTTCAACTTGATAGAAAGCTTGTCCTTGGGGGTCTGCCGATAAGCTTTATCTGACCCCTCGGGATCTTGGCTCGGAGGTGCAATTTCGGAGGACTCCTTCTCGGTGGGAGGAGCTTGGGAGTCAGCAGGGGTGGCCTGGGAGTCAGCAGGAGGCTTCACCACGTCCTAGGGCGCTACTGGGTTACTGACTTCCTCTTCCCCCAACGTCCCTTGGTGCCCAGTCTCCTCAGCAGGCTTATTAGTTGACACTGGATCGTTGGCAGCATTGGCCTGGCCTTCGTCCATCGCTTTAGAGGTGGTGCCAACTTCAGGGTTAGCAGAGGCAACCTTACAAATGGCAGGGGTATAATACACCCTCTCAGCCTTCCTAAGGCTAGACGAGGCCTCAACCCCAGCTTGGTTGAGGGCCTCATTCCAAATTTGGGAGCAGCAGCGTCTGTACACCTCGGGCACTTGAGCCTTGAGACTAGCCTCCGTCTTAGCCACTCCCTCGGCAAAGGCCTCTTCCTCTGCTTACTCTTTAGAGCTCTCAGCATCTGTCCTCGCAAAATTGGCTAATTCTTTAGCCCTCAAGGCCTCGTCCCTAGCGTACTCGGCAACACCTTTAGCCCACTCTGCCTAAGCCAGTTTCTTCTTCAAGTCGGCGGTATGCTCCTTGGCAACCTGCAGCTGACCTTAAACCTCCCGCAGGCGCCCTATCTGGTCCTCAGCTTGTTTCTTAACACTGGCTAGGTCGGATGTCGCACTATCTCGGGCCCTCATCATCTCCTCCAGGTCCTCTCGAGCCTTCTTGAGATCAGCCTCAGATTTCTTGAGGGTATTCACGGCATCCAAATACTTGTCGCGCTCCTGATCCAGGACTCTACCCTGGTTGTTGACCTCCTCTTCCAGCCTAAAAGTAGCTTGGATAGCCTGTCAATCAAAATAAGTACACTGTAAGCTGGGCATAGAGGAATAAAATACAAGCAAAGGTACAAGTGTCGGAAATCTCACCATGCCTAAGTACCTCTTGAGGTTGCGGACAACTTCTTGCCTCTTCATACCCCCCAGCTTGGCCATGTTTGTGAGGAGAAACAGGGACCTCTCTAGGGCATCGGTCACGCGAGCACCCTCTCCCCCTCAAAAGTCCCTGAGGGTGGCGTCATCTATTAAAGGCTTCCCATAAAGCATGGCGGTAGGCAGTCAGGCCTGGGGCTCAGGCTGTTGGATGACCTCTTTTCCCTTGTCCTAACCACCAATCCTCACCTTCTTGGAAGGTTAGAAAGCTTTATCTTCCTCTTGGGAGGAACGAGATCTCCCCCTATCCACTAGGTCTTTGCCCTTGGAAGGCCTCTTCCTCTTCGGATCGATGGGCTCGGGTCATGGGTCCGAGGTTAGCAGAGTGGAAGACGGCTTAGTCTGCGTAGGCAAAGACTTAGATAGGGGAGGAAGAAGCTTGGGTGGGGGAGAAGGAGGCTTGGATTGTGACTTCCCCAGTGTGTCCTTCCTCGGTTGGCCCTCAAGTAGGTCGAACAGGCTGGTTTGGGCTGTCTCTTGAAACCCATCTCGGCCTGAGTACCAGCCCTTAGTGACAGAAGATCTACTTCGGATAAATGGGAATCGCCCAAGTCACTAAAGGGATCCTTGGATAGATGTACATGGTCGAATGCACCAAATTCGTCCTCGGACAAGCCCAAGTCAACCACTTCTCCTTCTTTCTACGAATTTCCACCCTCAGTCTCCGCAGTTTGGTGGGACGAGGAGAAGCCTGCCAACAGGACGCCCTTGGGGATGAAAGATCCTTTGGAAAACGAGAACCCGTGCTCCACCACAGTGATTTGGCGAAGCCTAAGGTCCTTGGCTCTGATCACGTATCTGGGAGCCGAGAAAAACTTCTGAATCGGTTTGTACCCAAGAATCTTATGAGCAGCTCTAACTTGGTTGTCAGCCTCGTTCATAAAGACCTCTACCCTGAGTACAGTTTCCAAATCTTCCTTGTTGACTAAATGGAAGTGCCGTTTAAAGGCGTGCGGATCTGCAAAAGAAAAAGTAAGTCCCTGTTAACAACCAAGCAGTACAAATAATGAAAACATAGTAGATCAACCTTCCCACATTCCGAGTACCCTACCTGGCTCTCCCTCTACTGTAGGGTAGTGAAGACCATTGTGCCACTCCCCCGACACTATGAGAAAATCCTTATTCAACCCTTTACTAGACTCGGGGAGACACTAGATGAGCCTAACTCTATCATCCCTCGTCTTCATGTAGTAGGATTTACCTGTTAGGTGCTGGAGATTGTAGCACCAATTCACGTCGTGATGAGTTAACCTCAACCCCATCTTCTCGTTCAAGGCATCCATGCAACCCAAGATCCTAAATACGTTGGTGGCGCACTGGGTAGGGGCTAATTAGAAATGCCTAAGGTAGCCCCTCATCACTGACCCTATAGGGATCCTCATACCACCTTCAAGGAAAGCGATTATGGGAATCACTACCTCACCAACCTCCCTCCTAATATACCAATCCCCCTCCTCGCAGTACCTAAGACCCACGTTACTGGGTATCCTATAAGTGGTGATGAACTCCTCCCTCACCTCATCAGACTCAACTAACTTCTTAAACCTACCCATCCTAAAGAATGACCAAGAGACTTGGGGAAGGGCGAAAGGAAAAGAGGAGTAGGGGAAGAGGAAAAGCAGAAAAGAAAAAAAAATGTAAGATAGAGTAAGAAGAAAACTTACAGAAATGAGGGAAGGCGCTCAAAACAGGCTTTTTAGGCTGTGAAGAGACGCGAATTTGGTTGGAAACTTGACTAGATTCGGGGTGTGTGCATCAGAACTCTTGAATGCAGATGTGAAGTGGCAAACTGGTTCAAATGGATATTTACCCCCAAATGGTTTTAGATCCCTTAAACCAATCAGATTAACCTAGTCAATTAGCCAAGTGATTAACTTAGTCAAATTATGCAATTCTAGGTTATCACAAACATACAATCATATCAAAAATATAAAGCAGCGGCAATATAAATAACACAATGATATGATCACCCAGGAAACCACACGGTAAAAATGTGGGGAGGATTTGACCTAGCTATCCTCAAGGTAAACCTGAATCCACTATGCGAAAGAATCGAAGTTCATACAAAAGGACTTACGAGCTCCCCGCTTGACTTCTTAATGCTACCCACTAGTAGAACTTACTGACACGACCACGTGCAAGCTCTGAATCCACGGAATCTTTCTTTCTTGGATTCTCCAATTAGCTACAAGCACCCACACTTGTTATTCTTTAAGCTCCAATGGCAGCAACCGAGTTGATCATTAAGGTATTGAAAAATATCTCTACATAGAAAACCCTAAGTTTATGTGAAGGAAAGCTCCCCAATGATCTCATAAGAGATTCACACAAACCGCAATGTATGAGCAACAATATAACAAGAGTAACTCTAAAAACGTGGCTAGGGTTTTGCCTTTTATACCTAGGGTAAAAACAGAAAACCCAAAACATTTAATGAGTTAGGGCTAAGTTGGAAAATTTTGCAGAAAAACATACTGGCCGACTTTCGATTGATCGAGTCTAACTTTCGATCGATCGAGTCAGGCCGAAATGCACCAATGCATTTGCAGCCTCTTGATTCCAACTTTACATAAAATATATAACTTTGAGCAAGCCTAAACAAGACTAAACATATTGTTTTGATCATGGTTTGCAAACATTACACATTAGAGTTCTAAATACACAAATTTTTAAATCTTTAGAACCTAACAACCCCCTCACCAAAGACCACTATGCATGACTTCCCGCCCATAATGGCGAAAGATCCACACCGTTGGATTGCCATCGCACTGTTGAACGTGGGGAATATGGAGCCACCAAAATTTAATACGAGTGCGTACCGCATATCGAAGCACTAGAGATGTGCGTTAGACAGGTGAAAAGACTTCAAGCGCTGACTTGGGACCAGACTAGACAAGCCACGGTATAGGCCCGAGGATATCAAAATCCTCCTCCTCATTTGAGGAGCCGGACAATAGGATTTTAAGGTGCTATTGTGGGGCCGGAGAATTTGGCAACCCAATGGCCCACTTTATACCAAGCCCAAGGCCCATGTCGAGGAGGAGGAATCCCAGTACCCTCGCCGAGGACAACCATGTCCTTGGCCAAGCAAGATCGAGGGAGGAGGAAGTAATGAGCTACCACAGGCAGCCCTCCAAGACATCTAAGGAGGAAGACCAAGTACAACGCATCAGCCGTGGAATAATGGCCGAGGAGCAAAACTAGGATTGAACTGTCACTTCCACATTAAATGCGCACGACTGATGTTCCGGTAGCATTAATGGGAAATGACCCCTGAGCAGTGCTGCCTTGGTTGCTGCAACTCACTGGGAGTTTTGGTAAGGCAGCTGATGGGATGGGTTGTCAGAAAGAGGCGCGGATGATCAACAAGTGAAGGAAAGGGATCGTTGGAAGAGGACTATATAAGGAGAAGAAACAGATTAAAGAGGGACTTTTTTTTCTCACGAGAGAGGGACTAACATCAAGCTCCTCGGACTGGGCCAAGGACATATTTTTTAGGATAATTTCAATTCATCTGCGTTCGATGGTGACGAACACCGCATTGGACGTTGTCTGCTTGCTAGGTCCTAGTTCTTAAACTCATTCTCTACAAATTCATTGTATTGGGCTAGCTAGGCTTGAGTCCACTCACTCAACAGTAGCTCAAACCCAGGCCCTTCAACCTATATGTGAGAAAGAATCAGAGAATTATTCAATATATTGGTTATCCATTTCCAGTATGGTTGCACAATAAAGGCATTGTTGTATAATAATAATATACTTTTTTTGATGAACATAATAATAATATACCTATGAGTATGTTAATGCTGCTTTTTGATAATTAACCATTAAATAGTTCCAATGAATTAAATTTTTGTTTATAATTAAATATGAATTATAATACATACTCAAATCCTAATACATATCATTCTCCCAAAAATAAAAAAAAATGCTAATACATAATTACTGATATTTTTGTTTTATCACATAGATTCCCTTAATACAAACATAAAGGAATTTTATTAAATTTAATTGTGAAAGTTGACTTTAAACTTTGTATGGATCTTTTTATCTTCTCATTTCCCAATTCCATACCAAAAAAAAAAAAAAATCCCTTTAACAACGCAACTTTAGTGAGGGTTGTACATAGCCGTCACCAAAATATATTTTTGAGAATAAAAGATTGCCATCACATGTAGACCTAAAAAAATTATATCTAGACCCATTAACTCAACTGAACCAAAAAAAAAAAAAGGTATGGCTTGTGTTAGGTTCTAAATATTTAGGATTAAATGTTTAGTTTTTTACTTTAATGTATGTTGGTAAACTGAGATCAAAACATGTCTAGATTAGGCGCTAGACATTGCTTATGTATATTCCAATCAAGTTTCAAGAATTGTCAAGCTGCAGGAAAATAGCAGAAAAATCGAAGGAAGTTTTTTTGAAGCTCGACCAATCAAAAGAAAGGTTCGACCTATCAAAAATCGGATACTGCAGAATTTTAACCAAGCCTAAAGTCTACAAAAATGTTTAGGGTTTTGAGTGAAACACTACTAGGTATAAAAGGAAAACTCTAACAACGTTTGACATGCCCTAAGAAGTCTTGTGAGTTACTCCTGTGAGATTTAAGAGATTACTGTACCTTCTAACTCAACAAGCATCTACCGGAGCGAGATCCAAAATCAAGAACTGGTGGAAACAAGTTGTTGCTCAAAGATCAACTACTGAGGTGATTTAAAACCTTTGAGTGGGATCTCAAAGTTACAAATGTGGGTGTTTGTGTTTTGTAAATTCAAATAAAAGAGTCTGTGGATTTGGAATTACACGTGGTTGTGTGAGTAAGTTCTACAAGAGGTAGCTTTAGATTTTTGGGAGAAAATCTATTGTAAACTTCCATTCTATCATAGTGAATTTTTTTTTCCTTAAGGATAGTTAGGCTAAATCATCCGCAGGTGTTTTGCTTTGAAACTGTTGGTTTCATTGGTTTTCCTAGGTAATCATATCGCTTGTCTCATTTACTTTTCCGCACTTAGTGATATGATAGCATGTGCTTAACCTAGATCTAAATAATCAACCTAAGTAACTACTTGGTTAATTAATTAGGTTAAACAATTTGGTTTTAAGGGGTCTAAACAAACAAACAAGTGGTATCAGAGTAGGTTAGCTCTTGTTTAGGTAGTTTTACCTTGAGTTGATCCTTGACCCTTGTTGTCATGGAACACGGTCACTCTCTTTTGATCTTTCCCTACTTTGATGGGAATAACTATGCCTATTAGAAAGTAAGGATGAAAGCTTTTTTGAAATCTCTTGATGAGAAAGTTTGGTTGGCAGTGGAAACTCTATGGGTAAGACCTGATGCGGCTATAGTTGAATGGTCTATTGCTCAAAATGAAGTAACTAGCTTTAATAGTAAGGCTAAAAATGTGATATCCAATACTGTTTCCATAGAGGAATTTGAGACGATGTAAAATGTGGAAGTTGCCCACACTACTTGGAATATCTTGCAAATTGTGCATGAATGCACAAAGGCTGTAAAAATCAACAAACTTCAACAGTTGACTTCTAGGTTTGAGAGTATTAGAATGGCAAATGATGAAACTTTTGAAGAGTTCCATGCCAAATTAAATGACATAGTTAACTCAACTTCTAATTTTGGTGAAGTATATGAACAACCTAAGGTAGTTAGAAAGATTCTTAGATCTCTGACTAAAGATCTTAGACCCAAAATTAGTGCCATAATTAAGAGCAATGATGTTGACACCATCCCTATTAATGAACTTATAGGATCACTTCAATCCTATAAGTTTGACCTACCTAAGGCTAGCAAGTCTAAATCTATGGCCTTCAAATCTGTAGATGATGTAGATATTTGTGGATTTGATGATGAGATATCTTCTATAGAGATTACTTATCTTGCCAAGAACTTTAGATAAAGGGTAAAGCTATGACTGTTACTCTTAGTGATGATAAAGGATCTAATCACGAGTCTAAAAGTGATCAAGAAGGAAATTTTATGGCTTGAAGTTGAGACTATTGATGAGAACCCTTCTGATGGAGAACTCTTGATAAAATGGTGAATGTTCAAAAGTTTGCATTTGATAAGACAGGGTTAGGGTTTGTTGAGAATGGTTTATCATCTGTTGTGACTCCCACCAAGTTTGTTCCTATTGAATCTATGCCTAAACTTGATGTTAGGGTACCTAAGGAAGAGGCTCTAGTAGCTAGGAAGATTAGGATTGATCTTAATGAAACAAAACCCAAGAAACATACTCATCCTAGAGGTAAGAAACAACACAAGCCTCAGTGGTTTTGTCACTTTTATGGTAGAGCTGGGCATATTCGCCCAAATTGCTTCAAGTTGCAAGCAACCAAGCAAACAACTAAAAAAATCTGTCTGTGCCAAAAGCACAAGATCCCATGACACTTATTCATGAATTGGTAAAGGCTCTTAGCCTCTATGCCAATATTAGAGTTGATTAGAAATCTCATATGTCTAGAAACTCCAACTCTATGTTTGCATCTAAGAGAGTGTGGATGCAAAAGACTCAATCTCAGTGAGTCTGTCCTACTTGGTCCTCGTGCTTATTCTCTCTATCCTTTGGAACAAAATGATTTTGCTTAGGATTTTGATTTTGATTTTTTTTTTTTTTTTTTTTTTTTTTTTCTAGGGCTGATTAGGATGTTTTTAAGTTTTTTTTTTTTTTTTAAAAAAAATAAAAAAATTGAAAAAAAAATACAAAAAAATATTTTGTATTGCACACCACTAAGTGTGTAATTGAGGTTGACGTATGAAATTTGCATTTCATGACTGTGTACCTTGTTTAGCTTTGATAAGCTATTTTCTATACTTTGCTAGTTTGTGCTATGTAGTGCTTAATTGTGTGAGTTGCTTATAAACTTTGAACAAATGATCTTGATTTTGATGTCACATTCTTTTAATCGTAAGGACTGGAAAATTCTAGGAGAAAGACATAAATAATCATCTCACCACTGTTACTTGCCAATCATGAACACCTGTGTGTAAATTATAAAAGCCATGCTCGGTAAGGTGTAGCACTTGCACGGCAAGATTAAACGATGTGTTATTTTTCAAAAGAAAAAGAAAAGCAAAAGAAAAAAAAAAAGAAAAAGGAAAAAAAAAAGATGTGAGAGTTATAAGATGTAACTCTTTAGGTGATAGTCACTTTCAAACCAATGTGATTGATGATGTAGAAAATTTATTTGATTACTATCTACATATCACATTTTTTGTACTTTGTACATTCACGAGTTGCACACACTACACGTAAATCATTGTTAAACTCAGTAAATAAGATTGTGTGCTAAATAATATGGCTATCTAAAATTACTCATTGTGTGATGTTTAATACATTTTTTTTTTGGTTGGGTAGAATTTGAAGAGAAAATTTCTAAAAACTTGAGTGAAATATGTTGTTGAAAATTTTGGAATCATTCATATGCATTTCATATCATGAAAATTGTTTTTCTATAAATTTCAAGTTTTTTTTATAAAAAAATTCTAGATTTCAGCATATTCGATTCTGTCGAATCTGTTTCTCGACTGATCGGAAAAGTCCAATTTTTAGGCCAAAATTCTCTGTCTCCTTCGATTCCTGTTCAATTGATCTTCGATCAGTTGAAATTTTTAAAAGCGTTCCTTCGATCACTGCTTGATTCCTCTCAACCAATTGAAATTAAAAAAATTTCAATTCTTAAGGCTTGACAAATCACTTTTTGTCCTTTACTCACTTTCTCTTCGATTCCTTTCAACCCTTCCTCTTCGATTTTTTTTTTTTTTTTTTTCAATTCAAAATCTTCAAAGGTTTTATTCTTCAACATTTGGTAAGACTCTTTTACCCTTCCGTTTTTATTAAATCACATTCATACATGCATAATCATCAACTTTTTCAAAAATTTCAAACTTGAGATTTTTAGAGTTTTTAATGATTCTAGGTGTTTTTGATCATTTTTGTTTAATGAGTTTTGTTCATGCATGATATAAACATGTTTCCTCTGTTTTAATTTCAAAAATTTCATATTTCACGAAAAATTTCAAAATTAGGGTTCATGTGTTCTTGAGGATTTGGGATTTCTGTTCAATTTGATGAAAGTAACTGAAATTAACTCTTGTAATTAATTGATTGATTGTTGATAACATGTTTTCTGACTATTGTGATGATCAATTGATCAATTCATTTGTTTTTTTTTTTAAATTAGGGTTTATGTTCTTCAAAATTTGGGGATTTTTCATAAAACTCGATTTTCTAGGTTAATTTTCAAAATTGTGAGAAAATTGAACAATTAAATGCATTAGTTCATGCATCATTGGAGTCTATACATCATGCATTCATATAGATTTTAGAGATTGCCTATATCTTGTGTTTATCTCTCTTTGATGCGGTCTGCCCTTGGATTTTGTGTTTGTTTTTCTTTTTGTTTCCAACTCCCTAGATCCTAGTAATGGCCCCTAAGAAGTCTAAAAAATTTAAGACCAAAGATGAGTTAGATCCTTCTATTTGTAGAAATCTAGAGTCTAGAAGTTGGTTACCCTTGTGTTCCAACCTTATTCCTCCTTCTGCTGTCTTGATTAAAGAATTCTATTCGAATCTCTCTACCCATTCTGATGGCTCTGGTGGTCATTACTTGACTAATTGGATTCGAGGTGAAGAATTTTGGATAACTAAGAAAATAGTCTCTGAAGCTCTTGATATCCCTATTGTTCATAGACCTGTCTATCCATTTACTGACTCACCTTCCATTGATGATGTCATGTCTCTTCTGTGTAGTAGATCTTTTACTTGGGGTTCTGAACCAAAGCTTAGCTCTCATGAGTTAATCAAGGTTTCATATTTCTATTTCTCATGTGCATACTATTCCTATAGATAGGTGTATTTTCTTGTAAGCTTTTGTCACTGATGGTCCACTTTGCTTTCGATCCCTTTTTATTCAAACCATTGTTGAGGTACATAGGAACAAATCTAACAAACAAGGTTTATTCTTTCCAGTTTTTATCCATAAGATCTTAGACTTCTTAGAGTTAGATCCTTATCCTGCCTTAGAGTCTGTTCATCCTATTGCACCTATGGGAGCTACCTTTCTTAAACAGCGTGGTGCATAGAAGAAGCCTGCTGAAACAACAAAGAGACTGAGAGTAAAGACTACAAGCTTATTTTTGAGGTTGCTACTTTGAGAGCAGATTTTTTTGAGTATGGGAGCCTTTTCTCCACCTCCTCCACCTTTAGATCCTTAATGGTTGTCTTTGGCAATTTGTAACAAAAAAGGGGGAGTAGATACTTACAGGAGTAGATATGTAGTTTGATGGTGATACTCTTGTACTTAGGGGGAGATTTGTTTTGTGGAGGGGGAGTTTGAATAGATTTCGGAGAGGAGATAGATTTGACTGTGATGTCTTGTTCTTGTTTTGGTTCTTTTGTTCTTGTGTTCACAAAACTTGATATGTATTGATGATACTCTATTGCTTTTGATGATTCTTATTTATGTTTTGTGATTCCAAGTTCAGTTTTTCAGTTTTTAGTTTTTGATTTATACTGTATTTTCCACACATGCATTTATGGTTTATTTTTAGTGTTTCAAGAATTTACAGGTTAATTCTTTCAACAACCGTTGCCTATTTTAGCAATTGATAGATAGTAGATTGTGATAAAATTGTATTAGGGCAATACTTTGTATTTGGGTTGGTTCTTGAGTTAAGCAATTCATTTTTACGTATGTTTTGTCGCGGATTGCCAATTGGGGAGATTGTTAGGTTCTAAATATTTAGGATTAAATGTTTAGTTTTCTACTTTTATGTATGTTGGGAAACCGAGATCAAAACATGTCTAGATTAGGTGTTAGACATTGCTCATGTATATTCAAGTCAAGTTTCAAGAATTGTCAAGCTGTAGGAAAATAGAAGAAAGTTTCTATGAAGCTTGATTGATCGAAAATCAGACTCGACCAATCAAAAAAATAGTAGGAAAACAGTAGGAAGTTTCTGTGAAGCTCGACTGATCGAAAGAAAGGTTCGATCAATTGAAAATCGTATACTGCAGAATTTAATCAAGCCCAAAGTCTGCAAAAACATTTAGGGTTTTGAGTGAAACACTACTAGGTATAAAGGGAAAACCCTAACTAAATTTTACAAGCCCTAGCAAGTCTTGTGAGTTACTCTTGTGAGATTTGAGAGGTTACCGTACCTTTTAACTCAACAAGCACCTACCGGAGTGAGATCAAAAATCAAGAATTGGTGGAAACAAGTTGCTGCTCAAAGATCAACTACTGACGGTGATTTGAAACCTTTGAGTGGGATCTTAAAGTCAAAAACGTGGGTGTTTGTGTTCTGCAAATTCAGTTAGAAGAGTTTGTGGATTCGGAGTTGCATGTGGTCATGTAAGTAAGTTGTACAAGAGGTAGCTTTTGATTTTAGGGAGAAAATCTATTATAAACTTCTATTATATCATAGTGAATTTGTTTTCCTTAAGGATAGTTAGGTTGAATCCTCCCCAGGTTTTTTACTTTGAAACTATTGGTTTCATTGGCTTTCTTGGGTAATCATATCGCTTGTCTCATTTACTTTTCTGCACTTGGTGATATGTTTGCAAGTGTTTAGCCTAGATCTGAATAATCAATCTTAGTAACTAATTGGTTAATTAATTAGGTCAAACAATCTGGTTTTTAAGGGGTTTAAACAAACAAATAGATTTTTTTTTTTTTTTTTTTTAATCATAAAGTAAAACAAATTGACCCGATCTCGAGTAAGCTTTGGTTAGGTCAAGACCTATGCGTTGACCAAATTTTTAGCACATTGTTAATTTTGAGTTATTATTATTGTGGGGGAGAAAAGCCCAACCCAACTTATTGGGCCCAAGGCCCTATCCGAGGACCACTGTTAGTCCGAGGAGACCAGGACGCAGTCAGGCCCATGTGAAAGGAGAATGTCCGCAGACGAGCACGTGCACTGTCCGAGGAGATGCTCATACGTCCGAGGAGACCGATACCCTCGGACCCGACGAGGTTTTTGTCCGGCACGTGTCAAGCGATCTGTTTGACAAGTGTCAAGGGAGAAAAGGGACCTCGGACACACGAGAAGGTGACAGGAACAGAGAAATATCAAGGAGACAGACTTCAACCACCGCATTCAATGCACTGCACCTACCCTCCTGGCCGCATTTATGTGGAGAAGACCCCTGAACAGTGCATCCTCAACTACCGCCACTCAGACAGGGCTAAAGGGGGAGTGTGATGGGACATGCACTCAAGTGGGCGCCCAGATGGTGAACAAGTGGACGGTGGAGATGTAGAAAGGCAGTACTATATAAGGGAGAGAGAGGTCTCTAATAGGGGGATCGAAAATGAAGAGAGAAAAAAGAGCATATTATTTTACTGTAGCTCCAACATTTGTAACCTAAGTCCACTAATGAAAATCACCTCCTCGGACGAGACATTCACCTCTGTCCGAGCACGTATTAGTTCAAGTCTTCCTGTCATCGTTGCCGTTTAATACTGTTATTTCCATTATTAGCCTAGCTCTTTCACCCACTCTCTACAAATTTATTGTTTTGGGTTCAGTGGGCTCCAAATCCACATCTTCTTGGGCTTGGGCTGCAGAATCTGACCCTACAATTGGCGCCGTCTGTGGGAAGAGCTTGTGCAAGAGTGAAATAAACGGTTGATAATGGCAGAACAAGGTGAACAACAAGCAGAATCCAGGGCATCCCAACACGTGGACCGTTTTGGCAACTTAGAGAGGAGACAAAACCGTGAGGGCAGTGTACACACTGTGCGCCTTAGCCAGAGCCAATCACAGAGCGGGAGTCACATGTCCCATGCAGAGAAGAACCGTGACTTACAACTGGAAGTGGAAAAACTAAAGAGGGAGTTGCGACACGCGAAGAGGAAGCGGGCTTCTTCGTACTCTGAAGATGATCTTGATGACGAGCAGGACGTCTCTTATCAACGCAAGTCCAAGACACCAGCTAGCGAGTCCTACACCTATGTAGAGGAGTCCCATCGTAAAAGGGAGCGTAGGAGCCCATCACGCGAGGACGTGGAGAACGATGCCATGAACAGGGCTCTAAATCAGATATCCAGATCACCCTTCACGCGCAAGATAGAAGAGGCCAGGCTCCCTCGGCGCTTTAACCAGCCAGCATTCACCGTCTACAATGGTAAAACTGACCCCGTGGAGCATGTGAGTCATTTTAACCAGAGGATGGCTGTCTACTCCAGAGATGAAGCTCTGATGTGCAAGGTTTTCCCTTCCAGTCTTGGGCCCGTCGCTATGAGATGGTTTGATGGTTTGAAGGCGGGCTCCATCAACTCCTTTAAGGAGCTCACTCAAGCGTTCGGCTCCCGTTTTGTTACGTGCCGAAGAGTGGCCAGGCCTCTCTCTTCCCTGCTATCCTTGTCCATGCAGGAAGGCGAGTCCTTGAAGGCATATTCAGACAGATATTGGGAGATGTTCAATGAGGTGGAGGGCAACAACGATGCAATGGCCCTCAGCACGTTCAAGCTCGGCCTCTCTACTGACCACGGTCTGAGGGGATCCCTATCTGGCAAACCAGTCACAAACGTGCGTCAACTGATGGACCGCATAGAGAAGTATAAGAGGGTTGAAGAAGATCAGCAGCAGGGCAAGGGAAAGGATAAGATTATCCCTCAGGAGAGGAGAGATTCGCGGTCGGACCGGTACAATTACAATAAACCGCGGAGGGATTTTGCTGGACAATCAGGATCGATGAATCCTCAATCGGTCAACACCGTGTTCAAAGAGCCAGTGCATCAGGTCTTGGAAAAGATTAAGAACGAATCATTCTTCAGGTGGCCGAACAAGATGGTGGGAAACCCCGAGAGACGCAACCACAATCTCTACTGTCAGTACCATCAAGACCATGGGCATACAACGGAAGATTGTAGGAGTCTGTGGGATCACCTGGACCAGTTGGTCCGCGATGGTAAACTGAAACATCTTCTACACCCCTCCAGCGGCCGAGGCAGACAGGCTCAGGGCCACGCAGGGATGACCCCTCAAAGCCACCGCTTGGGACTATAAACGTCGTCTTCGCTGCGCCGGGGAGAACAGGGTCCTGGCCTTTGAAAGTTATGTCAGTAGGCCGACCACCCGCAGGGGAGTCGAGCCGAGGATCGAAGAGAGCTAGGTCTGGTGCCCCGCTGGTTATGGGATTCTCGGACGAGGACATGATCGGCACCATCCAACCCCATGATGATGCACTGGTCATCACCCTCAGAATAGGAGGGTACGATGTAAAGAGGGTAATGGTGGACCAGGGCAGTGCCGTGGAGATAATGTACCCGGACCTCTACAAGGGGCTAGGCCTAAAACCCCAGGACCTGACGCCGTACGATTCCCCCCTATTCACCTTTGAAGGAAGGCCTGTCATCCCGAAAGGCCGGATACGCTTGCCTGTGCAGTCCGGCTCCGAGGTTGTGGAGTTGGACTTTATCGTCGTGGACGCATATTCGCCCTACACGGCACTCGTAGGCAGACCTTGGATTCACGCACTTGGGGCTGTCCCCTCTACTTTGCACCAGAAGGTCAAATATCCATCAGGAGGACAGATACATGAAATCCGAGGAGACCAGTCTGTTGCTAGACAGTGCCTGGTAGCCGCCATTCAGCATGAGGCCCCGGCCGAGTCCTCGGACGTAGCTGGAAGGAATTTATAGCAACTACAGTCCCGGGGATTGCCCTTTGAAGAACTAGATGAAAGCACTCGGTGTGAGGATCTGACGAAAGTGATCATTGGAGATGATCCTGACAGGTTCTTTCAAGTCGGATCTCAGCTGCCTCTTCAAGAGAAGGAGGAGCTGGTAGAGTTCCTCAAGCAAAATCTCGACGTGTTTGCCTGGAGTGCTTACGAGGCCCCAGGGGTGGACCCGGAGTTCATATGCCATCATTTGAAGGTGAATCCACTGGTCACCCCCAAGCAGCAACCTATTCGGCGCCCATCCAAGGAGCATGCTGACGCAGTGAGGGACGAGGTGGCGAAACTCAAAGCAGCTGGGGCTATCAAAGAGGTTTTTTATCCCGAATGGTTAGCGAATACCGTGGTGGTGAAGAAGAAGAGTGGGAAGTGGCGAGTATGCGTTGACTTCACGGACCTGAATAGGGCATGCCCCAAAGACCCGTTCCCTATGCCGAAAATCGATCAGCTGGTTGATGCCACTGTCGGCCACCCTCGGATGAGCTTCCTGGACGCCTTCCAAGGCTACCACCAGATACCATTAGCCCTGGAGGACCAGAAGAAAACTGCTTTTGTCACCCCTATTGGCAACTACCACTATAAAGTGATGCCGTTCGGCCTGAAGAACGCGGGAGCTACCTACCAGAGGATGATGACAAGGATGTTCGAGCCACAGCTGGGCAAGAACATTGAGATTTACATAGATGACATGGTGGTGAAGAGCAAAGTTATAGCCGAGCATGTGAAAGACCTTGAAAGTACTTTTGAGGTTCTACGGAAATACAAGCTACGACTAAATGCCTCTAAGTGCTCGTTTGGGGTAGGGTCCGGCAAGTTCTTGGGATACATGGTCACCCACAGAGGAATTGAGGTCAACCCCGACCAGATAAAGGCCATCAACAACCTCCGAGCTCCTCGAATCCCAAGGAAGTTCAAAAACTGACCGGAATGACTGCTGCCCTCAATCGGTTCATCTCAAGATCAGCAGACAGGTGTCGGCCCTTTTTCTCTCTGCTCAACAAGTGGAAGGGATTCGAATGGACTGAGGAATGTGCTTTGGCGTTCCAGCAACTCAAGGATTACCTGTCTCGGCCACCAATCATGTCCAGTCCTGAGCCAGACGAGGTACTGTTCGCCTACATCGCTGTAGCTCCCTATGCGGTGAGCCTGGTGTTGATACGGTCAGACTCTGGTGTACAAAGGCCCGTCTATTACGTAAGCAAGTCGCTGCATGAGGCTGAGATTCGTTACTTGCCACTGGAGAAGGCCATCTTAGCAGTAGTGCTTGGCACACGGAAGCTACCTCACTACTTCCAAGCCCACACGGTGATCGTTCTCACACAACTCCCACTCAAAGCTATACTCCGAAGTGCCGATTACACTGGTCGGATTGCCAAGTGGGGTACAATCTTAGGGGCTTTCGATATAAGATATATGCCCCGCACATCGGTCAAGGGACAGGTCCTCGCAGATTTGGTGGCTGAGTTCACGGAGCCCCAGCTAGAAGAGGTGAAGCCCACGTCGGGCATGGATGAAAAATCAGTTGGCATGGTCTCTCAACAGAATCCCTCCCATTGGGAAGTGTATGTCGATGGCGCGGCAAACCAAAGAGGCTCTGGAGTTGGGCTAGTATTGATATCCCCCGAGAAAATCATTATCGAGAAATCGCTAAGGTTGGACTTCTCGGCAACGAATAATGAAGCAGAGTATGAGGCCCTACTGATGGGGATGACTATGGTCCGTAGAATGGGTGGGAAGTCCGTGGAGCTGTTCTCGGACTCAAGACTGGTAGTAGGTCAAGTACAAGGCGAGTTCGAGGCAAAGGACGAAAGAATGCAGGGATACTTAGGTCGTGTTAAACACCTGCAATCAGAGTTCGAATTTTTCAGTTTGCTGCACATCCCCAGGAGTGGCAACTCACATGCTGACTCTTTGGCCACGTTAGCCACCTCTTCGGCACAAGACTTGCCGAGGGTCATCCTCGTCGAGGACCTGCACAGGCCTACAGAGACGAGGTCAGGGGGAGTCCAGGTTCACCAGATCAGGGCCGGGCCGTGCTGGATGGACCCTTTGATCAAATTTATCAAAGAAGATATATTGCCTGAAGAGAAGGCAGAAGCCGATAAAGTTCGGAGGAAGGCGACTAAGTTCTGGCTGTCCGAAGACCAGAAACTATACAAACGCTCCTATTCGGGACCATATTTGTTATGCGTACATCCCGAGGCGACTGAGACACTGCTAGAAGAGCTGCACGAAGGAATCTGTGGGAGCCACACTGGAGGCAGGTCCTTGGCTCACCGAACCCTCACCCAAGGCTATTGGTGGCCTAACATGCAGAAGGAGGCACACGACTACGTCAAAAAGTGCGATCAATGTCAGCGCTTCGCTCCAAACATTCACCAGCCAGGGGGAAACCTTAATCCACTATCTAGCCCATGGCCCTTTGCCCAGTGGGGCTTGGATATTGTGGGACCCTTCCCCAAAGCTGCAGGAAACAAGAAGTACCTACTGGTCGGAACGGACTATTTCACCAAGTGGGTTGAAGCCGAGCCACTAGCCAATATTAGGGACGTTGATGTGCAAAAGTTCATGTGGAAGAACATTGTCACACGGTTTGGAGTTCCTCACACCCTCATCTCGGACAACGGTTTACAGTTCGACAGCAAGGCATTCAGGAATTACTGCAGCGAGCTGGGGATTACGAACAGATACTCCACTCCAGCCTATCCCCAGGGTAATGGCCAAGCAAAAGCTTCCAACAAGGTCATACTGAACGGCTTAAAGAAGAGGCTAGATGATGCAAAGGGCAAATGGGTAGAAGAGTTGCCACATGTGCTTTGGGCTTACAGAACTACGCCCCGCAGGTCCACTGGAGAGACCCCTTTCTCGATGACCTATGGGGCTGAAGCTGTAATTCCTCTGGAAACAGGGTTCCCAACACTAAGGACTAGCTCATTCAGTCCAGCCGACAACGATGAGCAGCTACAGGAGAGCTTAGACTTGATTGAGGAAAGAAGGGAGAATGCAATGGTTCGGTTGGCACACTACCAACAAAAGCTCAGACAAGGCTACGACGCTAACGTGAAGCTGAGGCCTTTAGAGCCCGGTGATCTGGTGCTGAGGAAAGTTGTGGGCACCGCGAAGAACCCAGCTTGGGGAAAATTAGGACCCAATTGGGAAGGACCATATCGTATCACTTCAGGCGCTGGTATTGGAGCATATTTCTTAGAAGACCTGGATAGTCATGTAATCCCTCGCCCTTGGAATGTAAATAACCTCAAGAGGTACTTCTATTAATCAAGTCTTCTCTTCAATTGATATACCAATTCGCTGCGTAAAGTTTTCTCTCAAGTGTTTAAACTTAAATCCAATCATGCCTGTAGTCCTCGGACCAGATGATTAGGGTTAGTTAGCACTCATTCATCGCTTTCTCTCAAGTGTTTAAACTTAAATCCGATCATGCCTGTAGTCCTCGGACCAGATGATTAGGGTTAGTTAACACTCATTCGCCACCAGCTTAAGTGTTTAAACTTAAATCCAATCATGCCTGTAGTCCTCGGACCAGATGATTAGGGTTAGTTAACACCGTTAGCTCAAGTGTTTAAACTTAAATCCAATCATGCCTGTAGTCCTCGGACCAGATGATTTGGGTTAGTTAGCACTCAGTTACAGTTCTATAGTGTTTAAACTTAAATCCAATCATGCCTGTAGTCCTCGGACCAGATGATTTGGGTTAGTTAGCACTCAGTTACAGTTCTATAGTGTTTAAACTTAAATCCAATCATGCCTGTAGTCCTCGGACCAGATGATTTGGGTTAGTTAGCACTCAGTTACAGTTCTATAGTGTTTAAACTTAAATCCAATCATGCCTGTAGTCCTCGGACCAGATGATTTGGGTTAGTTAGCACTCAGTTACAGTTCTATAGTGTTTAAACTTAAATCCAATCATGCCTGTAGTCCTCGGACCAGATGATTTGGGTTAGTTAGCACTCAGTTGCGGTTCTAGTGTTTAAACTTAAATCCAGTCATGCCTGTAGTCCTCGGACCAGATGACTAGGGTTAGTTAACACTCCGGTGCGGTTCGTGTTTAAATTTAAATCCAGTCATGCCTGCAGTCCTCGGACCAGATGACTAGGGTTAATTAACACGAGTACATTCGAATCCTATAATCCTCGAACCAAGCGACAGGTTAGTCAATACCCCCACGCGGCCAGTGACACTGGGGCTTAGTGCTAAAACTCCTAATCGCGTTTAAATTGTTTCTAATTTATAAATGCTTCCCCTAGTTGTGTTTAGTTTGAAGCCGAGGAATAATAACTTATGTTTAACTTGAAAAGACATGCAAATCATCATTAACTCTTGCTAGGCCTATCCTTTTCAATATTAATTTTGGTTACTTACACCATAAGTATGATGTATCAAGCAGATTTATTTGCATTATTTGGTTATAAGTGCAATGTACAGTTGTATGTGACAGTAGTAATTAGTAAGGCAGGTATTTAAAACATCATAGACAAATGAAAATCTATTTCATAAATAAAAGTATGGTTTACAATTCTTCGGATAAAACAAAAGAAAGCACAGGTGCAAAAAGTAAAAGCCCTATACGTCTATTCTTTTGCTGAAGGGAGCACGGGGTCAGCAGCCTGGCCTATCCGAGCAGTTGCGTCAGGGGCTCGGTCCTTGGGCTCAGAAGGAATTTTCTCTTCGCCTGACCCTTGGCCTTTCTCTTTGGCTGGTTCAGCTGGCTTATCCTTGCCGCTTGGCTGACCAGTTTCCTTGCTTGCACCAAGAGTGAGTGGAGGAGCATGGCTGACCAAAGTTGGCTCCGAAGACTCTGGAAGCTGTGGAGCAGGAGGGAGATCAGTTCCAGGGAGCTCTCGGATATCAGGATCATAGTATACGCTCCCAGGCAGCCTCAGCTCCGAGTCGGCAGGGACTCCAGCTGCATCCAGGGCTTTGCCCCAACTTATGTTGCAGTAATCTCGGCTGACCGAGGCGAACTGCTCTAGAAGCTGGGACGTGGCCGTCTCTACCCCCAGCTGGTAAGCTGTCTTCTTTTCAGCCTCAGTCGCCTCCTGGGCCAACTGGGCTTTCTCCTCGGCATATCGGACGCTGTCTTTGGCTCTTCGGAGTTCATCCCTTAGCCCGTTCACCAGCTCCCTCTCGGTCTTCAGATTGGCCTCTGCCGCCTTTAGCAACTTACGCTGGTCCTCAACCTGCTTTTCAACATTCTTTATCCCAGCGTCAAGGCTTTTCTTCTGGCTGGTCATCTCCGCGAGCTCCCCGGACAGACGGGTATAATCGTCCTTCAGTTGGCCCAGAGATTTCTCCGCCTCGTCTCGGGAGCAGAACGCCGCCTGGGTTCAAGGCGATTCTTCTTGTCCCACTCCTCGGCTACGTAAATCTGCTGAGTGACCTGCATGATGGAAACTCTAAAGGTCAAACGCAGAAAAATGGGAGAGGCAAAAATCAGTGAGTCAGCTAATCGGATTGAGGTTACTTACGATGGCTAAATCCCTCTTGAGGGATCGAAAGAGCTCCGCCTGGTTGAAACGCCTGAAGGACTCCATGTCATGAGGGAGGAGAAGTGGTTGCTGCAGGGCCTCAGCAACGTAGCCGGCCCTCCCTCCATCATAATTCCTGAGGGAGGTCTCCCAGAGGATTGGAGCGCCCTCCAACTCCAATTTTGGAGACCAAATCCGCGGTCCCCCTCCTCCTCGGCGCACCTCTGCCACTGTGCCCTCGTCTCGGCTTTCAGTAGACGGAGCCCTGCGACTTCGGTTGTCCTGTGCCACCTTTTGCTGCTTGGCCCCCTTGGTTGGTGGCACCTGTTTTTCCTCAACCTCAGTGTGGGGTCTCTTCTTCTGCAGTTTTAGCATGGGTTTCAAGCTTGGGTCAGGGATCTGGGTAGGCGCCGGAGGAAGTGTCACCAGTGTCTTAGATGTCCCGGCATCTTTCGGGTCGGATTTTTTGCCTCTACCTTTCATCAAGTTCCTCAGATCCATATCTTCGTCCGAGGAGTCTTCTAAGTGAATGGCTAACAAATTAAGCTGGGTGCCTGACTGCTCGTAGGCCTCTTCCTCAGCGTCTGAGATCTCTACCACCTGATTCACCCTTGAAGCTTCTCCCTCAAACTGAAATTCGTCTATCTGTTCTTCTAGCGAGGAAGTAGAAGAGCCAGCCCCCTCACCTTCAATCTCTTGTTCGAGGGGAACTTGCTGGAGTGGTTGGATAAGGGGAGGCGCAGCCCGAGGAATTGGACGGGATACAGGTTCAAGATTGTCTGGCGCCAAGAAGCCCTTTCGACCAACGTCGATACGCGCAAGGCAATGATCTCCTTGGACGATTGCGTTGCCGACCGGTTGAAAACCCTTTGACTTCGCTTTATATCCAAGAATAAGGGGAGCAGATCGTAGTTGCCCGTCCTCGCTCACGAAGATCTCCGACCTTAAAAGGTAGTTGAGGGCAACGATGTTCGTTAGGCTGAGCCGAGGAGAAACTTGGTTCTTATCTGTTGCAAGTAAAAAGAAAAAATGGTCAGAAGCTCAGAAATAGCGACCGAAGAGAAATCAAAGACAGTTAAAAGACGGGAGCCCTAAGCCTATGGTCAGTGCGCCTAAATCTACATGTCACACCTGGCTTCCCAGGCTTGGTAGGGCAACCAGGGCCGTTGCGCCAGGCGCCCGAGACGATCACATAGTCGTCTTTCATCCCTTTGTTGGATTTGGGAAGGCAGGAAATGAGCCTGACAACATCCTACCGGGATTTTAGGTAGTACCCAGCATCTCGCTGGCTATGGCATTCGTACAGATGTACCACGTCAAGCCAGGTGAGTCCCAACCCCAAATGGCGCTCAAGGTCCTCGATCGCTCCTAGGATCCTAAACATGTTGGGCGCGCATTGCCAGGGAGTAAGTCTATGGTTCTGAAGGTAGGCAGTGGTGATGGGACCCATGGGGATTGTCATTCCCCCTTCTTTGAAGGCAATGAGGGGGATAACCACCTCTCCCGTCTCCCGGTCCGTTAGTATTTTTTCTGGGGGGCAATACCTCACGCCCACGTTAGGGGGTATGCGGTACGCGGTCCTAAACGCCTCTATTTGCTCAGGGCTATCCATCATGTACTCAAGTTTCCCCATGGTACTAAAGTGAAACGGTTGGCCGAAGAGAAAACTAAAAGATTCGGTGGGCGACGACTTACAAGGGCCAGACCAGAGAAGCGACGGCAGGCTCGTAGGAGGACTCGTGAGGATTCTGGGTAAGATTGGCACCGACGACTGAGAGATTCGGACGGAGAGATTTGGACGGAGTGAGGCGTCTGTTCTTGCTGGAGCGTCTGAAGATGGAAAAGTGAGGAGGAAACGGTTTCCTCTGAAGCTTTATACGGGGTCAAGCGAAGGGTCAGGGGCATTCCCGCCCAAATCATGAAGAAAAACCACAGCCATTGGATCAATCAGCCACCGTTGGATGCGAAGGACGAAATGTCACCTGGTGCAGTTAATGCAACGCCTTGGGAATAAGGAAACCGCAGCGGCATTAATGAGGCGTCAGCTCCCACGTTCACACACGTGCCAGCTCGGTTGTGCGTGTTTCCAAGTTTTTGCTCCGTGGCAAGTCAAAATCCTACTTTTTCTCCTCGGATGCGAGGGAAAAACTACAATTTTGAGGGGCTATTGTGGGGGAGAAAAGCCCAACCCAACTTATTGGGCCCAAGGCCCTATCCGAGGACCACTGTTAGTCCGAGGAGACCAGGACGCAGTCAGGCCCATGTGAAAGGAGAATGTCCGCAGACGAGCACGTGCACTGTCCGAGGAGATGCTCATACGTCCGAGGAGACCGGTACCCTCAGAACCGACGAGGTTTTTTTCCGGCACGTGTCAAGCGATCTGTTTGACAAGTGTCAAGGGAGAAAAGGGACCTCGGACACACGAGAAGGTGACAGGAACAGAGAAATATCAAGGAGACAGACTTCAACCACCGCATTCAATGCACTGCACCTACCCTCCTGGCCGCATTTATGTGGAGAAGACCCCTGAACCGTGCATCCTCAGCTACCGCCACTCAGACAGGGCTAAAGGGGGAGTGTGATGGGACATGCACTCAAGTGGGCGCCCAGATGGTGAACAAGTGGACGGTGGAGATGTAGAAAGGCAGCACTATATAAGAGAGAGAGAGGTCTCTAATAGGGGGATCGAAAATTAAGAGAGAGAAAAGAGCATATTATTTTACTGTAGCTCCAACATTTGTAACCTAAGTCCATCAATGAAAATCACCTCCTCGGACGAGACATTCACCTCTGTCCGAGCACGTATTAGTTCAAGTCTTCCTGTCATCGTTGCCGTTTAATACTGTTATTTTCATTATTAGCCTAGCTCTTTCACCCACTCTCTACAAATTTATTGTTTTGGGTTCAGTGGGCTCCAAATCCACATCTTCTTGGGCTTGGGCTGCAGAATCTGACCCTACAATTATTATTATTATTATTATTGTTATTATTATTATTATTATTATTATTATTATTATTATTATCATTTCTTTTTTGTTTCTTCTCACATTACAAAGTTACATTTTGCTTTTTTTAATAGCGACATAATTCTTAATTTATACCAACTTTATTTTCCACTCTTTCATTTTTTTTTTCTTAAACAAACAAATGATTATTTTATCTCTCCACTTTTCAATCCTTCCAACCAATTAGATCTCTTATATCATTCCACTTTTCTATTCCTTTTCCTTTTTTTAAATGTTAAAGTAGGATAGAGAAGATAGAAGGAAAGACAATACAAGATAGAAAATAAAAGAGAAAAAAAAAATGCATGTTGCTAGCAAATATACATAAGCACTCAAGTGACATGATTTATTACTATTACTATTATTATTATTATTATTATTTGCATTTTTGCTCACAGGATATCCATTTTTTTTGGGGGGGGGGGGTGCATTTTTGGTGAATAGTGATATCTATTTTGCATTGTGGGCCCTTCAAGATGGCCCTTTAATGTGACGGAATGAACCCGGAATGAAGCTAGGACTTGGGTTGTGGGGTTTTCTAGGAAAATTGTCATAGCCGCCAGTTTTTTAGAAAAGCTTTGGGCCCCTTAAGATGGTCTTTTAATTGTAATTTTGCTACTATTGAAGTAAACATAGATGCTAAAGCTATTGTTGATGTCTTAGCTAACCCAAACTAGTCAAATAATGTTGTTTCTTCTCTCGTGGATGATTGTAGGCAACTGGCTTCCCAGACTCTCTAAGTTCGGTTTAGCCACTACTTTTGTGAAGCTAACAGATGCACAAATAACTTAACTAGAATGAAATCTTTTCAAGATTTGAATTTACTTTACATCTGCGGCCTAGTAGATGTTTTTGAGTTTGATCTCATTGGTTTGTACGTTAATAGGCATTGTCCTAAAACCTTATTTTTTCCGTTTCTTAAGAGTTTTCCTTTTAACCAATATATATATATATATATATTGTAAAATTGTGATTTACAATTATGTGTTTTGTTGGCTTTTATTCCGTGCCAAATTTGATTGTAATTTTATTCAATCTGCTATACCCTGTATTTATTGTGGGATTTAATTGTAAGGGTTGTGTGAGAGAGAGAGAGAGAGTGTGAAGACTCAAGCAAATTGAAGACTGAAGAGTTTTCGCAGGTAGATCACGACTAAGCATCCCGCGAAGTGATGCATGTGCCCTGCACATGACTGGAATGAGAAGAGTCAGGATAGATGGAGACAGCTGTGTTTTGCGAGTAGCTCAATTCTTTCCTCTAATTTCCTTTGAAAAATAGTCATAGTAATGAATTTTCAAGTCTTTACCAACTTGTTTTCAATTCTTTAAAATAATTTTTTATATTTTATTTTAAGAATATTATGAGCACTGCCTATACACATTAACATTTTTACATTTTTGCCCAAAAAAAAAAAAAAAAAAACTCAATGCCAACTTTTAACATATCAAATCTAGGTCGTCCGCTTAGCAGTTAGATTGAGCAAACATTGAAATATATTCAAACTCAGGCCTCAGCCCATACATGATAGGAACACAAAGTATTTCCAGACTATAGTTAAGCAAAGACGAGCCAGAAATTGTATTTTGCAAATTAAGAATAGTGATGGTAGTGTAACTGAGAACCCCATGGACCACTACTCTATCCTTGAGGATTTGAATTCCCTGCCTATCCTAGAGCTTTCTATCCAACAATTGGATCTCCTAAATAGACCCATAACCAATGAAGAGATTGAAAATATTATGTTTCAACTTGGTTCTCATAAGGCCCCTGGTCCAGATGGCATCCCTACCTTCTTCTACCAGGAGTTTTGGGATGCTGTTAGACAATATTCTCAATACTGTGCTTGCATTCTTTCATTCAGGTTTTCTTCTTAAAAGCCTAAACCACACCTATATCACCCTTATCCCCAAAATACCATTCCTTGATGAGGTTTCCCATTTTCGACCTATTAGCTTTTTTTTTTTTTTTTTTGAGGAACACCTATTAGCTTGTGTAATGTTATATACAGAGTCATCTTTAAGCTCATGGTTAATAGACTCAAACCTTTTATGGATAACCTTATCACTCCTTTCCAAAATGCCATCATTCAAGGGAGAAATATCACTGATAACATATTAATTGCCCATGAAATATTTGATTATCTAGGCAAAAGGAAAGACAAAAAGAATTGTTTTGGGGCTCTGAAAATTGATACGAGTAAAGCATATGATAGGGTCGATTGGG
Source organism: Quercus aquifolioides (assembly GCA_019022515.1). Classification (NCBI taxonomy): domain Eukaryota; kingdom Viridiplantae; phylum Streptophyta; class Magnoliopsida; order Fagales; family Fagaceae; genus Quercus; species Quercus aquifolioides. Next base: position 65,965 of record JAFHAW010000052.1, on the reverse strand, counting down.
AATTCTTGAAAGCTCTTCTTGTTGCAATGAATTTTAATGAAAGGTGCGTGAAATGGATTATGGAGTGTGTTACCGCAGTGCATTACATCCTCTTGATAAATGGTAACATCACACAAACCTTTACCCCCAAGAAAGGCCTTAGGCAAGGGGACCCCCTATCCCCTTATCTCTTCTTAATGTGTGCAAATATCCTATCCTTGCCCTCATGCAGGCAAATAACCAAAAGCAAATCAAAGGAATAAAATTAGGTAGAAATGACATTCCTTTCACTCATTTGTTCTTTGCTTATGACTCTTTGCTCTTTTTCAAAAAGGATAACCATTCCTTAATCAATATTCAAGATATCCTTACCTGGTATTGTTCCATATCAGGTCAGAGCATCAATCTTGCCAAATCAAATCTATATTGTTCACCCAATATGGCTGATGAGGACAAGAAAGCATTGGCACATGGACTTCAAGTTAATCTAGTTCAAGCCCTTAGCATGTACTTAGGTATAAATTTCAAGTTGAGGGGGAAGAGGGTGGCTGATTTCCAGTTCCTTGTGGATAAAATGAAATCTAAGTTGCAGGGACGGAAGGCAAAACTCTTGTCACAGGCTGGTAGGACCACTTTAATCTCATCTACCCTCCAATCCATGCCCCTGTATACCTTTTCCTGCTTCAAGGTTCTTGAGACTATCTGCAATAAAATGGATGCTATCTCTAGAGCTTTCTATTGGGGACATGATCAAGGGGAGCAAAAAATGCATTTGGTCAATTGGGACAAGATTTGCAAACCCAAAAGAGATGGTGGTTTAGTTCTGAAAAAAATTGGTCTCATGAACCAAGCCATGCTAGCTAAACAATTCTGGAGGATCAGTTAGAACCTCCAAGCTCTTATTTCCAAAACCTTTAAAGTAAAATACTTCCCTAATACCTTAATTCATGAATGTGTACCCAAGCCTCATCACACTTGGTTTTGGAGAAGTATCATCAATCAATAAAATTGTAAACTAAAGGAAGGGAAATGGATCATAGGGGCTGGTTCTGAAATTCCTCTCAACCATAAAGCTTGGTTTCCCTGTCAACCCTAACTTCTAAGTCATCACAACATGAATACTGGTTCTGTGACAGATCTGAGTGATAATACTAACCACTCTTGAAAAACAACCCTTGTTAAAGCTCTCTATCCCCACCATATTGGTGAAGAAATCTTGAGTCTGCCAATCTCAAGACAGGGATTGGTCCAGATAAACTGGTTTGGAAACATTCCTCATCAAGTGATTATCAAGTTAAGAAGGCTTATAGCATTCTTTATAAGAATGATGAATCTCCTGAGCCTAACCATTCTAGCTTGTGGAAACTGGTCTGGAAAGTACAAGTTCCCCTAAAAATCTGCAATTTTGTGTGAAGACTCTTTCATGATAGTCTTCCAGCCTTCCTCACTTTAAAGAATAGGGGAATTCCAGTAAATAGTGCATGCCCTTCCTGGAAGATGGGGGACGAATCCACCTCACAATTATTCCTGTTTTGCTCCTTTGCCAAAGCTACATGGCTTGGCACTACCCTGGCTGTTCATACCTCTGATTTTGACAATATTTCAATCCAGTAATGGGTTGGAAAGCTTCTGCTAAGACACAAACATAGAGCAGGATGATATGCACTACCTGCAAGCAGTGTTCACTACACTATGGAATATCTGGAATCACAGAATCCTTGTGGTCCATGAAGGAAAGCCACCTAATCCTTTAGATGTTATTCTAACTACTCAATCTCTAATTTGCAGGTACAAAGAAGCTTATTGCAGCTGTTCTGTATCCTCTCATAGAATCACTGATCAGAATAGGTGTGCTCAGAAAATTGGAGGACCTTGGCAGCTCATCATCAAAGTTGCAGATGCTAGAGGAAAGAAGTTCAACAGAGATGGCTTCGCCTATGAAGCCAAAAAATTGCAAGGAGATATCATGATGCAGGGAATATCAAGTTGTACAGCAAAACCAGTTCCAATTACCATCTAGGAAGCAATGCTCGAGGCAGCTATCAAGGCTAGGGGTTTGGGCTACAATCATTTTTTGTTCATCTGTGATAGTTGGAGGCCTGTTCAGGTTACCAACAGAAGATGTACTCTCGGCTGGAAGGAATGAATTTTATTGGCAGACTGGTCTCATCTAGCTCAAAATGATACTACCTATCACTCAATGTATGTCCCAAAGATTGTAAATTGTAATGTCAGCAACCTAGCTAAATTGGCTACTATAATGAGTCAACCGGACTTTTTTACAACTCGATCTTTCTCGAATGATATTAAAAAAAAAAAAAAAGACCTCAGCCCATTCGCCCATGTTATGTTTGCAAGCACCAGAGCTCACGCATGGGCCTATTCGCATCATCACACGCTAACAAGTGCCCACATGCATGTGCCAACCATCAGCACCACACACTTGATGCCATGTGTCACCACCACGTGTCACTACTCAAATTTGTATGATCTTTATGAACTCAAGCACATGATTAAAAACTATGAAGCTAAACCTAATTATAAATAATAAAAATAATAATTAAGATAAGAATACCTCCATTATTAAACATATCTCAAATATGGAGTTCCACTCCCAAAAACTCAGCTACCATTACAAGAAAAAAACAAACCTCTAATGAAAACAATCTCCAAAGTACAAATAAACTTCCAAGCATTCTTTAAAAGCTAGTGAACAAGTCTTTGCGAATCCACGAATTTCTGGTTACGTCAAATCTTCTTTCAGAGTGTTAGAGATATATATTAGACATATTAGCCCAATATAATAGGCCCAAGCCCAGTCCTGCTTGTATTAGTAGTTTAGAGTTTAGTCGCCTATATATACTCATGTTAGGCTTCATTATAACACAGGTTTTGTACTGCACTCTTATACATAATAAAGATGTAGTCCTTAAGGGATTTCTCCGTAGATGTAGGCCGACAAGGCTGAATCACGTAACCCTCATGTTCTCAGTGTTCCTATTCTATGCTTCCTCCTCCGCATCCACTCTAGCATACACAAGATGGTATAACACATTGCGTTTGCTAATAATAATACATTTAACATGGTATCAGAGCCAAGCTTCGTTCTTGGCATCAAACAAACATCTCTAGCAAGGAAAGAAGATTATCACGTGCACACCACCACCAGAAGTCAAACATGCTTATCTGCTGGATTTAGACTCCACGTCATCTCGCAGCCACCGTGGCTCAGTGCTGTGTCCAAGATCCACAAACTCAAGCATACCCGTGACATTAATATCAGATCTGTGCAAATCGAGGCTTCACCTGATGAAACCAATCATGCAGACGTGCTCCACGGCCTCTTGCGATCAAAACCCAGGAAGCTGGTCTATCCAAAATAGCTTACATGCCCCCACGCACTTCCACTGTTTCGGCGTAGTTATCCACGCGCTGCCTCGGATTCCTAAAGATCAGATCCTCCTCTGGCCACACGCGCCTTCCAGAGTTCCAGCACGCGCCGGTGGAATACCCACATGCGCCACACACGCCTAAAGACTGCTGTTGACATCATCTGATGACGTCATCTTGCCACACCAGCACCATGCAAGCCGTTGCCACGTCAGCCCTAATCTAAGTCATCACCACATCATCAGCCACGCCGCTAGCCACGTCAGCAGTGTCACCTCGTCTGCACCACGTCACCTAGCTGATCATTGACAGGACCGACCCGACCCGGACAACCCGTATTTGACCCGTGAAGCATTGACTGTTGACTTTGACCCTAGATAGTTGACTTTGACTTTTGTGTTGACTTTTGACCAAAGTCAAAATTTTCCGAGAGGGCCTATCTTGCTCAATTTTTTGCATAGATTCCAATTTTGGACTCTGTTTCTTCATTTGAAGCTCCAAAATTGGTCAATTGGCACATTCTCCATTGTGGTTTCTTTACAGGTATTCTTCAAGGCACATCCAAGTTATCTTCTCATGCTTATCCAACCTCAAGCCTTCATCGAGCTTCCGTCTTGAGTTTGAGGGAGGGTGTTAGAGATATATATATTAGACATATTAGCCCAATATAATAGGCCCAAGCCCAGTCCTACTTGTATTAGTAGTTTAGGGTTTAGTCGCCTATATATACTCATGTTAGGGTTCATTATAACACAAGTTTTGTACTACACTCTTATACATAATAAAGATGTAGCCCTTAAAGGATTTCTCCGTGGATGTAGGTCAACAAGGCTGAATCACGTAACCCTTGTGTTCTCAGTGTTCCTATTCTATGCTTCCTCTTTCGCATCCACTCTAGCATACACAACATAGTATAACACATTGCGTTTGCTAATAATAATGTAATTTAACACAGAGCTTCAATGCTTAATTTGAACAATATTAGAATGGGCCGGGTGAGCTCAAATACTCAATAAGTATATATTTATAATATACATTGGAATAGGATCAAGTGAGCTATTGAAAGTGTTTTTATAAAAGAGATTATATATAATCGTATAGAGCTTACAACATATCAAACTCTAAATTTATCAATGGAATGGTGACATGTTTAATAAATGACAGATATTTACCGAGAAAATAGATTTAGAATATATATTTATTGAAATAACAGAACAAACTTTTATTAGCAGTCTTCTAAAAAAAAAAAAAAAAAAATTGGTGGAAACTATCATAATCGATATAGACAATAGACTCCCCATTGGTTGGGGCACTAGACTCTTACGGGCGTAAATATATCATAAACAGATTCCACATATATGGGTATACAGACTCCCCCCCCCCCCCCCCCCCCCCCCCCCCACAATAGGGCACCAGGATCCCCTAATAGCGACACAAAGTGCATTGGTTTTAAAGGCCAACAAATTGAACCCTGTTGACTATGATAAAATCACAAATATGTTCAAATGTAATCCATTTCCAAAAGTTCCATCCAACATATCCAAAAGACATGTCCAAAATTCTCAAATCATCAATTAAGTGAAAATTCACAATTTCAATGTTACATCACTTATATGTCCTTACTATTAGCCTTTGGATACTTGGTTCACAAAGTGCTTGATCCCAAGATATATATAAGGAAGTTTTCAAATAATATTATCACAAAATAATACTGATAGGCCAAAAAGGAATTGATCCCTTGTGATAATTAACCAATTAATTTAGCCAAGTGAATTAATTAAGTTAATTAACATGCAAAGCGCATAGACAAATCACCAATAAACTAAATATGCAGCGGAAAATAAATAACATGGTGATTTGTTTATGAATGGGGAAAACTTAACGGCAAAAACCCCACCGAGTGATTTTCAGGTCACCACTCCCGAAATTCCACTATTATCACAACAAGCGGTTACAAGTAAAGGAATCTCAGTACCTTATACCAACCTACAGTTGAACCCTTACCCCAATACCCAATTGGACTTGTTCTGCAGTGACAATTTCCCCTTTTGATACACGGCTCCCAAGTACATGACTAACCAATGCGCGGATCCTAGTACGTGACTTCAAACACCAACTAGAGAGAGTTGTTGGCTGCAAAGTTCTTTAGTTCATCCCAATGATGAAGATCAAGAAGATGCTTGGTCCCAAAACCTAAAAGTGCACATACACAACAACTTCTTCAAGAATGATGAACTAGGACAAAACTTTGTCTCCGGTCACAATTTGCTTGTGCAACTTGTATATTCTTTGACGGCCCAAAAAAAATTATTTTATATGTCTAGGGTTAGGAGAAAAGAAGGTCCAAAGATATAAACATGGATCCCAAGAAAACAGAACAGAAAAAATCTATTTTTTTTTTTAAACCTCGACAGATAAGAGGTGTCAAGCAGCTGTTAAGCAGGTGTCAAGCACACGGGGCTAAACAGCTCTCTTAAGCTCGATAGATACAGCTGTCGAGCTTTAATGAACTTGCACTTTCTCAGCTTGTTTCTTGGACAAACTTGATGACTTCAACACTTGATCTTGAAACCTTGTTTCTTGAAATATTAAAAACACCTACAACTACCCAATTACAAGTAAAGTGCGTTTTGTCAAATGATTAGCCAATTACATAAAAGAATGACATATGTTCTTAACAAGTGAACCACATATGTCCTAACAATCTCCCTATTTGGCAATCCATGACAAAACCATAACAAACAAATGAACATATGAGAGAAGTCATAAATCGCTCAACTCATATTCACTTGTTGAATACAATAAAATCTATCTTAACACAAACTCTTGAAAAACTTTGCATGAAGAGAGTTTATGGTAAGTAGACTTTGACAACCTGTATTTCTGAAACACTTTAAACAAAACTTATCAATGCATCTTAGTGTGAAACAGAAATAATAGATTGCATACAAGTATAAGAAGCATGTGCATAAAGGAGAGAAAAGAAACAGCACATGTAAGGGTTAGGTGAAAGAAAAAACATACATCCACATTTAAAGAAGATAAGTACAATGTATGTGTAAAAATGGTCACAAGACCCAATGTACAAGAACAAATGTATCTATAAAAGAAAGAAAAGAAAAGATACATAAAATCCTCACTACATCCCTCATATCAACAACACTACCCCTAACAAAATGGTCCTATACTAACTCTCCCCCTAAGAATGACTACTCTCATATCCCAAAACTACTCTCCCTTTTTGTCATGAGTGACAAAGGGTAAGAGTGTTAAGTAGAAATCTCATCGGTAGAGCTAGCATCTCCATCATCATCATCAGAAGCATCATTGTCATCGCCATCATCATCATCATCCTCAGCATTAGAATCAGAAGCCACTTGAGGAGGTGGTGAAGGAGAACCCTCAAAAGCAAAACCACCCATGGTTGCCTACCGTCATGCAATACGACCAACACGAACATTCATCTGATACAACTCAGTAGAGAGTGTATCAAGGAGAGCATCCATGCACTGAAGCTGCACCATGATGTCTCCTAGAGTCATATCACCCATGGAAGAGGAGGGGGCAGATGTGGAAGGAGTAGATCGAGATAAAGGAGCCGAACGGGAGAGAGGTGCTGCTAACTCCTATCGTGACCTAAACTATGCCTCACTGCGTTTTACGGTAGTGGCGTCTCCTGTTGTGACCAAAACTGTGCCTCACTACGTTTTACGGTAGTGGCGTCTATGGCACACATGAAAGTGAAAGGGTCGGACAGGGAAAAGGGACGGAAAAATGGCGTAAAATCCTCATGATAGCAGAGGGAAAGACGAGCTTATCACGAGACGCTAAATCTAGATGAACATCTATAATAGAGAGAATGAAGTGAGAAGGGAAGTCTATAGTAAGATGCTCAAGAAGGGACAACAAAAATTGAGCATGAGGCTATATAATGGAGTTGTAGTGAGAGAGAGGATGGAGTACAAAGGTCATCACCATGTTTAAGAATCTAAGACCTTTAGCAAAAGGCCGACATGGTGTAAACTGACGCTCACCCCACTCAGTAAGGCGCTCACAAAAAGAAGATATAAGCTCATCCTTGGACATAGTCCTTAGATGCTCACAATGAGGATAGTCAGGAAACTCTATCCTAGGAACCCGAAGCACATCTGCAACAAGTTACGGTGTGACAGGAATGCGCGTACCTCGAACGCGAGTGAAGAAAAGAGGTAGCGAACGATCAATCCTGTGCATGTTAGAGTAAAACTCCTAGATAAGCACGAGAGGACAGGTGACCGGGACGTCACACAATGACTCCCATCCCCGACTGTGAATGACATCGGGAAGGTTGGTGTCAACGAAGTCCGCCAAAATGACTTAGCATTCCAAATGAACACCTCGTCTAGAAATGTTCTTCGAGAATGCCTTGCGGGCATCATCATCACGGAACCAAAGAGAGAGAGGAGCAGAATCAGAAGTTGAAGAAGCTCCGAAACGAAGAGGGTTCCGAACTGGAGTAGATTTACGCTTAGTTGCCATAGACACAACTAACGTAAACAGAAAGAGAGGGAGAGGAAGAGAAATAATCAGAAAAGCTCCAACAACAATTCAAATATAACAAGTATATTGAATAGAGAGTACGTATGCATGAGGAATGCATGAACATGTGACATGCAAAAGAAATTTCATCATGGGCTCAGCCTAATCCAAACCTACCAGCACACGAACATATTGCACACATCTAAATGCATGAAAATACTGTTATAATGCATATGTGATGCAATATATGAAGTTTTAAGATCATTGAAATGAAAACCCATCCCAAAATTTCAATAAACACTCATCAATTTTGAAAAACTCCAAAATTTTTCAAAAACCCCAAAACCTAGGTTTCAAAACATGAAATGTATGAAGAATGAGAGATTAGAAGCTTACCACGTGATGAAAAAATAGAGAAAGCTTGAAGAAACCTTGAGGATCAAGGTTGGAGTGAGATGAGAGTGTTTGGGAGAGAAAAAGAGAGAGCTATCGAGAGAGAGATCGAGTGAAATGAGTTCCGGATCGCACGAGACCGTTAAATAGAACCTTAGTAAATCTCGACAAATGAAGGTGTCAAGAGGTGTCGAGACCACTTTTGAGGGAGGTGTCAAGGAAAATGGTCGTCGACAGATGCAGGTGTCTAGAAGGTATCGAGGAACAAACCACCAAAACCAAGAACAGAAGCTCAATCGATTGACCAGGTGTCAAGAAGCTATCGAGGAGGCAAGAACTTTCTCGATCGATCCACCAGGTGTCAAGAAGCTGTCGAGATTGTGATAAGAAATAGCTTAAGAAGCTCGACAGATAGCTAGGTATTGAGGAGGTGTCGAGCCAGCTTTTGAAAACAGTTTTTCGAGAAGAGAAAAACACAGACATGAATGCAATCCAACATGCAACTCAACCAATGATCCAATCAACATATTAAACTCTCAAAATTATCTCTCAACAAGAATTTTAAGCACATGGATCTCAAAAACACACACACACTAAACAAGTCTAACTAATTTTATATTTCAAAAACAACTCAAGACAATTTAGTGAGCATACATTAACACATGTAAAACCCTGTGATGGCTAAATCACATTGTACCTGCACATGTATCAAGAGTAGCAAAGAATATTACGTGTTATGTGTGAAAAACATCGCAAGATTGCATAAGTGTATACAAGTTATGATGATTTGAGATATGAGAAAATTACTTTAACTCACACACAATCATAACTATTTGATGGGGACTATCACCTTCGAGGTACATCCTATAACTCCCACATCTCCTAGAATACACGCTTGCAATCATATTTAAAAGCATTTTTGATCTTTTTGCTTTTTATTTTTCTTTGCATATTTTTCTTTTATTTAGCATATCATGCATGGCATATAAGAGAGAGAAAAGAATTACCCATTGATATTTGAAATTCCAATTTTGCTATGCCGAAGCATACAAATGTCATTGACACTGCACTTTTGCTATGTCGAAGCATACAGGTGTCATATTATGATTGGTGGGCAACAATAGTGAGATGGTTATTTATGCATTTCTCTTAGGATTTTCTAGTCATTTCCGTCAAAAAGAGTGATACAAGTGTTAAGTACAAGAGCTAACTTAATCTTACTCATTACAAATAAGAGCCACAAAACTCACTTACTTAGTTGTGCATGGAGATGTTCATCTAAACTACAAGAGATACAAAGTTTAGAAAACTTTGTTTCAATGGCCATCTAAGATACACAAGTACCAATGTACACAAAACACACACTATTTTTGTATTTTCTAATTTTTCAATTTTTTTTATAATTTTTATGTGAAAAATAAAAATAAGCAAAACTGAAATTAAACAAACAAAAACATGTTTAACAAAGCAAAACATAAAACTAGACTGACTCAAAACAATAAAGCAAAACACACAAGTAATGCAACAAACAAAAACAAGAAGATAGAAGAAAGTGATAGAATCACTTGGAGCCCTTTTCCTTCCACACCTTGGAAGAACCTTTCAATTGATTAAACCTTTGAACCGGCGGTGAGGGGGAAGAATTGAAACCGTTCAAGTTCGAAAGGAACATGAGGGCTTTGAGAAGATCTCCAAGAGGAGCAAGAGAGGATTGAAGCTGATTCTGGCTTCCAGATGCTATCATGTTGTTGCTCTGTTGAGTGGCTAACCACTTATAGCAATTTGGTCGAGTATGACCGGCAGCTCCACAATGATGACAGAGATGCTGCTTCTTCTGTTTAGGCTTTTGAGAGTTAGCCTTCTTAGCCCTAGGGTTTTTAACATCTTTCTTATCCTGCTTAGGGGGTGCTCCTAAGATAGATTTACCCTTGTCTAAGTTCTCACTAGCTAATTCAGTTTTAACATCATTGTTCTCAATTTCAGTATTATTAGCAGGAGGAACAAAAATAGTAGCACTAGTAGAAGCAATATTAGAGGAAGAAAGACCATACCCTAAACCTGTTCGATTCGAAGCAGATTTCTGAATGCTGAGCATCTCATCAAGCTTTGACTTGAAACAGCTCTGCTTCAAGCTTCTTGGTCTTCTCAGCCAAGAAATTGTTCTCAAATCTCAGTGCTCCAATAGTCTGATTAGCCTCATCAAACTTTGTGGACAGCTCTTCACGATCAAGTTCCACATCACTGAGTTTCTTGGTGGCCAGCCTATACAGTTTCTCATGCTTCTCAAAAAGCTTGTACAGTTTCTCATAGGCTGTATGGATATCATCTTGATCATCCATCTTATCACATTTAAAATCCACCAATTCTTCTTCTTTGTCCACGTCTTCAACAATCTCTTTAGTAGGATTGCAGTGGCAGTGAAGGCATTCAAGATTCCATCATCCTCACTGTCGGAATCATCCTTGGGCTCAATGTCACTCAAGGTTGCAGCAAGTGCCTTACTCTTCCCAATGCTCTTGAGATATGTAGGACACTCTTGCTTCATGTGACCGAATCCATGACACCTAAAGCACTTAGGTCCTGTAGGAACAGTGTACGGACCGCCATCCTTTGCATCCTTTGCATCCTTCTTTCCTTTGTCTTGGCTCTTGAACTGAGAAGAACTAGATTGCCTACAGTCCTTGTTGAATCTCCTCCCATTGGCATTCTTCATGAACTTCTTTGTTAGGTTTTGATTTTGTAATGTTGGAAAACCATGACAAAACATGACAAAAAACTAAGTCTCATTAGTTTAGAATGGTCTACATTGAAGCCCAAGACAAAAAACTCAAGTTCGGGATAAAAACAAATGAGTTACAATCTGGTCCATTTCGATTGATACTCAATTGATGCTAGGGATTTTCAATTGATCGAAAATTGCATATCAGCAAAATCAACAAAACGTAAAAAGACCATAACTTATCTGTTTGAAGCCCAAATCGCGAGCCATTTTTTCTAGTATTTAAAGGACATCATAAGCTAACCCTGGGTAGGGTTTTGAGAGTTTTTTTAGAGAGATTAGAGTGCATCTTGTGCCTCTTTTGTAGATCTAGGCTTTTGTACCCAAAAGCTCTCTTATGTCTTCTACCGGTTGTTATTCCTTGAAAAATCGCAAGATTCGATATTGTAAAAGTTGCTGCCTTCTTTAGTCATCAAAGGTACTGATGATCTAAACCTTCAAGGGTGGTCTTGGAGTCACAAACAAGAGAGTTTGTGTTGCTAAACCTTTGAGTGGGATCTCAAAGTCACAAACGTGGGTGTTTGTGTTTTGCAAATTCCAAGAAAGAAGGAGTCCGTGGATTCGGAGCTTGCACGTGGTCGTGTCAGTAAGTTCTACTAGTGGGTAGCATTAGGAAGTCAAGTAGGGAGCTTGTAAGTCCTTTCGTATGAACTTTGATTCTTTCTAATGGATTTGCCTTTTACCTTGAGAATAACTAGGTTAAATCCTCCCCAGGTTTTTTACCGGTTTGGTTTTCCTGGGTGATCATATTATTGAGTTATTTATTATTCCGCTGCTTTATATTCTTGATATGATTATATGTTTGTGATAACCAAGAATTGCATAAATTGACTAAGTTAATCATTTGGCTAATTAACTAGGTTAATCTGGTTGGTTTAAGGGGTCTAAATTTCTATCATTCTTGAACTGCCTTGTAATGTAGGACTTCATCTTAGAATCCTCATCTTCTGAAGACTCATTAGTGTCACTGATCTTGGCCTTCAAAGCCATGCTCTTGCCTTTACTTGACTTGCCAATTCTGGTTAACCCTAGCTTATAGGTCTACAAGTTTCCAACCAGCTTAGTCAAAGGAATCTTGTCAATATCCTTTGATTCCTCTATCGCCATTATCTTGGCATGGAATCTCTCGGGTAGAGATCTAAGTACTTTCCTCACAATCTTGGGTTTAGGAATGGTTTCCTAAAGATTGAAGGCTGAGTTCACTATGTCTTTTAGCTTGGCATAGAACTCATCGAATGACCCATCCTCCTCCATCTTTATCTCTTCAAAACTTGTAGTGAGCCTCTGAACCTTTGAATCTTTGACAGCCTTTGTACCCTCATAGGTTGTCTGGAGGATGGTTCATGCTTCCTTAGTAGTTTTAGTCGAGGATATCTTCTTGAACTCCTCATTGGTGATCGCACTGAATAAAGCATTCAATGCCCTGCTGTTGAAGTTTGCTGCCTTGATCTTTGCTTCATCCCAATTGGCCGGAACTTCCTTTGGCTTAGTCTAGCCAATCTCTATAGCTTGCCACACCTTCCCATCTAAAGATCGTAACAAAACCTTCATGCGTACTTTCTAGTATACATAGTTAGTGCAATCAAATAAAGGAGGAATAATTAACAACTGTCCTCTATCCATGACAAACAGGGGTCAATGGATCAACACATCAAAGATTAAAACCTAATCAAAGTGTGCTTCCTCTGATACCATTTGATAGGCCAAAAACGAATTAACCTCTTGTGATAAATTAACCAATTAATTTAGCCAAGTTAATTAACATGTAAAGTGCGTGGTAGCACAAACAAATCACCAATAAACGAAATATGTAGCGGAAAATAAATAACACGGTGATTTATTTACGAATAGGGAAAACCTAACAGTAAAAACTCCACCAGGTGATTTTCAGGCCACCACTCCCGAAATTTCACTATTATCACAACAAGCAATTATAAGTAAAGGAATCCCAGTACCTTATACCAACCTATAGTTGAACCCTTATCTCAATACCCAATTGGACTTTATCTGTAATGACAATTTTCCTTTTGATGCACGGCTCCCAAGTACGTGACTAACCAATTGCGTGGATCCCAATACGCGACTTCAAACACCAACTAGAGAGAGTTATTGGCTACAAAGTTCTTCAGTTCATCTACAATGAAAATCAAGAATATGCTTAGTCACAAAACCCAAAGGTGCACATACACAGTAACTTCTTCAAGAATGATGAATTAGGGTAAAACTTTGTGTCCGGTCACAAATTGCTTGAACAGACTTTGCTCAATGCTTGTGCAACTTGTGTACTCTTTGACAGCCCTTAAAACAATCATTTTATATGTCTAGGGTTAGGAGAAAAGAAGGTCCAAAGATATAAACATGGATCCCAAGAAAACAGAACAGAAAAATTTGTTTTTCTTAAACCTCGACAGATAAGAGGTGTCGAGCAGCTGTTAAGCAGGTGTCAAGCACACGGGGCTAAACAGCTCTCTTAAGCTCGATAGATACAGCTATCGAGCCAACTGTCAAACTTTAATGAACTTGCACTTTCTCAGCTTATTTCTTGGACAAACTTGATGACTTCAACACTTGATCTTGAAACCTTGTTTCTTGAAATATTAAAAACACCTACAACTACCCAATTACAAGTAAAGTGTGTTTTGTCAAAGGATTAGCCAATTACATAAAAGAATGACATATGTTCTTAACAAGTGAACCACATATGTCCTAACAAATACTATGAAAATTCCAAACTACTTAACATAAGTTCATTGGCTTCACAATAAATTTGATGTTGAATTCCGATGAGCATATTATAAAGGAAAAAATTTAGAAATAGTACCTTATGTGCTTTATTTTAGATTCTCTTTCAAAAATTAAGCTATGTGGCTATTTTGACAGAGACACTAAATAGAGTTAAAAACACATTCTATTTTTCATGGTGTGAGAAAACCTTGTCTCTTCTCTTCCTCTTCCATTGAACTCAAGGAGCAATTCTCATAAAATCTGTAAAGTTGTAATTTACAACTAGTTTATGTTGGCTTTAATTCTGAAAGCTCGAAAACGTGTTGAAAACACAAGAGCTGTTTAGACCCCCTAATTAAAAAAAAATTACGGCTCGATAGATTTTACACAACTTTAATATAAAGTGCGGAATGGTGTAAAAGCGAGCGGATGAACAAGTAAGCTACTCTAATCCATAAACTAAGTAACACAGCAGTATAATGGAATAAAAACAAGAGTAGGGAAGAAGGATGCAAACACAGAAAACACCGAGACGTGTTCTCGAAGAGGAAACTGAAGAACTCGGCGAAAAACCTCTCCGTCGCCCTCCAAGCGGAAATCGATCCACTAGACAATCAGTTGGGATACATGAGTAAGCAAGAGACCCTCCAAGCCTAATCTACCCGATGTACCTAAGCCCTCCAAGCTCCTACTCCAACAAGGCTTCTCGGAACCGTGTCTTGTCTTAGTTCTCCGGATCCCGCAACAAGCTCCATGTTGCATCTGCCATTCCAGGCTTCTTCCAATGCTTCCCAGCAGCACCAAAACGTCACACAACACTCTCAAAAGGTGTGGTAAGTGTTTGGGCTATCAACCTCTCAATGGTGTGGAAATGGAGAGGGAAGGGTTGAGGAGATACCACAAGCAAGTGTATAGAGAAAGGTGGGGATGACAATCTCTAATTGCAAATGTGTTTGGCTAGGGTTTTCTCTCTGAAGCATTTCTCAACATTTGTGGGTAATGGGGGTTTATATAGGATAGGTGCAAAATGTGTGAGTCATTCAGTACAGGCTGGCAGAACAGCATGTCTCGCGGGTGTCTCGCGGGAAGGCCTTACCCGCGAGATACTCGCGAGAGACAGCTGTCTCCACCTGGACTGACTCTTCGCATTCCAGCATGTGCAGGGCACATGCCTCACTTCGCGGGAAGCTTAGTCGCGACATACCCGCGAGATTCCATCAGCTTCCAATTTTGCTTGAGTCTTCACACACTCTCTATCACACACCCCTTACATCAATTCCCACAACAAATACAGGGTATAAACAATTGATATTAATTACAATCAAATTTGGCACGGAATAAAAGCCAACAAAACACATAGTTGTAAATCACAACTTTACAATCTCCCCCTTTGGCTATTCCGTGACAAAACCCTAAAACAGACTCTAGACTTAAACGTGAGTTTGGGAACACTGGCAAAACTCACTCACACCTAATTCTAGATTCTGATAAGCTCTTGAAACATATGAACAAGTAACTCCTGAAACACAACAACAAAATATTATCATTGTATGCAGAAAACTTGAAAAACATATGGAGCAATAAAAGCATGATCAAGTAAGATGAAATAGATAACACTAGATCATGGCAAGATCAAATAAGTAATCACTATACGCAAGCAATTACTATGCTCATTCACACACGGAATGAACATCCGGATATGCAAAATGATAAGCTCAATTGAAGAGTACCATTTGCAAATCCAACACTCAACCAATGCAAAATACTCGAAGTGTTTGCATCTAGGAACAATCCTACTAGGGCACAAGAGTGTTCATCACTCAACCAATGCATAGAACGTATATGCATCTAGGAACAATCCTACATGGGCACAAGAGTGATGTAGTGAAGTAAATGTATGACATTAAACTTCAAAAGCACAAACATAAAGGCTGCATAAGCAAAGTATTGCAAATACATGGCACAAACCATAAAAGCCTACAAACTATGCAATGAAACAAAACAACCCTTAAAGCTTACAAAAGCAACATGGGTACATGCAAAGCATACTACAAAGCATAGAGAATATCATAAAAGAAACATCTGAAATAATGCTTAAATAAAGCGTAATAACAAAGTCTTAAACCAAGAGCAGTAAACAGTTATAACCAAAAAAAAAAAAAACTGAATGAAAACCGTCTTTAAACCCAATAACCAATGATACTAAGTTGCTAGACTATGCTCCCCCTAACGCTGTGCAAGCTCTTCTCTAGCTCCCCCTTAGAATTTTCTCCCCCTTTTTGACCGAAATGGCCAAAGGGTCAGAACTGCTCTGATTCTGAGTCCGAGCCGAGCTCCATAGATAAGTCTTGCACTTGAGAAGAGAGCGCGGTGATCTATCCTTGAAGGTATGCAAACTGGTCCGCGGTGTACTGCACATGGGAGTCAAGCACCGTAGACATCTGATCCATCTTAGCAAGCAACTGATCCAGTTTGCTTAAGCCTTGTAGAGGAGTCGAAGATGATGGCTGTGCAGAGGGCTCAGGAACCGAGGTGAACCTGTCAATCTCTTCCTCTGTATCTTCACCTTCCTCCTGCTAAACTTGTCGTGGTGGTGGTATGGTATGCACACCGGTCTTCGATCCCTTGATGTGTGCAGTGCTTCTAGTCAGTGTATGACCACCAATGGGATAGTCTCTCTGAACAACCGTGAGGCCACTGGGCAGCTTGAGCTTTGCCTTGGCAATCAGTCCCATGATCAAAGAGGGGAACGGCATCACAGTACGTGAATTCTGCTTGGTGACGCTCTTCTTCAAGACATGCATGATGTGGCCACAGATGTCAATCTCCTTATGCGTGAATAGATCATACAGAAATCTTGTTCTTGGAGCAGAGAGAGTGGTGAGATTGGTGACCGGATGGAGATTGTGAATCATCACATAGCTTAGGGTCCTCATTTCTGGAGAGAACTTGATGGTGTTCATGGATGATTTCTTCGGTTCACCACCAAGGAGTGTAATCATCTCAGCAGTAGAACCCATTTTGTCCTCATAAGCAACAGTGATTGGCTGAGATGGTGGACGTGTTTCCAGAAAATCTTGAATGCTCTCTCTTGTAATCAGAAACTCCTTGTGACGTACCCAGCACTCAATACATTCTCCGTTGACAGTGGCATTGGAGAAGAACTCTTTGATAATCTCGGAGTAGACCACTCCAGTTGGGTTTAGCAACTTGGTCCAAGTTCTATCTTTGAACACTTCAGGGATGAAAGTGCCCTCAAGCGTCTCTAACAGGACTACACGTTCCATGATGATTGTCTTGTCCTTGTAGCAGTCATTGTACTTCATATCAGCTTCTGCAGACCGGAAATGATCAAAGTCAGTTCGGGCTCGCTTTGAAGACGATTTCTTCTTGGCAGCATGCTTGGTAGGAGACATCTGCACAATTTTTTTCAAAGCAAAGAAGGAAAACATATGCACCAACACAAATCAGCAGATAAACTTCATTAGAGTCACTAAACAACATGCTCAAAGACTCCAACCAGTAAAGCATAGCCACAATGCAAGAAATTAAGAGACAGTGCAAGTGTGTGTGTCTATGTGCATGTGCTGATGAGTGTGTGCGGCATGAGATGCATGAGGGTGCCTAAGTGCGCCTAAGTGTGCCTAGGTGTGTGCCAAGAGTGTGTAGCATAAGCAAAGTGAGTGACACACACAAACAAATACCAAACTTGAGTAGAATAAGGTCAAGCAAGTGAAACCCCAAGGATTGAAAGCACTTGATTCCATTTTGTCACAAAAATGTCACTTGGACATTTTCACAAACACTTAGCGTGCACAAATGCAAAAACTACATGAATAATGCATGAACATATGAAAATCTACCCTCAATACATGATAAAATGCCACAAGGGGCCAACACAAGTGCAGAAACAACAAATGGGACACAGCCCAATCAAGAAATTTGAGGAAAAATCACCCAATTTTGAGAACCTACCCAAAGTTTCGAAAATCCCCAATTATCAAAACCCTAACAAAAAATCTGCATAATCTCAGTAAAAACTTGAAAAGAGATGATTAACAAACATACCTTGAAGAAGAAAATGCAGAAAAAAATGCTTGGATTGAAGGGAAATGAATGGAATAGTGATTTTGGGTTGAAAAACTTTGAGAAAGGTTGAGCGAGGGAAGTTTGAGAGTTTGAAAAACTGTCACATCAGCTATATAAAAACTGAAAACACGCGTTTTTCGCGGGTTAGAGAGTGGCGACACAGTCGCGAGACAGTCGCGAGAAAGGCCACTGAAGCACAAAATTTTTCGCGAGAAGCATTAAGTCGCGAAACAGTCGCGAGACAGTCGCGGTAACTTCTGTCTGAAATTGGAAAAATCCAATTTTAGCCAAACAGCATTTCGCGAGTAGCTTTTGGTCGCGATACAGTCGCGAGACAGTCGCGAAAGTTTCTGTGTGACATGTTAAAAGAAAAAAATATCCCTCAACCCATTTTCGCGGGAAGCTCTAAGTCGCGAGCTTCTCGCGAAACAACCCCTGAACCAGTTTTTGAAGAAACACAAAAACATGCATTTTAATGAGAAACAAATGACAAGAAAGTATAAAATCACTTTCAAAAACAAATAAAACACTCAAAAATCTTTTTGGGTTTGATCAACAAAGATTGAGCATGTGAAAACACATTTAATCAAGTACAATCACACAAATGAATAAGACATTCATTGAGCATAGACTCGTGTGATGTGTGTGGATAACAAAAATGAGATAGTCCTTAGTCTAATGTGAAGCTTCAATGATCAATTCAATCAAGACATACACAACTAGCACTAGATTATGTGATCTATCTCAATTATAGAAACATGCATATATGACCTCCCACACGTACTTGACAATAATTCATTGAAGCTTTTCATTTGGCTCCATATTTAACATATCATTTGCAACTTTTGAGCAAAGAGAATCTCATTTAGAGAAAGATGCCTGAAATTTTTGATATTTCAATTTATGATTTAGCCTTTGGCTTGTTGGGCATCATACATTTTATTTTGGTCGCTTTCCCTTTTTCCTAATCGAATACTAGTTTGTGCGACAGGCTTTTGCAGCTCTATATCTCTTTTCATTTGGAGATTTACAATTAGAGAGCTCTTTGAAGCAAAAAAATTAAAGTGGGAAGATATATAAGCATGAGTCTATGCATGTCTCAAGATCAACAAAAACATTCACTAATCATTCATGACAAGGTTCAAGATCTATTTACAACAGTCACATAGATTTCAGAATTTCTTCCACAATGATATGAGTGCATGAGAGACAAGCTAAGCTCATTAAATGCACAAAGCCATAAGTACAAAGGTACAAGGCAAAACATGCTTAAAGACAAAACTCAACAAAGTGATCAAACTTTTTGGATTTTCCAATTTTTTTTATGTGTTTTTTGAATTTTTGAACACACCCAAAACAGAACAGAAAAATAAAGATTAACAAAGACAACCGGTACAAATCAACCAGACAAAATAACAACAGTAAAAATAAAGCAATGCATGAAAAAGATGCAACCAGCAAATGTCCCTAAACATTGAAAGAATTTATGCGTGGACATGTTATAATGCTTATGCATGAGTACCCCTTCTCACCCACACGTCACGTGCGTTTGGGGTGATATCCTTAACGGATTGGGTACGAGACTTTGGACTATCAAACCTTCTGGTGAAACTCTCCAAGCAGGTGGTGAAGGCACCAATCATTTTCATCACGTCCATCATGCCAGGATCACGATTTTGACTTCTCGGTTGTTCACCACCCCAAGACCTCATGTCATTTCTCCTTCCTCGTGACCGAGGTGCGCTTGAATTGTTGTCTGATCTCAGCTTTTGACAGTTGGGTCTGGTATGTCCTTGCATTCCGCAGTAATGACACACATAGTCCGTTCTAGGACTCCGTTGCGACCTTGGGAGAGATCTTCCTCTAGATTCATGTCTACCCATGGAATGATTTCGGGGCTTATTCACCATCCGTTGCTCACTCACATTCTTCTTCTCAGTCTTAACATTCACAGGGATGGTTTCTTCTACAATAGGCTCTATGGCCTTCACAAATTTCACTTCTTTGGTAGCTTTGGCTGATGAGCTGCTTCCTCCGGTGTATCCCAACCCGGATTTGTCTGAAGAAGGTTTTTGAGATGAGATAACATCATCTAACTTCTGGGAGGAGACTCTCTCTATCTTGGCATGAGCTTGCACTACCTCTTGCTCAAGAAACCTCACATTCGTATAGGCTTCAGACAACTCGCCATTTAGTGTCTCAATCTCACACTTAGCCTCTTTATATCTGACCATGAGACTTCTGTAATCTTCCTCAGCTTTCTTCATTTTCCTTACAGCCGCCTTGGCTACTCTGGTATACTCTCCCGACTTTTCAAGTAATAAGGAGTAATTTTCTTGAAGATTAGCTGTATTCTCTTCTTCTTCTTCAGCATCTGATTCTTCCACAATCCCAATAGACTCTGAATCAGAGTGCTCACCAAGCTCCTTCACAAGAGCACCCAAATCATCCGATGACTCCACATGAGCAATGGTCATGAATGCGGAGTAGTTTCCCTCTCCGTCACAGCTCTCTTCCGAGTCAGAATCAGAGGAGTCTGAATCACTGAGTGTCGTGGCATAAGCTTTGCCTTTTCCCCTCAGAAAATTTGGACACTCCTTCTTTAGATGTCCATGGCCATTGCACTCATAGCATATAATTTCTGAAGAAGGTTGAAACTCTCTCCCTTCTTTTCTTGTAAACTCTTTCCTATCACCTCTTGAAGATGAAAATCTTCCTTTGTTGAATGGTTTCCCGCTGTTCTTCATCTTCAAAAATTTTCGGAAGTTTTTCGCAAGAAATGCTACTTCCTTCTCCACCTCATCTTCTTCGGAGGAGTCACCCATCCTTTCGGTGATGGTTTTAAGAGCAAGTGATTTACTCATCTTATGGGAAGGCAGTCCCATCTGATATGTTTGGAGAGACCCAACTAATTCTTGAATTTTAATCTCATCCAAATCCTTGCTTTCCTCTATGGCTGTAACTTTTGCTCTAAAACTTTCAGGCAAGGACCTCAATACTTTTCTCACCACCTTAGCATCTTCAATCTTCTCCCCAAGATTGAGTTTAGCAATAACAATTTCATTGAGCTTCCCATAGAATGAATCAAACGGTTCATCATCACCCATCTTGAGCTCTTCAAATTTGGTGGTAAGCATCTGAAGTTTTGTGTCCTTAACTTTCTTTGTACCCTCATAAGTGGTCTCCAAAATCTCCCAAGCTTCTTTGGCTACTGTCATGTGAGAGATCCTGTGGAATTCATCAGGAGACACAGCACAAAATATAGCGTTTAAAGCTTTACTATTAGCATTGGCTGCTGCAAGAGCCGCCTTATCCCAATTAGCCTTAGGAGCTTCCGGCTTAGTCCAGCCGAGCTCTACCGCATCCCAAACGGTATCTTCTACAGAGCATAGAAATGCTCTCATTCTGACTTTCCAGAATGCGTAATTGTTCCCATCAAAAAATGGTGGAACATTGAGCGATTGAGACCGGTCCATCTCAAATAGGGTCAAGGATCACACTCAGGTGTTTAAACCACAACAAGTGTACCCGCTCTGATACCAATTGAAAGCTCGAAAACGTGTTGAAAACACAAGAGCTGTTTAGACCCCCTAATTAAAAAATTACGGCTCGATAGATTTTACACAACTTTAATATAAAGTGCGGAATAGTGTAAAAGCGAGCGGATGAACAAGTAAGCTACTCTAATCCATAAACTAAGCAACACAGCAGTATAATGGAATAAAAACAAGAGTAGGGAAGAAGGATGCAAACACAGAAAACACCGAGACGTGTTCTCGAAGAGGAAACCGAAGAACTCGGCGAAAAACCTCTCCGCCGCCCTCCAAGCGGAAATCGATCCACTAGACAATCAGTTAGGATACATGAGTAAGCAAGAGACCCTCCAAGCCTAATCTACCCGATGTACCTAAGCCCTCCAAGCTCCTACTCCAACAAGGCTTCTCGGAACCGTGTCTTGTCTTAGTTCTCCGGATCCCGCAACAAGCTCCATGTTGCATCTGCCATTCCAGGCTTCTTCCAATGCTTCCCAGCAGCACCAAAACGTCACTCAACACTCTCAAAAGGTGTGGTAAGTGTTTGGGCTATCAACCTCTCAATGGTGTGGAAATGGAGAGGGAAGGGTTGAGGAGATACCACAAGCAAGTGTATAGAGAAAGGTGGGGATGACAATCTCTAATTGCAAATGTGTTTGGCTAGGGTTTTCTCTCTGAAGCATTCCTCAACATTTGTGGGTAATGGGGGTTTATGTAGGATAGGTGAAAAATGTGTGAGTCATTCAGTACAGGCTGGCAGAACAGCATGTCTCGCGGGTGTCTCGCGGGAAGGCCTTACCCGCGAGATACTCGCGAGAGACAGCTGTCTCCACCTGGACTGACTCTTCGCATTCCAGCATGTCCAGGGCACATGCCTCACTTCGCGGGAAGCTTAGTCGCGACATACCCGCGAGATTCCATCAGCTTCCAATTTTGCTTGAGTCTTCACACACTCTCTATCACACACCCCTTACATCAATTCCCACAACAAATACAGGGTATAAACAATTGATATTAATTACAATCAAATTTGGCACGGAATAAAAGCCAACAAAACACATAGTTGTAAATCACAACTTTACAAATTCCATGTCAAATTTTATTATAATTTTGTTCAATCTTATGTACCCTGTATTTTATGTGAGATTACTTGTATGGGTTGTATGTGAGAGAGAGTGTGTGAAGACTTAAGGCAAAGTGCAGAGCAAAGAGGTTTTCGCAGGTAGCTCGTGAGAAGCCTTCTCGCGAAGTGAAGAATGTGTCCTGCATATGACTGGAATGCGAAGAGTTAGGACAAGATGGTGACCGCTGGTTTTCGTGAGTGTCTCACAGGTGAGGCCTTCCTACGAGATACCCGCGAAACATTCTGTTTTGCCAAATTGTCACCTTTGATACACACTATCTTTACCCACACTATATATACCCCCATTACCCACATATGTTGAGGAGTGCTTCTGAGAGAAAACCCTAGCTACAACCTTTGAGAGTTAGAGATTATTATACCCACAATTCTCTACACATTCCATTGGGGGTCTAAATAGCTCTTAGGTCTTCACACATTTTCGAGCTTTCAAAATCCATGGTTTCTAATCGCCTGGGTTTCTATCAATACAAGTAAAATTTGTTCTTTTTATTTTGTTTTTGGTTTTTGTTTCAATTTTGTTTGACAGATGAATGTCAGAAAAGATTTATAAAAAATGCTAAATTGCATTGAAGGCCGGTGATATAACTCAGCCATTCTCTGTGCCTATCAAATCTCTATTTTGCATTCTGTTTCACAAAAATTCTTTTCCTAATAATAAAAAATACAAAGGAAAAAAGAAGCAACTTTGCGTCTATGTCAAATCCTTCCCTCTTTTCACAAAATTAAATATACCAATTTTTAGACAAAAAAAAAAAAAAAAACATTTGAAACCCCCAAACCTAGATCAAAATCCCAACCCACTAGCAAAATAGATTCAAAATTGTCTCAAGCTCTTTCTCTCCAAATTGGTTTAAGACTCTCTCTCTCTCTCTCTCTCTCTCTCTCTCACTCACCCTCTCTCTTTACCTCTCTTATTACCCCTTCAGATTAGTTTGTGAAGAGAGAGCGAGTGGACTTTCTTTTCCTCTCTTAATTGCCCTTCAAATTAGAGAGAGAGAGAGAGAGAGAGAGAGAGAGAGAGAGAGAGAGAGAGAGAGAGAGAGAGAGAGAGAGTGAGTGAAGGAGAGAGAATTAGAGAGGAATGTGTGGGTTTGAGAGCTACTGTATGGGGTGGCGGCGTTGGTGAACAATAGTGGGCAAAGGCGAAGAAGATAAGGATGGCAGCTTGGGTTGATTTAGGAGCGACAACTTAGGGTTTTGGTGGATGAGGTTGGATCTTGCATGACTAGGTTGGGTGGTGGTTGGGCGGAGTGGCCCTTAAGGGTTTTCACGTGGGAGGATCGCTGGTGGAGGTGGCGACGCACAACTTCAGTCCTCCTTATTCCTGATCAGCCATGGAGGAACCACCCGAAGCCTTATCTCCTCCACGTATGGCTTCACTTGTGATTCGATTTTCCTTTCATTTTTATATTGCAAGAGACTCATGGATTTGCCTCAGATGATCCTCCCCTTGCTCTTGTTGTGGGTTTGTTTGTGTTTTTGTTTTTTTTTTTTTTTGTTTTTTTTTTTTTAGAGAATTAGAATTTTTATTTTTATTTTTGGTTTTTTTGCGTGTTTGTTTCCCAAGTAAATTTTTGCATTTATGGATTTGCTGGAGATTGGGTCGGTTATAATGTTTATGGGTTTATTTCTTGAGTTTATTTATGTTTTGTTAACTTGGATTTATTCCCTGTTTTCCTGGATTTGATGGAGATAAAATTTGGATTTAGGGTTTGCTGGAGATTGGATTTGGTTGCTAGGTTTGTTTCATGGAATTGGGAAGAACAAGTTCTTGTGTTCTTACCAAAATAATAATAATAATAATAATAATAACAATTAATTAGATTTAAGGTTTGTTTGTTAATTTTATTTTTTTTTGTTTAAATTTTTTGACATGA
Source organism: Quercus aquifolioides (assembly GCA_019022515.1). Classification (NCBI taxonomy): domain Eukaryota; kingdom Viridiplantae; phylum Streptophyta; class Magnoliopsida; order Fagales; family Fagaceae; genus Quercus; species Quercus aquifolioides. Next base: position 41,539 of record JAFHAW010000052.1, on the reverse strand, counting down.
CTTAAAAAAAATTAAAATGCCAAAGTGGTCTTTAAAAAATGCCAAATTATTTTTATTATTATTATTTTATTAACCACATTAGCATCTAACATGCCAATAGTATACTGTCTACCACATAAGCAATTTTCATTAGTGAGATGACAATAGTGATTAAATTAGAAACGATTTTCGATTTTTAGGGACTAAAGTAGGTGCTTCAAAAAAGAAGGGACCAAAACAAAAATTGGCCCACCCAAAATGCAAGGATCAAAAATATTTTTTCACCTAAAAACAAATGATAATATTGGCATCCTACAATGAATTCTTAGCTCTTAATTTGATAGTTAATTTGAATTCAGTGTTGGGTCCTGAATAATATTACCACCAATATTATCAATACCAAATAGCAATCATACACAAGTAAACAAAATTTACGTGAAAATCCCTTTCTCTTTGAAAGGAAAAACCACTGGACAAACTCTGAATAATTTCATTATTATCAAATCAATTACAATAATTATTGTGTATGTCTCACGGCTAAAGAAAAATCTCTCTTGTTTTTATTTGTTCTCACACACCCAAATTATCTCTCTCAAAGGTGGCAACACTTTGCACTCTCCTTTCTATTTTCTTCTCCATACACAACTCTCTCTCTCTTGGCTATCTTCTTTTTCTCTAAGCGGCTCCCTTTTGGCTGCTCTCTCTTCTCTCTTTGTGCAGCTTCCTCTTTCTTTTCTTTCTCTTCAATATGCGGCACACTTACAAGCTTTTTATACACAAAAAAGCTTCAGCCGCCTTAGACATAATAAGAATGCCTAACATGACTTGAGTTAGGATTCTTACAAGTATTAATTATTAAACACAACTCCTACTTACATTTGGAGTAGGATTCTAGGACTTGTCAACCATGTTCACCTATTTCTAATTGAAATAGAATTCCATCAATTCTTGCATGGCAAGCTCATTATCTTGGGCACAAATTCTACATGGGCTGGACACCTCCCAACATTTAGGACATCTCTATTAGAAATACTAAGAAGTAATAATTGAGTTGCAAATGTCTTTGCAATTTTTAGCAATTAACACTTATATAATGTCATTTGCAAATCTAACCCATATTCCTAAGTTAGTGGTCTCTAATTCTCAATCCAACAGGGAACTGAGAGTGATTACTTGATTAAAGAATAACTTGTCACCAAATGCTAGCGTTTGGCTTTCAAAGTTTCACGGCTTCACTGTCCTCATCCCTCCTTTCTTTTCTTTTGACATAAAGAAATTCTAATTCGCTTGGTCTTTAACATTTTTAATATGATTTTTTTTCCCCTCGACGTATGGCATCCACTACAGGGTAGACTCTATCCCTTTTTCTGGGGGCGGGCCTTAATAGCCAATGTAACTTATTTCATTATGCCTTTTCAAGACCCTAACATCTCCAAGCATGTCAACATATAATAAACGGTTTTAGACCCTTTAAAACAACCAGATTAACCTAGTTAATTAGCTAAGTGATTAACTTAGTCAATTTAAGCAATTCTAGGTTATCACAAACATACAATCATATCAAGAATATAAAGCAGCGGAAATATAAAAAACTCAATGATATGATCACCTAGGAAACCACACGGTAAAAACCTGGGGAGGATTTGACCTAGCTATCCTCAAGGTAAACCTGAATCCACTATACGAAAGAATCGAAGTTCATACAAAAGGACTTACAAGCTCCCCGCTTGACTTCCTAATGCTACCCACCAATAGAACTTACTGACACGACCACATGCAATCTCCGAATCCACAGACTCCTTCTTTCTTGGATTCTCCAATTAGCTACAAGCACCCATGCTTGTTATTCTTTAAGCTTCAATGGTAGCAACCGAGTTGATCATCAAGATGTTGAAGTAATCACTGCCTTGAAAACCCTAAGCTTTGTGTAAAGGAAAGCTCCTCTAGATCTCACAAGAGATTTACACAAAACAGAAAAGTATGAGCAACAATACAACTGGAGCAACTCTAAAAATGTGGCTAGGGTTTTTCTTTATATACCTAGGGTAAAAAAAAAAAAACCCAAAACGTTTAATGAGTTAGGGCTGAGCTGGAAAATTCTGCAGAAAAGCATTTTGCTCGAGATTCGATCGATCGAGTGTTTCCTTCGATCGATCGAGCCAGGCCGAAATGCACCAATGCATCTACAGCCTCTCGATTCCAACTTTACATGAAAGACCCAATTTTGAGCAAGCCTAAACAAGACTAAACAACCTATTTTGATCATGGTTTGCCAACAATACAAATTAGAGTTCTAAATACATAAATTCCTAAATCTTTAAAACCTAACAAACTCCCCCTTTGGCAATTCGTGACAAAACACAAACAATAAGCTCAAAGTTTACAAGTAAAAACCCTTTTAAAAAAATAATGCTCATAAAGACTAAAATTCAATCCTAACTACTATCCATCAGTTGCAAGTGTAGACAGTAGCTCAATTGAATCAACCTGTATATTCCTGAAATACTCAACAAAGCATAAACGCATGTGTGACAGAAAATAGTATATAAACAGGTATAACATTCTTGTATGATCCACACAACACATAATAAAGAAATATATCAATAAATAACTCATAGAATATAAATCAAAAAACAGTGAATCCAAAGAAACAAGAATCAAATAAAATCATGTATATCAATCAATATTACTCCCCTTAACATGAATATCCCAAAAAAAAAAATGATATACAAGGTGAAGCGCCTAAATACAATCTAACGACTCCACTAACACCTCAAAACAAAAAAAATCTCCCTAACTACAAAACTCCTCTACAAACTCTACTCCCCCTTTTTGTGACAGAATGCCAAAGGGCAATCACAATCCATCATTAAAAGGAGGTGGTGAGGGTAAACAAAGATGCGCCAGATCAGCTTGCAACGCACGAATCTCGTCAAAAAGGTCCACCAAAACCTGACCATGAGTCGCCTGAACGGTCATGACAGTCTCCAAAATACGACGGATATCAAAGTCATCCGATGGAGGTGGAGGAACAACAATAGTAGCAACAGCATCAGGATCAGGAACATCCTCACTAGTAGGACTTGTAGAAGAAGAGGGAGGAGGTGCAGACCCAGAAGGCTCAGACCTAGGGTGTTTAGAGCCAGCTCGAAGATGAGTAGCCCTCTGTCTATGAAAAGACGCACCTACAGGACCAATGACATGCACAAGCTCCGAGGAAGGGAAATCATCTAAACCTAGATAGAGAAGAATCCTATGAATAAAAATAGGATGAACAAGGGCATGAGAAGTAGATGAACTCCTATACACTTCGTTCAAAGAACGAAGGAACAAATGGGGAAAACTGATTAGAGCATCAGTAACTAGAGCGTACAAAAATACACACCTCTCGAGAGGAATGGTGTGCAGATGAGAAATGGGCCAAAAATAGTGACACACTATCCTAAAGAAAAGATAGTATAGCTCAGAAAGCTCAGCAGTGGTGATCTGAGGATCAGAACCCCACTGGATAGATAACCCAGTGATGTAGGACATGACATCACTCAAAATGGGAGACTCATCATAAGGGTAGACAGGGTGCTGGACCAAGGGTACCCCTAGAGCATCAGCCACTACTGTAGGAGTAATGGTATTCTTTACGCCTCGTATCCAACTCTTTACTAAAGTGTTGGAATCATAGATGCGGATCGAGATGTTCGAGAAGAACTCTCGGATCAAGGTAGTAGGTGGAGGAGGATCAGAAATATCCACCAAGGGTAACCAGCCTCGACGCTATAAGTTTGCCCTAATGGCAGGATCTAACTCATCTAGTGTGACAGACCGCTCAGACCATATATTACACCTAAGGTTCAGCTTCTCAAAGATTTCTTGGTTTTTCTCACTAGGAAATTTCTCTCAGTCAAAAGATGGAGGGGAAGGAGTAGGTGAGGGGACAGACCTACGAGCCCTAGTCTTCCTAGGCATGATGCTAAGGAAAGGACAGAGACACAAGAGAAAACCAAAAGAAAAAAATAAACACCAAGGGCAGATTGCAAGTTAGCACAAAAAAAATATAGAGGAAAAATCTATATGATGCATGAACAGTTAAAATGGCATGATGCATGTACTAATGCAGTAAACAAAGTTCAATTTTAAGTTCAATTGCATAAAATTGGCTTGAGCATAGAGTTTCTAACAAAAAACCAAAAATTTGAAAACTACTTGAAATTTTTTGAAACAAATTGATGAATTGAGCATTACAGACCACAACACATAGATTATAATGCCTAATTACATTTAATTAACAAGCCAATTTCATCAATTTCAACCTAATTGAACAAAATCCCCAATTTGGAACAAACATGAACCTTAGAAATTTCAATTTCTCACAAAACCCAAAATTGATCAAATTAAACTATCAAAAACATGTTTATAGCATGTCCCCACAAAAACCCATTGATCAATTGCACAAAATTGGGCTTGAAACATCAAAAATCCCAAAAAGAGAGAGGTCCGAAAATTTGAGGATAAATGCATGAAAAATGCATGAAATATGCAAATAAACTCAAAAATGAGGGGCAAAAGAGACTTACCGGCTTGAGGAAAGAGAAACTTTGCAAAAAATTTGGAGGAAAACGACAAAAAATCATTGTAGATCCTTCCCTAGTCGGAGAGAGAAAAGAAAGTTTGAAAAAACTTTTGAAAAAGTAAGTTGAATCAGTCAAAGAACGCTGTTTAAAAAACTTGATTCACGACTTTCGATTGATCGAAAATTACTTTCAATCGATCGAATCACTCCGAAATTTTTAAAAGAATTTTAAATATTTTCGATCGATCGAAAAACAGAATGGATCTATCGAATCAAGCAGCGGATCACAGTATTTTGAGAGAAATTACAGTTTTGAAAAACTCAAACCAATTTTTGAAAAATAACTCCTCAAAGTATTAAAATCAATGAAGCACAATGCATGAGTACGAGATGAAATGGAATGCTTTTTCAAAAACCCAAATTTGTAATCCCAGCTTCTCTAAAGAAAGTTTTAGCGAGTTCATCCTTTAATTTCTCAGCAAAATTTTTTTTGCATAATTCTCAAGATATTTTCAAACTTGGTTGGTCAGACCAAAAACACACACAATAACATGTACAGTGTTTAGCAAAGAGTAACTCGTGTAGTGTGTGCAAACTAGCAAGAGCTTGAGATATATGTGAGATGATATGTGAATAGAAATTAATCACAAAGCCTACAAAATTCAGCATATAGAATTTAAAAGAGACTATCACCTAAAGAGTTACATCATATAACTCCCACATCTCCTAGAACATAAGCTTGCAATCATGTAAGTTTCTTGAATTTAGCCTCTTAATTATGTGAATTGGCATTAAGCCTAATAGTACACACCAGTTTTAATTAAGTGAATTAGCATCAAGCCTAATAGTACACACCAATTTTAAGTATTAAGCAATTTAAACTGAGGCTACACCTTATGTTCTTTTTGTGCATGTGCTACACTTTCTCGAGCATAAAATCTTATGATATGTACTAAGGTGTTCATGATTGGCTAGTGAACAGTGGTGAGATAGTTATTTATACCTTTCTCAAAAGGATCAAGTCTAACAGTCAAAGACATGTGATTACAAGATTAAGACAAAGTGATAAACACCATAAACATCTTTCCCACACAACATGCACTACAAAATTTCAACTAGTAAAGTGCAATAAATAAGCTCATCAGAGCTAAACAAGATACATAAGACATGTTATGTGTAAATAAATTGACCAACCTTGTTTTCAAAAACCAAGAAAAATAATGTTAAGCATATTTTTGCTTTCTTTTTTTTTTTTTTTTTTTTTTTTTTTTTTTTTTTTATTAAAAAAGAGAAAACAAATAAATCCTAGAATGAAATGCATGAATGTAATGTAATGCAAGTCCTAGAAAAAAAAAACAAAAACACCAAAAAACAGTGGTCATAGAGGAATGAGCAATGAAGCACAAGGACTATGAAAGCCAAAAGAGACTAGGGACACCGAAGCAACCAATCACTTGACGAAGTGTCTCAAACTTACTTGCATCAAGTGGTTTGGTAAAGATGTCAGTGTTTTGACGATCAGTAGGGATATACTCAAGAACAACAATTTTCTTTTCAACCAAATCCCTAATGAAGTGATATCTAAGTTCAATGTGTTTGGTCTTAGAGTGCTGAACAAGATTCTTAATATATCTATAGCACTAGAATTATCACAATAGACAATCATGGTGTCTTGAGAAATCCCATAATCATTCAACAGCTTTTTCATCCAAAGGAACTGAGAACAGCAACTCCCAACAGCAATATATTCTGCCTCAGTAGTGGATAAAGAAACAGAATTTTGCTTCTTACTCATCCAAGCCACAAGGTTGGCTCCTACATAAAAACACCCCCCAGTGGTGCTTTTTCTGTCATCAGTATTCCCAGCCCAATCAGAATCAGAAAACCCAGCAAGAGATAGATTAGACTCCTTGCTATAAAATAATCCATAATCACAGGTTCCACTCACATATTTACGGAGTCACCTCAAAACGTGGGTAGGATTTTCCCTTTTATACATAGGGCAAAACATAAAATCTTACACGTCAAACAAGCTTGGGTTGAGTTGGAAATTTTGCAGAAAAACGTTATGCCCGATTTTCGATCGATCGAGCCAGACAGAATTACACAGTAAATCATATAGAACACTCGATTCCAACTTTACATAAAAACATATACTTTGAAAAAATCTAAACAAGACTAAAACTTTTTGATCATGGCTTGCCAACATTACAAACTGAAGTTTTAATACATTAGTTCCTAATTCCTTAGAACCTAACAAACTCCCCCTTTGGCAATCTGTGACAAAACACAAACTAAACAAAGTGCTCAAAGTTACATAAAAACAGTCCATTACAAAAATATTGCCCATTACAACAATTTCAACCTAACTACTATCCATCAGTTGCAAGTGTAAACAACAACATGACTAAATCAACCTGTATATTTCCTGAAAAACTCAACAAACGTATAAATATATGTGTGGAAAATACAAGTAAAACAAAATAACTTTTGATTTCACATAACATAAAATAAAGACATATATCATGAATAACTTTATAAATATAAATCAATAAACAATGTGAAACAAGAAACATAGTATCTCCCCCTAAGTTAGATACATTAAAAAATTTAATGTCTCCCTCTTTCAAAAACAATTTCAACTCCCCCTAAACAAAACAAACTGGATTCCCACAAATTCTCATCTAAATCTCTCCCTCTTTTTGTCACGTATTGACAAAGACAACCCAATCAGAAGGTCGACAGAAAACATACACAACAGAGAATAAGAGAAAATAGAGAATTAAGAGAACATAAAACAATTCAACTCTATAGAAAATAGAGACAACTCCCCCTATGAAGAGCAACAACTCCCCCTATGAACAACGAAGGATAAAAAAAACAAGCTTCTCCCCCTATAAAAATAGGAAAAATAAAACAAGATTTGGGAAAAACAGGTTTAGGGAAAATTAGGAGGTGGGGAAAATAAAAAGACACAAACCAAACTTAAAAACTAAGTTGATGATACACATGAAAAAAAATATTATATCTTTCAATAAATGCAAACATGACACTATGTGACCCATAAACAGTTGCATGAGTAGAGAAAATATTTGCACATTGATTATCCATCATATCTCTTAAGAAAAATATTTTCTGTAGTTCACACATACAAAATAGCTTATACTAAAATGTACAAAGGACTCAAAAATTAATCAATCAATTTTTAAAACAAGTTGAGTACCCAATTTAGCAAAGTGTATGCATGTTATGTGTGAAAATAATGAGAGATATGACTACAAAACTGCAAGATGGATATATATATATATATATATATATATATAAACAATGTAATGCATGAGAATCCTAAACATAAATGATGCATGAAAAAAAAATTGGTCAAAAACTTAGAAACTAAAAATTTTTCAGTTTCGATCAGTCGAGCATCAATCTACTACCAATCGAGCCAAGCAGATTCAAACCAAAATTTTAATCGCAATTTTGATTGGTTGAGAAACAAATTCGATCGATCAAAAATCTGGAAAAGAGATTTTTGAAAAACAAAGCAATTTTATGCAAAAACTCGTCAAAGCATAATATTTCATGAATAAAATGCATGAGTATGAGATTAAAAGGTTTTCAAAAACATTTGAATTCAACCCAGATCTTCCAAAAATCAAACATTAAACACATTTTGCATCAAAATCAAGGAACATGTAATCTTGGATGGCCAAACCAAATTCACACACAATTTCATGTACTAAGTTTAACAAAGAGTAACTTGTGTAGTGTGTGCAACTAGTAAAAGCTTGAAATACATGTGAGGTGATATGTAAATAGAAATCAAGCACACTTTCTACAAAATTGATCACATGAATTTGAAAGTGACTATCACCTAAAAAGTTACATCATATAACTCCCACATCTCCTAGAAAACAATCTTGCAATTATGTAATTTTTTTTTTTTTTAATTTTCCTGTACACACCAATTTTATTTAAAATTGAATTCATTATAGCCCAATAATGTACACACCAATTTAATTATTTAAATCAAGGCTACACCTTATTTTTTTTTTTTGTGCATGTGCTACACTTTCTCGAGCACAAAATTTTAGGATATGCACTAAGATGTTCATGATTGGCTAGTAAACAGTGGTGAGATGGTTATTTATGCCTTTCTTTTAGGATTTTTTAGTCCTTACAATTAAAGACATGTGACTTCAAGATCAAGATCATGAGATCAGAAACTATAAACATCTTCCCACACAACATGCACTACAAAGCTCAAATTAGTAAAGTGCAGTAAATAAACTCATCTAAGCTAAACAAGGTACATAAACATGTTATGTAACAATAAATTGGCCAACCTTGATTACAAGTCCAAGAAAAATAATACAAAACATAAAATCTTTTTGGTTTTAAAAAAATTTTATGACCAAAAACAAAAAGCACACATTATGCTAAATGAACAACACAAAACTATGCATGATAGTGCTTAACTAAGCTATAGAGGGTACATAAATAAGAAATATCAATTTCTTAATTAACCCATGAGTACATGTACAAACTAGTACATACTCATACAAAATCAGAAATAGCTTAGCACTTATATAACACATACTATTCAAGTTTCTTCACAATGTCAAGCATGTTCTAAATCAAGAGAGAGATATCATAATTCATGTAACCCTCAAGAAAAAAAAAAACTAGACACAAAATAAAATATTTTTGTCTTTTTGAAAATTTTCAATGTTTTTGAATTTTTTTTAAATAAAAAACAACCAAAAAAAAAAAAAACAAAAAAAAAACAAAAAAACAAAACAAAACAAAACAACCAAAAACATAAACAAAATATGTCCACAATTAATTGAAATAATTAAATCAGGGACAAGTCAGCAACACTCACCTTAGAGAATCTTTTCTCACCCATATAGCACGAGTCTTCAGCTTTGTAGGTGAAAATCCATGTGAAGTAAAGTGTATTTGAGGGATTACACCAATCTTCTGAGAGAGACTGAAATCCTACAAATTCCTTTCACAAGCCAACAAACTCAAATTTTTCAAAAGAATATGAAACAATTTATATGGACTTATGGAAAGAGAAATATCATCACATATCCTAGACTAAAACACAGAATGCTTAAATTTCAATTTATGACAATTAGGACGAATGTGACCAGAGACACCACAAAAGTGACAAACAAGAACTAATTTAGGAACATCAGTATTCCTAATAGAAAGTCTAGTCTCAGATTTTGGTTTTTACCTCAACAAATAATAATATGGTCTAATATGACCAACAACACCACAAAGGTGACAAGTAGGCACAAAAACAGATTTCTTTTGCACACTAGCAGCAGGTTTAGACATAGGTTTAGAAACTTCAATGTTAACATCAGAACTTTTACCTTTGTCTAACCTAGCAAAATAAGCCTTCTCTTTATTATTCCTCTTGAAAGGAGCGATATAAACTTTCTCAGTTTTAGGCTTAAGAGAAACAGAAACACTTCTGTTATCAACAATAGGCTTGGTACTAGTCAAATTTTCAATTCTAGCTTTCGATTCAACTAACTCTTGCTCCAAGCTTTTCATCTTCTCATCTTGAGAGGAAATTTGATTTCTCAAAAATTCATTCTTTTTATTAGATTCATCTAATCTAACAACCAATTCCTCTTTTTCAAGATTAGCCAGTTTTAGCTCCTTGAATTTCTTAGAAATTTTCATATATTTCAATAATTCCTTACGGAGAGTTTCACAGGCATCAATAAGATCAATAGAAACAATAGTGTCCTTTTATTAAAATCATCACAATAAAAAACAGTAAGACACTTTAAATTATCCATGATAACAGGAATCAAGGATCAACTCTTAGATCAAAAGATCTAACACAAAAGAGCTAACCCGCTCTAATACCACTTGTACATTTTTAGACCCTTTAAAACACAACCGGATTAACCTAGTTAATTAGCCAAGTGATTACTTAGTCAAATTATCAGATCTAGGTTAACACAAATATATCATATCATTGCAAAGTGTAGAAAATAAAGAATACAACGATATGATAACCCAGGAAAACCAAACTGGTAAAAAACCTGGGGAGGATTTAACCTAGCGATTCTCAAGGTAAAACTAAATCCACTATGAAAGAATTGAAGTTTACACAATAGTGACTTAGACCACTAACATCTATTGCTATCTTGAGTAGAAAACTTACTACCACGACCACGTGACAGCTCCGAGTCCACAGACTACTTCTTTCTTGGATTCCTAGCAAGTACAAGCACTCCTGCTTGTGTATCTTTAAGCTCTTAATGCAGCAACTAAATGATCATCAAGCTCTTGACATAAATCTTGATTCTTGATAACCCTAAGTATGTGTGAAGGCAAACACCTCTAGATCTCATAAAAGATTCACACACACAACGTAAGGAGCCACCTCAAAACATGGCTAGGATTTTTCCTTTTATACCTAAGGCAAAACATAAAACCCTACACGTCAAACGAGCTTGGGCTAAGTTGGAAAATTCTATAGAAAAATGTTCTGCCCTAGTTTCAATTGGTCGAGTCTAATTCTCGATCGATTGAGCCAAATTCTCGATCGATTGAGCCAAACAGAATTACACAGTAAATTCTGTAGAACACTCGATTCTAACTTTACATTAAAACATATACTTTGAGAAAGTCTAAACAAGGCTAAAACATTTTGATCATGATTTGCCAACATTACAAACTAAAGTTCTAATACATTAGTTCCTAATTCTTTAGAACTTAACAAAAAAATAATAATAAAGTTTCAAGATTCCAGTAAAAAAGATACAATAATGTGGCCCTAGCTTGACAGTCAACACCTAAGTAAAGTAGAATTGACATTTGAGCACTTTGACTAAGTGATTTTTAAATGAAAAATTTTCAGTTTTTATTTTTTATTTATTTTTATTTGGAGTTTCTAATTACAACAAAATGATATTTCTCAGCTCATTCACATTGTCCTCGATGGGAATTACAACACACTAGGTTCATATGCAATCAAAGAAGTAAAATTTACTAAAATAAAATGAAAAATAAAAAAGTAGATAATAAACTTAATAAAATGTTACAATTGCAACCAATTATAAACTTCTAAGGTATTGTTGGATCAACTAACCTAGCCCTTTACCTTCTTGCCATAAATCCCATGCCTAAAAAATGGAATAATTATTTAAAATTTTGGAAGCAAAAATCTATAAAAATATATATAATCCAAAGTTATATATACATTACGTACATATCCTACTAGATTGAGTGCATGCTTATTATCATAGAAGCTGTTGTTTTTTCTACCGCTTACGATTTCAAGCATTAAAACTACAAAGCTATAAACATCAGATTTTATAGAGATCACACCCTCCATAGCATATTCAGGGGACATGTAACTGCTACCAAAAAAAAAAAAAAACAATTTGAACATTTTTATTTGAAAAAATAATTGATGAGCTTAAAAGAGTGGTATTCTTTAGCATTATTTACTTTTTCTAGAAGAATAGTGTGTAGTTAACTTACTATGTCCCAACAATTCTATTAGTATTTGCTTCCATTTCATTTTGCTTGCCATGCCAAAATAAAAAATCTTCGGATTCATACTTTGATCAAGGAGTATGTTACTGGCTTTTAGATCTCTATGAATTACTTTCAACCTTGAGTATTTATGGAGATAGATCAATCCTTGAGCAATTCCTTCAATTATGTTGAGGCGTTTCTTCCAATCTAATAGCATGCTTCTATTTGAATCTATCCAACATAAAAGTTAAATTTGATCAATAATATATTTGATATAAAGTAATAAAAATAAATGTATAAATTTTATGAAGACTACAAATGAAGCCTTAAGATGAATAAAATATAATGTGTTCCAAAGCAAATAGGAAGTAGTTTAAGCTTTTATAATTATATTATTTCTATGAAGAAAACAAATGAAGCCTTAAGATGAAAAAAAAATGTTTTCCAAACCAAATATAAAGTAGTCCAAGCTTTTGTTGGGCATGTATTCATAGATTAACATTCTCTCTTCTTCATAAATGCAGCAACCCAAAAGTTTAACAAGATTCATGTGTTGGAGTTTGGATATAAGTATCAACTCATTCTTGAACTCAATTATGCCTTGTCCTGAATGTCTTGATAATCGCTTTATGGCTATTTGTTGACTTGTTATCAATGTTCCCTGTTGTGATGATCAAACAAGGTTTAGTCACTGTTGGACATAAGTTAATTTATACATCTCTACTTTGGGGCTTACCATATAGACAGGCCCAAAGCCCCCCTCTCCAAGCTTGTTTGCTAAGGAGAAGTTGTTTGTGGCAGCCTTGATACATTCGTAACTAAATATAGTTATATCAGATCCATTCTTTCCATCATTTAGAAACTCATTCACATCAACCGATCTATTTGAAATCACTAAATTACACAATTCTTTTTCTTCCGTGATTTCATTATTTCCTGTATAAATTTACTTAAAATAAAAACTTCCATTTAACGATAACAAATAATAATGAAAAAAGTGAAATGAATTATCTAAGAGCATCAACAACGGATAGGCCAAATCTCAAATGTAGGCCTATTTTACAATTCAGGCCCAAAATGCCCACTCCATTAGATGTTGTAAAATGTAACCATTGCACAAAAAAAAAAAAAAAAAAAAAAAAAAAAAAAAAAAAAAACACAATTGTGCAACAGTGCCATCTTAAATGTAAGATGGTAGTGTAGTTGAATGGTATAAAAAAAAAAATTTAATACTCTTTCTCTCTTATTTAACCCGGGAGTTTCTCTCTCCTCTCTCATTATTTCTCTTATTTTCTCTCTCTACCTTCTCTCTTTCTCATCTGCTCTCTGCTTTCTTCAGACCCAAGACCCCATGGGTTTTGACAACGGTGGAATCGGATGGCTCCAATGGCTTTGATGGGTCGGCATGAGGGCTCCGATGGGTTTGAATGGGTTTGAATTGGAGCTTCGATGGCTCCGATAGTGATTCCGATGAGGCATCGATAGTGGGTTTCTTTGGTGGTGTGGGTTTTGACAACGGTGGAGATTGTGGGTTTTGACGACGGTGGGTCGGTGGGCTGGGTTTGGATCGGCATGAGGGCTCCGATGGGTTTGAAACTCTTGGATAGTGATCTATTTTTGTTTGGTGTGAAGATGAAAGAAAATAAGAGAAGGTTCTGGGTTTTGTTGTTGTTTTAGTTTGCCTTTTTGATGGATGAGAGCATAGTTCAACTCAGCTTTTTGGGATGGTATAATAGGATGGGATTGAAAAAACCATTGTGGATGCTCTAACAAATTTAATTTATATGTGAATTATTTACCTTGAAGCTTAACTTTTCTCTTTCTTAGTAGATAGCAGTAGCACATTATACATGAAAAAGTTACAAAAGCAATGGCAATTACAATACCAATCCATATCCACTTGCTTTTTCCTACAGGTCATAAACAGCTGTGGTTAGTAATCATTTCAAAAATTCTCTCTAAAAAAAATTGTATATTATTGCATATCGACAGTGTTCAAATAGAATAGTTAAGATTGAGTAGGAGCTGCTTACAATTAACTTGTTTGATACAGTTTGGAGAATTTGAATGTAAATGTAGGACAAAAAACTAGTAAACATACCACTTTGAGAAGCCTTCGGGTTATATTATTGGGATTCGTTGAATTTGAAGGCTCTGACGTTATATTATTGGGATTCACTGAATTTGAAGTCTCTAGCGTTATAATATAGAGACGTTCTGATCCTGATGAATCGTCAAGAATGAAGTTCGTCATATTTGTCCAAAATTTGCACCCTGTTGCATTATCATATGGATAATAAAAAGCCACACAGCTACAGTTGTTCCAGCAACTAAGTTGACAGTCACTGATGGCAAGATTTGTGTCTGGAGTACTATAATAGTGGTTTTCTATATCAGTGAAAAAACCACTTTTAAAATCAATTTTGTCACCATTATGCCTACAGTCTGACTGACTCCACCTTTGACATCCTCCTTCAGTGTTATATCCGTAACAATTATCTGCTCTGGCTGTCAATACGTCTCCGTTTATGGAATCTTCCGTTAATTGCCCCGTAGGAGTAAGCACCCACGACCTCTGTGGCAGACTTTGATTTTTATACTTGAGAGAGAAGGATTCTTCATCCCCATTTGAGACAACGTTGAAATCATACATAGATGTTAGATGTGGTGAAATATTCTCAAATTGGTTGTCTCTCAAGACTCCACTTTTCCAGTGAACCACCCCTCGATGCTTAATCACCAATTCAAGTCCCTTGGGGTCCCATTCAAGAGTGAAAGCCCCTGGATTTGGGATGTCCGAAGTTAACCATGATGTGAGTGACCAGTTTTGACCAGTTTTATGGTTGACGCCTAATTTCATTTTGAGAATAAGCTCGTCCTTCAGATGATCAAAACTTTGCCACACCCGCTTTGTAGATCCATTGGAGTACACTTCAGTGAAGACAAAATTTCCGGAATCCAATAAAGTAGCAACAGTCTTATTGGTAGCGAAAGAGCATAGTGTAATAGGAATCCCACCTTGGCGCCTAATTCTCAAGGCTCCATCCTTGTTTTCCAAAATAAACTCGTCGGAGTCATTAGCACTAGGAATGCCTTGACTTGAATACCATATAATATTAACTGTATCATTGGATAAAACTAGAAATACACATAAATAGGTGTAGTTAGCCAACGGCATGAAATCCAAATTGAACCTCTCATTTGGAGAATGTAGCTGAGGCACAGTAAAGGAGCTAATCATACCGCCTGGTTTGATGTATTGGGCATGAGAAGTCCAAAAGGATGAGAAGAAGAGCAAGAACAGAAATTTGAGAAGGATTAAGTGGGTAGTCATGATTGATCACTGAATTCCTCCAGTTGCAGGAATGGAAATGAAAATAGAAAAGTAATGCTAGTTTCAAATTTAGTTTGCGAGATTCTACGAGAGAAGAGTTGCTAGATCATTGAGGTGTACTCCTATAAATAATCACCAATAGGATGAAAAAGATACATGCGTGTGTATCTTCGCCTTCAATAATAATAGACTAAAGGATGTAAAAAAATCACTTCTCATTAATTGGTGTAACGAAAGTGAACACAGAAAAAGCGTATAGAGATATGCCACATTTTTGCCTACAATGTGCACTTTATAATGTACTATTCATGTAAACTAGTAAGTAGCTATTGTCCAAAATAAAAATAGTAATGTTAAAAAATTATAAACATTTTTGAAATACTTGCCTGCAATGTACATACACTTTATATAATTTTATTTATCTAAACTAATAAGTTTCTTTGAGTGTCCACTACTCCACTTTGACTATTTTGTAGACGTATAATTACAAAGAATAATCCTTGGGTGGACCCAAAGGTGTTCGTTAGGACTTTTAAACTCAGGACTTGTAAATCTTATAAGTTTTTTTTTTTTTTTTTCTTTTTCTTTTTCTTTTCGGAAGAAAGTTATTTTTATAAGTTTTAAAGCTTGTCATATGAAGACTGTACCAATTGCTCCAAATTAGTTCGAAGAAATTTTCTCTAAAATGTCATTACTCATTTAAAAAGTCATTTCAATAAAAATACACAAGACTCAAATAAAAATAAACACAAATGATGTGTTTGTGTAGCAAAAGTCATTTGGCTCTCTTTTGTTTAAATGTAGATATGTATGTGTTTAGGGATGAATGATGCCATGTTGTATGCTTAGATGTATGCTAGTGTGTGTGTGAGTTAAAATACAAGTATTGATCATGTTTTTAATGAGGTTAAGAAGGAATACACAATGATGGAAGGCCAACCTTAGGGTTGGGCGATCTTGGGTGCCTAACACTTTCCCTAGAACGTACGTAAACTCCAAACCCATATCTCTAGTAGTAAGATCAAAAAGTCCTTCCTCAAGAGGACGCTATATATATGGTTCCTAAACCATTGCAAAAACTAGATGGCGACTCCCCCCTTGTGCCCACAAGCATGAATTTCTTGAAGATGAGAATATAGATAATGAAGAGTTCATTGATGAGTCGACTAATGATAAGGATATAGATAAGGATATAGATGGTGAATGACTCCAATGATGAGTCGACTAATGATAAGGATATAGATGGTGAAGAGTTCAATGATGAGTCGACTGATGATGAGAGTTAATATGTCGTTCATCTTTCATGTGTGATCTTATTTGCATGTTTTTTTGCTTATTTTTTAGGAGCTCCAAGACATGTTTTTGTGTGAATGAAGATATGGATAGACTAAATATGGTTTGCACATATGGATATAAATTTGACTTGAAGTTAAGTGTTTATGAAGATGTTGTGTTTTAAACCTTTAAGTTTATGTGTAATCTTATTTGCTTAGTTTTTGCTTATTTCTTAAGAGGTTCAAGACCTTTCTCTGTGTGAATGAAGATATGGATAGACTATATGTGAGGACATATGTGAATCATGATAGGAACATATGTCAATATTTTATGTAATTGGCTAATCCTTTGACAAAATGCACTTTACTTATAATTGGGTAGATTTATGATGTGTTTAATACTTCCAAGAACAATGTTTCAAGATTAAGTATTAAAGTCATGCAAGTCTGTCCAAGAAACAAGTGAAGATATGTTAGATTTTAAAGCTCGACAACTAGCATCGATCAAGGTTTAAAAAGCTGCAGAAGCCCGAAACTCGACAGCTAGCTCAATAGATACCCTATCTGTTAAGATTTGTGAAAAACAGATTTTCAGTTCTGTTTTGCATCCAATCCGTGAGTACATGTTTAGGTTTTCTTTTCTCACAACCCTAAACATATATAAGGATTATTTTAAGGGCCGTAAAAGGTTGCGTAAATGTGAAGCAAAGTTGTGTTCATGCAAATTGTGACTAGAGACAGAATTTGCCCTAGTTCATCTTTTTCTTGAAGAAGCTGGTGTGTTTGTACACCATTAGGGTTTTGTGACCAATGAACTTCTTGATCTTCATCGTGTGATGAACTGAAGAACTTTGCAGCCAACAACTTTCTCAATTTGGTGATTAAGTTGCATACTGGGATCCACACATCTATTGGTTAGTCACGTACTAGGAGCCATGTATTGAAAAGGAGAAATTGTCACTACAAAACAAGTCCAATTGGGTATTGGAGTAAGGGTTCAACTATAGGTTGGTATAAGATACCGAGATTCCTTTACTTGTAATTGCTTGTCTTGATAATAGTGGATTCTCGGGAGTGGTGACCTTAAAATCACTCAGTGGGGTTTTTGCGGTGTAAGTTTTCCCCATTTGTAAACAAATCACCATGTCAATTTATTTTCCGATGCATATTTAGTTAATTGGTGATTTGTTTGTGCTACCACGCATTTTGCATGTTAATTGAATTAATTAATTAACTTGGCTAAATCAATTGGTTAATTTATCACAAGGGGTCAATACATTCTTGGCCTATCACTATATATGGTTTGTACATATGGATATAAATTTGACTTGAAACTAAGTGGTGATAAAGATGTTGTGCATTATATTTAAGGTTATGTGTAATCTTATTTGCATTTTTTTTTTTTTTTGGCTTATTTCTTAAGAGGTGGCGTATTATGTTCAAGGTTATGTGCAATCTTATTTGAATTTTTTTTCTTATTTTTGAAGAGCTTCAAGACATGTCTTTGTGTGAATGAAGATATAGATAGACTTGATATGATTTGTACATATAAGTATAATTTGACTTGAAACAAAGTGTACACATTTTCATTAAAAAAAAAACGTGTACATATGGATATAAATCCTATTTGATTATTTTAGTTCTTGAAGGTAGAAATGAAAATGAGAGGTATAGTTATACGTGACATTACTATAAGGTCTTCATAACAAGCTTATACAGAAAATATGGATCATGAGTCATAGAAAGAAATAGGCCAATCATCAACAGTTAATCCACCAAATGCAGGTATTTTATACATTTCTAAGATCAAATATTGATAGTGGTTAATATTGTTTGACATAGGTTTTTATTGCATCACACATGGTTTTGATTGTTTTAATCCCATTATAGTTGTGCCACATGTTGTACGTGCTACTTGTGGTCTAAGCAAGTACTCATACATTTGGGATTACCATGTAATAAAAAGATTTAATTGCCACTAAATAGTAGAAATCAGCTAGTTAAGAAGGCAGGGAGGCACTTCACAAGTTGATTGGGTACAATTGCACGAAAGCCCATATGTGCCAAATTAAATATGAGAATTGGTCGAGAATGCCATCTGAATTTAAAGAAGAGATATGGGATATTGCTTAGGTATTAAGGAAGTTCTAACATATAGGTGTATTATTCTATCATGTACTAAGTTTTTTAATTTGCTAACTAAACTATTATTTGTAGTCAAAATGGATTTCGCCTAAAGAACCTACTCGTTTGGAGGCAAAGAAGCTAATGACATTGTCAACAATTGCGATATGTTGGAGGAACCACAAGTCTAGGTTGAAGAAGAAGTATTTTCTAGGAATAGGAAATAGAGCACGAGCACCTAAAAATGTAATTCCTGAAGATTATGAAGCCCTTGTTGAGTATTGGAATTTACCAAAAACGAAAGTATTGTTTTACATTAATATGCTTAATTATTATACATTGATATGCTTAGTTATTGACCATACATTCAAATATCTACTTTCAAAAGTATATTCAAATAATACTTTATTTAAATATGTAATTTTTTTCATTGTAGGATCTAGTTTTGAAGAACAAGAGCAGTCGTTCCAAGCAAAAAAATTTACATACTCCTAGTTCAAAACGCTATGCTTCATACGCTAAAGAAATGACAATGACTCTTTTATTATCTTGTAAAAGAATTATTAGATTATTCTTAAGTTTCTATGGAACCATTATTCCTAATTAAATAAATGTAATGACCATAATGTAGGTAACAATGCTTGGGCACCCCGTAGAGCATGCAATAGTATACCTGAAACTCCATACTCGTAAAGATGATACTCCTGCTAACCTTGAAGTAGCAAACAACATTGTAAGAAAATATCGTGATTTAGCAAGAGTAATATTGAATCTATTAACATTGTTAATTTCTAATAAGTTATTATGTTCAATTTTGAATATTAGGAAAAAATCAACAAACTATTGGGTGAGCCCTCAAATCATCTACAATCAACTGACCTCATTGGTAGTATTGCATGGGCATTAGATGATATATTTGCTCAAGTGTTTGGTAATGAGAACAATGGTCATGTTCAGGGCGTGGGATTTGGCCCAACCCCAAGTAGACAAACTACTAAGAATACTACTACAAGTGCTCAAATAAGAAGCCAAGAAAAGGATGCTGAAGTGACTCAGTTGAAGAGTCAAGTGACTTTTTTGATGGAGAAAATGGCTTTGATAGGCCACAATCTGAATGACCCATTGTGATTAAACCTAATTAATTAATTAGCCAAGTTGTTAATTAATCAATTAATCATGCAATTGCGTGGAAGCACAAAAAAATCACCAAAAACTAAATATGCAGCGGAAATTAAATAACACGGTGATTTGTTTACGAATGGGGAAAACCCTAACGACAAAAACCCCATCGAGTGATTTTCAAGTCACCACTCCCGAAACTCCACTTTTATCAAATTAAGCAGTTACAAGTAAAGGAATTCCAAGTACCTTACCAACTTACAGTTGAACCCTTACCCCAATACCCAATTGGACTTGATCTGTAGCGACAGTTCCCACCTTTGATGCACGGCTCTCAAGTACATGACTAACCAATGCGCAGATCCCAGTACGCGACTTCAAAACACTAACTTAAGGAAGAAAGGTTGGTTGCAAAGTTCTTCAGTTCATCCTTTATGATGAATAACAGGAATATGCTTGGTTACAAAACCCTTTGGTGCAAATACACAGCAACTTCTTGAAGGAAGATGAACTAGGTCAAGAACTTTGTCTTTTGATCACAATTTGCTTGAACAGAGATTGCTAAATGCTTTTGCAACTTGTGTACAACTTGACGGCTCTTAAAACAATCCTTTTATATGTTTAGGGTTAGAAGAAAAGAAGGCCCAAAATCATATTCACGGATCCCAAGAAAATCAGATTGAAAAATCTGAAATATTAAATCTCGACAGATAGCAGGTGTCGAGGTAGCTATCGAGCAGGTGTCGAGCTTTAATGAAATTGCACTTCAGCTTGCTTTTTCTTGAACAAACTTGATGACTTCAACACTTAACCTTGAAACCTTATTTCTTGAAGTATTAAAAACACCTAGAACTATCCAATTACAAGTAGAGTGCATTTTGTCAAAGGATTAGCCAATTTACATAATTAAGTGACATATGTTCTTAACAAGTGAAAACATATATGTCCTAACAATCTCCCCCTTTGGCAATCCGTGACAAAACCACAACAAACAAATGAACATATGAGAGAAGTCATAAATCACTCAACTCATATTCACTTGTTGAATACAATAAAATCTATCCTAACACAAACTCTTGAAAAACTTTACAAGAAGAGAGTTTATGGCAAGTAGACTTTGACAACCTGTATTTCTGAAACACTTTAAACAAAACTCATCAAGGCATCTTGTGTGAAACATAAATAATAGATTGCATACAAGTAAAAAGAACATGTGTATAAAGATAGAGAAGAAACAACACATGAAGAGAGAGGTGAAAGAAACATACATCCACATATATAAAGAAGTATAAGTACAATGTACGTAAAAATGGTCAAAGGACCTCATATACAAGATCTATGTATCTAAAAAGTCAGAAAAGAAAAGATACATATATAGCCTCACTATATCCCTCAGATATCAACACTCCCCCTATCAAAATGTCCTATACTAACTCTCCCCCTAAGATGACTACTCTCATAACCCAAAACTACTCCCTCTTTTTGTCACGAGTGACAAAGGGTAGAGTGTCATGTAGACATCTCATCGGTAGAGCTAGCATCCCCATCATCATCATCATCATCATCCTCATCCTCAGAATCTGAAGCTACTGGAGTAGGTGGTGAAGGAGTAGCCTTTGGAGCAAAACCACCCATGGTCGCCTGCCGTCGTGCAATACAACTAACACAAACATTCACCTGATACAACTCAGCAGAGAGTGTATCAAGGCGTGTGTCCATGCGCCGCAGCTGCGCCATAATGTCTTCTAGAGATACATTGCCCATAGAGGAAGAAGGAACAGATGTAGATGGAGCTGATCTGGATGGAGCCGAACGGGAGGGAGGAGTGGCATCTGTCTGTCGCGACCTGAACTGCGCCTTACTACGTTTTACGGTAGCAGCATCTATGGCAGATATGTGAGTGAAGTGGTCGGACACAGGAAAGGGAATGGAAAAATGGCGTAAGATCCTCGTGATAACGGAAGGAAAGATGAGCTTATCACGGGATGCCGAATCAAGATAAACATCAATAATAAAAAGAATGAAGTGAGAAGGAAAATCTATAGTAAGATGCTCTAATAAAGATAACAAAAATCGAGCACGAGGCTCAGTGATGGAGTTTTAGTGAGAAAGAGGATGATAGGTTATTTAGACCCCTAAAACAACCAAATTACGTAGCCTAGATTAATTAGCCAAGTTGTTACTTAGTCAAATTAAGCAATTCTAGGTTAAAGCAATTCAACAATCATATCAAGAATAATAATGCAGCGGAAAATAAATAACACAAGATATGATCACCCAGGAAACCACACGGTAAAAACTTGGGGAGGATTTGACCCACCGATCCTCAAGGCAAACAAGAATTCACTATGAAAGAATTGAAGTTCTTACAGAAGGACTACAAGCTCCCCGCTCGACTTCCTAATGCTACCCACCAGTACGAACTTCCTGACACGACCACACGCAGGCTCCGAATCCACGGACTACTTCTTTCTTGAATTCTTCAATCAGCTACAAGCTCCCCGCTTGCTTTTCTTTTAAGTTCCAATGGTTGCAACTAAGTTGATCATCAAAAAGATTGACAACCCTAAGTTTATGTGAAGGAAAGCTCCTCGAAGATCTCACAAGAGATTTACACAAACAGAAAATATGAGCAACATAACAATATGGACAGCCTCAAAAACGTGGCTAGGGTTTTGTTTATATACCTAGGGTAAAAACATAAAACCCTAAACGTTTAATGAAGTAGGGTTGAGTTGGAAATTCTGCAGAAAATTCAACCTGTGCGATTTTCGATCGATCGAGTCTAATCTTCGATCGATCGAGCCAGGCCAAAAGTCCCAAGTACTTCTGCAGCCACTCGATTCCAACTGTACAATAATAAACCAACTTTGAGCAAGCCTAAACAAGACTAAATACAATGTTTTGATCATGGTTTGCCAACATTACAAATTAGAGTTCTAAATACATAAAATCCTAAGACCTTAGAACCTAACAAACTCCCCCTTTGGCAATCCGTGACAAAACCATAATTAAAAGCTCAAAGTTTTACAAGTAAAAGCCCTTTACAAAAGTAATGCTCATAAAATCAAATTCAGCCTAACTACTATCCATCAGTTGCAAGTGTAGACAGCAGCTTTAGTTGAATCAACCTGTATATTCCTGAAATACTCAACAAACGCATAAACGCATGTGTGACAGAAAAGAGTAAAACAACAGGTATAACATTCTTGTAAGATTCACACAACACAAAATAAAGACATATATGAATGATCAACTCATAAATATAAATCAATAAGCAGTGAATCACAAAGCAACAAGAATCAATGAATATAACATGTATATCAATCAATGTTACTCCCCCTAACATGAATATTCCCAAAAATGATATACAAAGTGAAGCACCTAGATACAATCTAAAAACTCCACAAGCTCCTCAAAAACAAAAGGTTCTCCCCCTAACTACAAAAACCCCTCTACAAGTTCTCCCCCTAACTACAAAAACCCCTCTACAAGTCAAAAATACCACTCCCCCTTTTTGTGACGGAATGCCAAAGGGCAATCACAGGTCGCCATCAAAAGGAGGTGGTGAGGGTGAATGAAGACGCGCCAAGTCAGCTCGTAGAGCACGAAACTCATCTAGCAAGTCCACCAAAATCTGACCATGAGCCGCCTGAACGGTCATGACAGTCTCCAAAGTACGACGAACATCGAAGTCGGCCGAAGGAGGTGGAGGAACATCAGCAGCAGCAGCATCATCACCAACTGGATCAGTAACATCCTCACCAGCAAGACCTGCAGAAGAAGAAGGAGGAGGTGCGCTACTAGAGGGCTCAGACCTAGGGTGTTTAGAACCAGCTCGAAGATGAGCAACCCTTTGTCTAAGAAAAGACGCACCTATAGGAGCAATAACATGAACGGGCTCAGAGGAAGGGAAGCCACCAAGATCAAGATGAAGGAAAATCCTATGAATGAAAATAGGATGTACAAGAGCATGAGCAGAAGATGAACTCCTATAAACATCGTTCAAAGAACGAAGAAAAAGATGGGGAAAACTAATAGGAGCATCAGTAACTAGAGCGTACAAAAATACACACCTCTCAAGAGGAATGGTGTGAACATGGGAAATGGGCCAGATAGAATGACACGCTATCCTAAAGAAAAGATAGTGTAACCCGGAGAGCTCAGCAGAGGTGATCCGAGGATCAGAACCCCACTAGACAGTAGTCCCAGTGATGTAAGACAAGACATCACTAATCTCGGGAGACACGTCATATGGATAGACAGGATGTCGAACCAATGGTACCCCTAGAGCATCAGCCACTACCTCAGGAGTAAGGGTGTACTCTACGCCTCGTATCCAACTCTTGACTAGAGTGTTGGAATCATAGATGCGGATAGAGATGTTCGAATAGAACTCTCTAATCAAGGCAGAAGGTGGAGGAGGATCAGAAACATCCACCAAGGGTAACCAGCCCCTACGCTCAAAGTTTGCCCTAATGGCAGGATCAAGTTCATCTAAGTGAACAGAACGCTCAGCCCAAATTTTTCTCCTAACATTCAGCTTCTCATAAATCTCTTGGTTTTTCTCACTCGAAAACTTCTCACGATCATAGGATGGAGGGGGTGAAGGAGAAGGTGAGGGAACATTCCTACGGGCTCTAGTTTTCCTAGGCATAGTGCTAAGGAAAGGACAGAGACACAAAGTGAAAAACCAAAAGAACAAGAGAAAACAGAACCAAGGGCAGACTGCAAATTAGTACAATAAAAAATATAGAACAAAAATCTATATGATGCATGAACAGTAATAATGTTGTGATGCATGATCTAATGCAGTAAACTAATAAGTTCAATTGAGATTGAATTGACAAAATTGACTTGAACATGGAATTTTTATCAAAAAACCCAAAAATTGAAAACCACTTGTTGAAATTTTGTACCAAAAAGATGAATTGAGCATTACAAAACACATTACATAGATTATAATGCTTAATTACAACTACACAACAAGTCAATTTCATCAAAATCATCCCAATTTAACAAAAGCCCCAATTTGGATCAAGAACAAGCCCTAGATTTTTCAATTTTTCACCAAACTCAAATTTGATCAAATTAACAGGTAATAATCATGTTTATGAAGTGTCCCCACAAAAACCCAATGATCAATTTCATAAATTAAGGCTTGAATCAACAGAAAATCCAAATTTTACAAATTCCGAAAATTACCCTCAAATGCATGAATAAATGCATGAAAACATGGAAATAAATTCAAAAGGAAGGGCACAAGTGTCTTACCAACTTGAGGAGAGAGAGATTTTGCAAAAAGAACGGAGGAAAACGACAAAAATCTTCTGATTTGAGCTTGCCAACGCGGAGAGAGGAAAAAGGTTTGAAAAGTTTTGAAATAGAAACTTTGAAAAAGTCAGAAAAGTACCTTTTAAAAACCTTTTTCACGATGTTCGATCGATCGAAAATCAGATTCGATTGATCGAAACACACAGTCATTTTGAGACAAATGAAAGCACTTTTTCGATTGATCGAAAATCAGATTCGATCGATCGAAACACACAGTCATTTTGAGACAAATGAAAGCACTTTTTCGATTGATCGAAAATCAGGCTGGATCGATCGAAATGGGCAGAGGCTCACTAAATTTTGAGAAAAATCACAGTTTTGAAAGACAAACCAAAATTTTGAAAAAAACAACTCCTCAAAGCATTAAATTACAGAAATAAAATGCATGAGTATGAGATGGAATGCTTTTCCAAAAACCCAAAATTTTAAACCCCAATTTTCTCAAAAACAAGTTTCAATCATTCTTCCTTTGAATATTCTCAAACAACAAATATGTTGTACACAAATCTCAAGATAATTTCAAACTTGGTTGGTCAGACCAAAAACACACACTAGCATGTACAGTGTTTAACAAAGAGTAACTTGTGTAGTGTGTGATACTAGCAAAAACTTGAGATACATGTGAGGTGATATGTGAATAGCAATCAAACATAAAGTCTACACAATTCATCACATAGAATTTAAAAGAGACTATCACCTAAAGAGTTACATCCTATAACTCCCACATCTCCTAGAACAAAAGCTTGCAATCATGTAAGTTTCTTGTATTTTTGCCCCATTATTTAGGTGAAATTTGGCATAAAGCCTAATAGTACACACCAGATTAGATTATGTGAAATGGCATCAAGCCTAATAGTACACACCGGTTTGAATTAAGTGAATTGGCATCAAGCCTAATAGTACACACCAGTTTTAAGCATTAAGCATTTAAAGAGGCTACACCTTATGTTCTTTTTGTGCATGTGCTACACTTTCTCGAGCACAAAATCTTATGATATGCACTAAGGTGTTCATGATTGACTAGTGAACAGTGGTGAGATGGTTATTTATGCCTTTCTCAAAAGAATCAAGTCCGACAGTCAAATAACATGTGACTTCAAGATCAAGACAAAGTGATTAATAACCACAAACATCTTTCCCACACAACATGCACTACAAAGCTTTAACTAGTCAAGTGCAATATTTAAGCTCATCAAAGTTAAACAAGGTACACAGAACATGACATGTGTCAAAAGATAGACCAACCTTGTTTTTCAAAAATCAAGAAAAGTAGTGTCTAACATAATTTTTGCTTTCACTTTTCCCTTTTTTATTTTTTTATTTTTTTTTATTTTTTTTTATTTTTTTAAAGGAAAACAAATACATCCTAGAATGAAATGCATGAATGTAATGCAATGCAAGTCCTAGAACAAAAATAATAAAAAGACACAAACCAAAGAACAATGGTCACCAGAGAATAGAGCAATTAAGCACAAGGACCATAAAGCCAAACACAACTTAGGGACACCGAAGAACACCAATCACTTGACGAAGTGTCTCAAACTTACTTCCATCAAGAGGTTTGGTAAAGATGTCAGCATTTTGACGATCAGTAGGGATATACTCAAGAACAACAATTTTCTTTTCAACCAAATCCCTAATGAAGTGATATCTAAGTTCAATGTGTTTGGTCTTAGAGTGTTGAACAGGATTTTTAGATATATCTATAGCACTAGAATTATCACAATAGACAACCATGGTGTCTTGAGGAATCCCATAATCACTCAAAAGCTTTTTCATCCAAAGGAGTTGGGAACAGCAACTCCCAGCAGCAATATATTATGCTTCAGCAGTGGATAAAGAAACAGAATTTTGTTTCTTACTCATCCAAGCCACAAGATTGGCTCCAACATAAAAACACCCCCCAGTGGTGCTTTTTCTATCATCAGCATTCCCAGCCCAATCAGAATCAGAAAAACCAGCAAGAGACAAATTTGACTCTTTGCTATAAAACAATCCATAATCACAGGTTCCACTCACATATTTGATAATTCTCTTAACAGCATTTAAATGAGAAACCTTAGGATTAGACTGAAATCTAGAACAAACACCAACACTATAAGAGATATCAGGTCGACTAGTAGTTAAATACAAAAGACATCCAATCATGCTTCTATACAAAGTAATATCAACAGACTCACCTGATGGATCTAGTGTTAATTTTGCATTTGCAGCCATTGGTGTTCTAGCATGAGCAGCTTTGTCCAGTCCAAATCTTTTGACTAAATTCCTTGCATATTTAGCTTGATTGATGTAGATTCCGGACTCTGTTTGCTTTACCTGCAATCCTAAAAAGTAAGTCAATTCACCAACCATGCTCATTTCAAACATTGCCTTCATTTCATCTGCAAAAGAATGAGCAAGAGAATCATTAGTAGCACCAAAAACAATGTCATCAACATAAATTTGAGCTACAACAAAACCAGTCTTATCCTTTCTTATGAAGAGAGTTGTATCTGCAGATCCCCTTTTGAATCCATGCTCAGTGAGATATGCAGTCAATCTATCATACCAAGCCCTAGGAGCTTGTTTCAAACCATAAAGGGCTCTCTTCAACTTGTATACATCATCCGGTCTGTGAGGATCCACAAATCCCTTAGGTTGTTCAACATACACCTCTTCTTGTAACATTCCATTTAAGAAAGCACTTTTGACATCCATTTGATACAACTTGAAGTTTAGATGACTTGCAATGGCCAACAGTATCCGAATGGATTCCAATCTTGCAACAGGTGCAAAGGTCTCATCAAAGTCAATTCCTTCCACTTGTGTGTATCCTTGTGCAACAAGTCTTGATTTGTTTCTAATCACGGTACCATGTTCATCTGACTTGTTCTTAAAGATCCATTTAGTTCCAATCACATTTACATTTTCAGGCCTAGGAACTAATTCCCACACATCATTCCGAACAAATTGATGAAGTTCTTCATGCATGGAATTTACCCAATCAGCATCTTGAAGTGCTTCATCTACCTTTTTCGGTTCAAATTGGGACAAATAACATGAGTGAGTGATCACATTCAAGGCTTTTGATCTCAATCTCATGTTTTCATTTAGACTACCCAATATATTTGTGGAAGGATGATTCAATCTCACTCTAGAGGATGGACGTTTAACAAGAGATGTTGTAGTACCTTTCTGTTCAACTAGAGGACTGAACTCACTTTGTACCTGTCGAGTGTCATGAACCGGAGTGGATGGTTCTGAACTTGATGGTACTGAGACTGTATCATTCAACACCAGCAACTCTTCCTCACTATGTTTCCCAACATACTCAGTAAGAAGAGACTCATTAACCTCTAAAGATTTATCTTGAGCAGGAACAGTGCTTTCTGAAGATGCTTCTGAACATACTTCATCATTTATCACAACATTTGAAGATTCCATGACTGTTTTGGTTCTCAGATTGTACACTCTATAAGCTCTACTAGTGGAAGAGTATCCTAGAAAGTATCATTTGTCACTCTTTGCATCAAACTTTTCTAGGTTCTCTCTATCACGTAGAATGTAACAGTCACTGCCAAATATCCTGAAATACTTGACAACAGGTTTCTTCCCTCTCCAGAGTTCATAGGGAGTTTTCTTGGAGTCAGGTCTAAAATACACCCGGTTGAGTGTATGGCAAGCAGTATTGACAGCTTCTCCCCAGAAGGACTTTGGCAACTTTTTATTGTGTAGCATGACTCGTGCCATTTCCTGAACAACTCTGTTTTTCCTCTCCACAATCCCATTCTGTTGAGGTGTCTTGGGTGATGAGAACTCTTGGTGAGTGCCTTGATCATTGCAGAAAGTCGCCAGCTTGGTATTCTCAAATTCTCTTCCATGATCACTTCTGATTCTGACTATCACAGTATCTTTCTCAACCTGCAATTTCTTGCACAGATGTATCATCTTCTCAGGAGCCTCAGCTTTATCTTTCAAAAGCACAACCCAAGTATATCTAGTAAAGTCATCCACAACAACTAGAATATACTTCTTTCCACCCAAACTTTGAACTCTGGCAGGACCCATGAGGTCAATGTGTAATAACTCTAAAGGTCTTGTAGTTTGAACACTAGTCACAGACGGATGCTTGGATTTTACTTGTTTACCTATCTGACATGGTCCACAGATGCACTTATCAATCTTCTCAAATTTAGGTAAACCGATAACTGCCTCACACTTGGAAATCTTCTCTAACTGCTTATGACTGGCATGCCCCAACCGTTGATGCCACAAATCAACTTGATCAATCTTTGCACTAAAGCATTTGTTGGTTACACTTGGTGTTATGCCATAACAGTTGTCAGCTGTCCTTACACCAACACACGTACAGTCACCTCCTCCATCAAGTATCTCACATTCATACTTGGTGAAAAGTACATTCAATCCATTGTCGCAAATCTGACTTATGCTGAGTAAATTGGCCTTCAATCCATCAACATACCAAACATCTTCAAACACTGGCAATCCTGGAATGTCCACAGTACCAATGCCTCTGATCACAGATTTACTTCCATCTCCAAACGTGACTGTCCCAATCTTTCCTTCAAAGAGTGTCTTGAATAAATCTTTATTTCCTGTCATGTGCCTGGAACAACCACTATCCAAATACCAAAGACAAGAATCACGTGCCTTTAAGGCGGTTAAAGCAGTATAACATACATAATTCTTGTCACATGTGATTATGCCAATGTACTTAAGGAAAGATTTAACAAACACAACAAAAGGCAAAGATAACAAATAGATAGGTTGACAAATAAGCAGAATAACTTTCCAAGAATCCATGACAACAGGGGTCAAGGATCAGCTCAGAGATTAAAAATCTCAAACACAAAGAGCTACCTGCTCTGATACCACTTGATAGGTTATTTAGACCCCTAAAACAACCAAATTGCGTAGCCTAGATTAATTAGCCAAGTTGTTACTTAGTCAAATTAAGCAATTCTAGGTTAAAGCAATTCAACAATCATATCAAGAATAATAATGCAGCGGAAAATAAATAACACAAGATATGATCACCCAGGAAACCACACGGTAAAAACCTGGGGAGGATTTGACCCACCGATCCTCAAGGCAAACCAGAATTCACTATGAAAGAATTGAAGTTCTTACAGAAGGACTACAAGCTCCCCGCTCGACTTCCTAATGCTACCCACCAGTACGAACTTCCTGACACGACCACGCGCAGGCTCCGAATCCACGGACTACTTCTTTCTTGAATTCTTCAATCAGCTACAAGCTCCCCGCTTGCTTTTCTTTTAAGTTTCAATGGTTGCAACTAAGTTGATCATCAAAAAGATTGACAACCCTAAGTTTATGTGAAGGAAAGCTCCTCGAAGATCTCACAAGAGATTCACACAAACAGAAAATATGAGCAACATAACAATATGGACAGCCTCAAAAACGTGGCTAGGGTTTTGTTTATATACCTAGGGTAAAAACATAAAATCCTAAACGTTTAATGAAGTAGGGCTGAGTTGGAAATTCTGCAGAAAATTCAACCTGTGCGATTTTCGATCGATCGAGTCTAATCTTCGATCGATCGAGCCAGGCCAAAAGTCCCAAGTACTTCTGCAGCCACTCGATTCCAACTGTACAATAATAAACCAACTTTGAGCAAGCCTAAACAAGACTAAATACAATGTTTTGATCATGGTTTGCCAACATTACAAATTAGAGTTCTAAATACATAAAATCCTAAGTACGTATGCATGGGAATGCATGAGCATGTGACATGCAAATCAAAAAGGCATCATGGGCTCAGCCCAATCCAAACCTACCAGCACACAACATATAGCACACATCTAAATGCATGTAAATATCATTCTAATGCACATGGAATGCAATGTATGACATTTTAAAAGCATTTAAATGAAAACCCAACCCAAAATTTCAAGAAAAACTCATCACTTTTGAAAAGCCTAAAAATTTCAAAAAATCCCAAAACCTAGGTTTCAAAACATGCAATGCATGAAAAAGGAAGAGAAAATGAACATACCAGGTGAAGGAAATCAAGGGAAGACCAAAAATGATGAAGATTTGAAGCTTTGAGTGAGAAATGAGTGAAAGGGAGATGAAAAGCCTCGGAGAGATCGAGAGAGATCGAGTGAGAATGAGAGAAAATCGCGATCGCACCTTTTATAGGCACCTCAGTAATTCTCAACAGCTGAGGTGTTGAGAGGTATCGAGGAAGCTGTCGAGAAAGCTGTAGAGAAATTGGCCGTCGACAGATGGAGGTATCGAGAGGTGTCGAGGTACAAGACCAATTTCAGAGATAAGAAGCTCGATCGATCGACAAGGTGTCGAGGAGGTGTCGAAGAGACAAGAGATTTCTCGATCGATCCACATGGTGTTGAGACAGGTGTCGAGATTGCGATAAGAAAAGGCTTGAGAAGCTCGACAGATGACCAGGTATCGAGGAGGTGTCAAGCAGGTGTCGAGCCAGTAGTTAAAAGCAGTTTTTTGAGAAGAGAAAAACACAAACATGAATGCAATCCAACACACACCTCAACCAAAGATCCACTCAACATATAAAGCTCTCAAAATAATCTCTCAACAAAAAATTTAAGCACATGGATCTTCAAAAACACACACACACACACACTAAACAAGTCTAACCAATTTTATTTTTCAAAAACAAGTTAAGACAGTTTAGTGAGCATACATTTAGCACATGTAAAACCTTTGTGATGGCCAAATCACATTGTACCTACACATGTATCAAAAGTAATAAAGAATATTGTGTGTTGTGTGTGAAAAACATCGCAAGATTGCATATGTGTATGCATGTTATGACGATCTGAGATATGAGAAAATAACTTTAACTCACACATAATCATAACTGTTTGATGGGGACTATCACCTTCGAGGTACATCCTATAACTCCCACATCTCCTAGAATACACGCTTGCAACCATATTTAAAGCATTTTTAATCTTTTTGCTTTTTATTTTCTTTGCATATTTTCTTTTTAGCATATCATACATGAGCATATAAAAGAGATAAAAGAAATACCCAAGATGTTAAGCTTTTGACATCGCACTTTTGCTATGCCGAAGCATACGAATGTTTTTGACACTGCACTTTTGCTATGCCGAAGCATACATGTGTCATATTATGATTGGCGGGCAACAGCAGTGAGATGGTTATTTATGCCTTTTTCTTAGGATTTTCTAGTCCTACCCATCAAAAAGAGTGATATGAGTGTTAAGTTTTAAGAGATAATCTTAATCTTACTCATCACAAACAAGAGCCACAAAGCTCACTTGCTTAGTTGTGCATAGAGATGCTCATCTAAGCTACAAAAGATACAAAGTTTAGAAACTTTGTTTCAATGGCCATCCAAGGTACACAAGTACCAAAGTACACAAAACACATACTGTTTTTGTATTTTTCTAATTTTTCATTTTTTTAATTTATTTTTATATTAAAAACAAAATAAACAAAACTGAAAGTAAACACACAAAAACATGTTAAACAAAGCAAAGCATAAAACTAGACTGACTCAACAAAAATGCAAAACACACAAGTAATGCAACAAACAAGATAAACAAGAAGGAGAGAAGAAAGTGATGAAATCACTTAGAGTCCTTTTTCTTCCACATCTTGGAAGAACCTTTCCTTTGATTAAATCCTTGAACCGGTGGTGAGGGGGAAGAATTGAAACCGTTCAGGTTAGAAAGAAACATGAGGGCTTTTAGAATATCTCCAAGAGGAGCAAGAGAGGATTGAAGCTGATTTTGGCTTCTTGATGCTATCATGCCATTGCTCTGTTGAGTGGCTAGCCACTTATAGCAATTTGGTCGAGTATGACCGGCAGCTCCACAATGATGACAGAGATGCTGCTTCTTTTGTTTCGGCTTTTGAGAGTTAGCCTTCCTAGCCCTAGTGTTTTTAGCATCTTTCTTATCTTGCTTAAGGGGTGCTCCTAAGATAGACTTACCCTTGTCTAAGTTCTCACTAGCTAATTCAGTTTTGACATCAGTGTTCTCAATTTCAGTGTTATTAGCAGGAGAAACAAAAACAGTATTGCTAGTAGAAGCAGTATTAGAGAAAGAA
Organism: Quercus aquifolioides; assembly: GCA_019022515.1. Taxonomy (NCBI): domain Eukaryota; kingdom Viridiplantae; phylum Streptophyta; class Magnoliopsida; order Fagales; family Fagaceae; genus Quercus; species Quercus aquifolioides. Next base: position 8,214 of record JAFHAW010000052.1, on the reverse strand, counting down.
AGACCATACCCCAAGCCAGTTCGATCTGAAGCAGATTTCTGATTGCTAAGCATCTCATCAAGTTTTGCACTTGAAGTCCTCTCCAATTGAGCTCTGACTTGTGACAGCTCTGCTTCAAGCTTCTTTGTCTTTTCAGCCAAAAAGTTGTTCTCAAATCTCAGTGCTCCAATAGTTTGATTCGCCTCATCAAACTTTGTGGATAACTCTTCACGATCAAGTTCCACATCACTGAGCTTCTTGGTGGCCAGCCTGTACAATTTCTCATGCTTCTCAGAGAGCTTATAAAGCTTCTCATAGGCTGAATGGATATCATCTTGATCATCCATCTTCTCAAATTTAGACTCCACTAGTTCTTCTTCTTCATCCACTTCTTCAACAATCCCTTCAGTAGGATTGACCGTGGCAGTGAAGGCATTTAAGATTCCGTCATCCTCATTGTCGGAATCATCTTCAGGCTCAGTGTCACTCAAGGTTGCAGCAAGTGCCTTACTCTTCCCAATGCTCTTGAGATATGTCGGGCATTCATGCTTCATGTGACCAAATCCATGACATCCAAAACACTTTGGTCCTGCAGGAATAGTGTACTGACCGCCATCCTTAGCATCCTTCTTCCCTTTGTCTTGACTCTTGAACTGAGAAGAACTAGATTGTCTGCGGTCCTTGTCGAAGTTCCTCTCATTGGCATTCTTCATAAACTTCTTGAACTGCCTTGTAATGTAGGACTTCATCTTGGAATCTTCGTTATCAGAAGACTCATCTGTATCACTGCTCTTCGCCTTCAAGGCCATGCTCTTGCTTTTACCAGTTTTGCCAATCCTGGAGAGTCCTAACTCATAGGTCTGCAAGTTTCCAACCAGCTCAGTCAAAGGAATCTTGTCAATATCCTTTGATTCTTCTATTACCGTAAACTTGGCATGGAATCTCTCAGGTAGAGATCTAAGCACCTTCCTTACAACCTTGGGTTTAGGAATGGTTTCCCCAAGATTGAAGGCTGAGTTTACTATGTCTTTGAGCTTGGCATAGAACTCATCAAACGACTCATCGTCCTCCATCTTAATTTCTTCAAAGCTAGTGGTGAGCCTCTGAAGCTTTGAATCTTTGACAGCCTTTGTTCCTTCATAGGTTGTCTGGCGGATGGTCCAAGCCTCCTTAGCAGTTTCAGTTGAGGATATCTTTTTGAACTCCTCATTGGTGACTGCGCTAAATAGGGCATTTAATGCTCTGCTGTTGAAGTTAGCCGCCTTGATTGTTGCATCATCCCAATCGGCCGGATCTTCTTTTGGCTTAGTCCAGCCAATCTCTACAGCTTGCCACACCTTCTCATCTAAAGACTGCAAGAAAGCTCTCATGCGTACTTTCCAGTATGCATAGTTAGTGCCATCAAATAAAGGAGGTATGATTAATGACTGTCCTCTATCCATGACAAACAGGGGTCAATGGATCAACACAGCAAAGATTAAACCTAATCAGAGTGCGCCCGCTCTGATACCACTTGATAGGCCACAATCTGAATGACCCCTTGTGATTAACCCTAATTAATTAATTAGCCAAAGTTGTTAATTAATCAATTAATCATGCAATTGCGTGGAAGCACAAACAAATCACCAAAAACTAAATATGTAGCGGAAATTAAATAACACGGTGATTTGTTTACGAATGGGGAAAACCCTAACGGTAAAAACCCCATCGGATGATTTTCAGGTCACCACTCCCGAAACTCCACTATTATCAAATCAAGTGGTTACAAGTAAAGGAATCCCAAGTACCTTACCAACCTACAGTTGAACCCTTACCCCAATACTCAATTGGACTTGATCTATAGCGACAGTTCCCACCTTTAATGCACGGCTCTCAAGTACGTGACTAACCAATGCGCAGATCCCAGTAGGCGACTTCAAAACACCAACTAAGGAAGAAAGGTTGGCTGCAAAGTTCTTCAGTTCATCCTTTATGATGAATAACAGGAAGATGCTTGGTTACAAAACCCTTTGGTGCAAATACACAGCAACTTCTTGAAGGAAGATGAACTAGGTCAAGAACTTTGTCTTTTGATCACAATTTGGTTGAACAAAGATTGCTCAATGATATTGCAACTTGTGTCACACTTGACGGTTCTTAAAACAATCCTTTTATATGTTTAGGGTTAGAAGAAAAGAAGGCCCAAAATCATATTCACGGATCCCAAGAAAATTAGATTGGAAATCTGAAATTTTAAATCTTGACAGATAGCAGGTGTCGAGGTAGCTATCGAGCAGGTGTCGAGCTTTAAGAAATTTGCACTTCAACTTGCTTTTTCTTGAATAGACTTGATGACTTCAACACTTAACCTTGAAACCTTATTTCTTGAAGTATTAAAAACACCTAGAACTACCCAATTACAAGTAGAGTGCGTTTTGTCAAAGGATTAGCTAATTTACATAATTAAGTGACATATGTTCTTAACAAGTGAAAACATATATGTCCTAACAGGCTTGTTATGAGACCTTGGAGGAGTGATTGACCCAAATGGATAGCATGATGTAATAAATGCAAAATCATTCTTCAGAAGCTTGTCAGGTATTAAATTTTAATGTTTTATGAATTTATTTAGTGTTTAGAATTTTTAATAATGGCAAATATTATTGTGTTATTCAATATGATTTCTTGATGAACTTATTAACTAATCTTAATTTGTATTCAAGGTGGTTTCAATTTGGATCAACAATCTCCAACTCCTCAAAAATCGTTAGCTTCATCACATCAAGAAACTAGTTCCTTGCTGTAATTGCAGTGTTTTAAGGTTTCCATGGACTATTACATAGTTGTTTTGAGCAATCACATTTATTTCGGAAGTATTGTACATATTAAACAAAATGACACTTTGTTTGTGATATTGTCATAGTTTGGGTGGTTGTTTTTATAGTGTAGCTAGATATTTGTTTTGTTAAATTCAAGATGATAATACTTTAGAAATTTTTTATGAATTGGTACTAAATATATATCTATTTGAATCTATGATTAATGTGTTAGTTTTGGTTTGTTTGATCTATTACAAGCTTGTGTTATATTTTTCCTAAACAATATTTCACGGGCCAAAATCAGAGTTAAAACGGATGAGATATCAACAAATATCAAAACTCTAATTTAAAGTTTCACTTACAAGTTAAAATAGGCTGTTTTTGGACCAATTTCATGCAACAAACTGTACCGATTGGGCAAAAATTGGATCGATCCGACTGAACCAACTTGAATTATGAGGCCTTAACCACCTCTCACAAAAAGAGCTCGAATAAATTTTTTAAGGAAAAACATCACAGAATCTCCTACACTGCATCACCTCCCTTCTGGACGCGATATCTCGACGATTGCAACTCAAAATATCACAAAGTCAGAACCTATGGAAACTAGACATCTAGAGTTTTCTAGGGATATACTATTTGAATGAAATGGAGCTCCAAACAGTCGGACAAAGATCAGACCATAAATCACGAAAAAGACAAAATAGTCTGCTTAGGTGTCAAAACACCAAAACACCATCACATAACCTCCCATTTTTCTTGCATCCCTATAAATACAACCCAATTGTTTTGTAAAACGTAAGTTTGGAAGAAGTATTAGGAGAAAAAATAGAAAAATTAGAGGGAAAAATACTAGAAAAATCTGAAAATGTTTTCTCTTTCCTCTTTTTAGGAAACCCATCACAAAAATTTAGCCCCTCTCATCTTATTTGTAAACTTTGTGGGTAATGTGTAGGGATGGGATAGTCGTTTTAGTAACTATACCCATCCCATTCCTCTGTACTTTTTCTTTTGTAAACATCATTTATTTTATAAAACACATTGAGATCAATTGTCATTTTATTCGTTATCATCTTGTCCATGGTGCTCTCAAGATATTCTCGGTCTCCTCTAAAGATCAACTTGCAGATATCTTCACCAAGTCATATCCTAAGGGACGCCTTCGTACTTTGGTTGACAACCTCAAGTTGGTCTCACACCCACCTTGAATTTAAGGTGGGCTGTTAATGCGTAATAGGTTGTGGGCCTTAGGCTCACCTTGCTCATTTGTATAGAACACATACTTGTACTACACACTCTGTCTCCTATATAAAGGCACTCTTGTATATTTTATTACTTGAGAAATACAAACATTCATTAAGTATTTCTAACATTACTAACTATATTTTTCAAAATAAAAAATGAAAACAGCATACTAAATAATGACGTTTTATAAACCGCCACTAAAGGATAGAAAATGCATAGCCCATTTGTGTCTGCAACAATGTTTTCTTTGGTTTTTGCAATGTTTTACGAACACCGCCTAAACCAAGTCTTTTTTTTTTTTTTTGGTAGCGTTAAAACCTATCATTCCTATGCTTTTAACGATACAAGTCAAATTACAGAGTATATCTTTAATAACTTCTTCCTTTGACATTGCTTAATGGATAATTGTTTTTTTTCCTGAGTAACGGATAATGTTTTTTAAGTGTAAACAAAAGTTGTTCACCATATATTAGGATCTTCTTCTTCTTCTTCTTCTTCTTCTTACAACAAGTGGGAAAAGTATTACTATATCTTTAATAACACTGCTGTTTGGAATTTTTTTTTTTTTTTTTTGAAAAAGTTAATGAATGCTCTAAGAGAATTGGTTTAAAAAATATTTTTAGAAGTATTTTATAGAAAGAGAAAAAAAAAAAAAGACTTTTTTGACAACTTTTTATGTTTTCCATGAAAGTGATATTAAAACTTCCTTAAATGGTCTATTAACAAATGTCCTAAGAACACCCATTGATAGGACCCTTTTATATATATTACATTTTGAAAATGGATAATGTTTGCTCAATGTACATAGAAGTTGTTTGCACTTCACAATTTCATCATGGTGTTTTTCTTTTCTTTTTTAATAAATTATTATAAGTGGGAGAGGATGAATTTGAGAATCCTTATTCACCTTACACTGCAAGAAAAAAGACCTATTACAACAAGTATTATTGCAACAACAAAAATAATTAGGATAATATATGTACTATTGCATCTATGAGTTGTTGTTGTTTTTTTTTTTTTTTGGTGATAGTAAATTGTTGCAAGAATTACCTTGCTCCATCTAACAAACAACAATACAAATGGAGGTTTGTGCTTCGCTACATATGAAAATTACATTATCCTTTCACATGATGTAAAATTTTATCGTATATTAAGAACAGGTTACATCAAATTTAAGGGGTTTTTTTCCCAAGTTTATTCTAGTTTATATGATTCATTCTTTCTTGCATTCAAGATCCACATTAAGTGTGTGTAATTTACTAATAAAAATAAGGATAAAATATATTCTTCATCCAATCGTCCCAAACCTACAAATATAGTTTTACTATTCCACAAATTTATTTCTAGTCTCGGTGTCTCACACACTTCAAACCCATTCCTGAAGAGATAATGACATCTTTTTTTAGCACAATTCAAATTCAGGTGTATCTTGGAAACAGATTTGCTTGCAACTCTTTAGCAAACTCATTCTAGTAGAAGACAAATAGTATCTTGAAAATAACAATACCACACCTCTAAGCATACTATTCTTGCGCTCTTTCTATCATTTACCCTTATAATCCCCAAATATAATCTACTAATTTATTAATTAAAAATTTATTGTCTTTTCAAAATCTCTTGTTTAGACAGTTTTACAATCTATGGCGTCTACTCCCAGTAATCACTTTTTATTATTAGACTAAGATATCAATCAAATTTTAGTGTAGACGATGATTAAACTCCAGATCTATTATTCAACCATCAAAGACTTTACCAAGCTATAATCTCTCTCTCTCTCTCTCTCTCTCTCTCTCTCTCTCTCTCTCTCTCTCTCTCTCTCTCTCTCTCTCTCTCTCTCTCTCTCTCTCTGTATATATATATATATGTGTGTGTGTGAGTGTAAGTCTTTATAATTATTTTTCTTTCTATTTTTCTAAAGGGACAACTAACCACAATAACCTTCAACTTAGATGACAATTCTTTTTTGTTAGGGTAAATTATACATGCCCTTGTAATTTGTTTTATAATGCATCTACTTACCTTGTGAATCATATTTTGCTAATTTTAATGGAATTTGATGATGTGACAATTGCCAACATCACATACAAAGAATGAATTGAACGGAAAAAAAATTAAATAAATTCTTCCCTCATAATTTTGACTTTCTTTCTAACTTTCTCATTCAATACTTATTTGTGTTTATATAGGTTTACAAGACATAAGTTTTAAAATTAACAAAATTTTCTTACAAGGCAAATTCCATTAAAATTAAGGAAAATGTCTTATAAAGCGAACTACAAGGAGGTAAATGTCTTACAAATCAAGTCAAAAGGAGCTAAATGTTACAAAATAAAACACAATGTAGCTCATCGTTTTAAGGGTATGACATATGGGTGGTACATGTAATTTTCCCCTTTAAAAAAAAAAAATGTAAAAACATTACTTCAAAATCTATTGGGTATTGCATAAGTGTATAACTTTTCAGTTAAAAATAAAAGCACAAGATTTTATTTGAGAAGGAAAAAAAAAAAAAAAAAAAAGGGCACACTCCATTCAGTTATACATAGCTTCGCTGTTCGACAAATTTATTTTCCATGTTACACTTCAATCCACTTAAAAAATAAAATAAAATAAAATAAAATAAAATAAAAAACAACAACAACAACATCCACAAAACAGATAATGAAAAACCACAGCAATAGAGATATAAACTTTGGCTCTAATTAAACAGACAATCCAAATACCAAGAATAACAAATAGCACCGCTCTTAATTATTTTATGATTTATGTCTTATTTAGAGATTACCTTCACCAAAGTTTTGAAATCCTTGGAAGCAATCCCATTTGATCCAGCAGCCTTCACTACTACCTCTTTAAGCTCTTTAATCTTCTCCCTCATCCTCCTTCCTTGTTCATGTCGCAGACGAGTTCCAAGCTTTTGAGCATTCCATTCTTTGTGAACACTCCACCCTCAACTCTCACCCCTATCCCCCACACGGCCTCAACCATACTTCCATTCATCATGTTATCACCCAAGATTGGCCTACAATTCATCGGCACCTCTCCAACAATACTCTCAAACACAGAGTTATATTCACAGTGAGTGACGTACACACCTACTGCACCATGTGCCAAGACATGACTCTGTGGTGCCCATGGAACTATTTTTCCTTGCAAGCTTGTCCGTTGAAGAAACCCATTCGGTAGAATTTGCTTGAAATTGTCCCTAAGAGACCAAAGAAAAGGAACACCAGTCGCTTCCAGTGCCTCAGCTAAAGCTACAAACTCGTTAGGTGGCACGGCTGCCAGAGTTCCAAAGCTAATATACGCTGCCGAAGTTGGTTTTTGCTTGTCCAACCAAGGAAGGCAACCTGTGCTATCTGAATGAGATGGTGGTAGAGGTGGAGGTGGAAGAGTTAAGGTGAGAAAACCCACGTAGAACACATCTTGAAACTTGGACTTGAGATCATTGGTGATGATGGTAGAGTTTATTTCTTGAAGCGAGTTCATCACAAATAGCACTTGCTTGTGGAAGTACCTTACTCATTCTGTATAGTGTTTGTGAAAAAAGTGATGAATTTGAGTCACCTTGGAGTATTTCATCGTATAGGTCACAAAGCGCATTGTAGACAGCCCTGGAATAACATCCAAGGTTTTGTCAATTGGCTTTAGGCCTCCCACTACAACACCATTACCATTACCATTACCACAAGCATTAGCGTAGGTCTTATGGATGATATCAGTGTAAATGTGACCTGAGAGAGAGTAAGGTGCGGGAACCCAAAAAGGCACCCATTTTACGTGCATGTTCTGAGCCATCTCACAAGCAAACGCCAAGAAAGCATCAGTCAACAAGCAACTGATGTTCCTCCCAAACTCAGCCACAGCCATATCCATGGCTTTCCCAAAGTTCTCAGGTGCAGCCTTAATGAACAGCTCCAATTCCTCGATGGGGTTGTCTGGAGTGAAAACATGGCCATTAGGCACACCATCAGCTACATCATAGGCTTTGAGGTTGTCTGGGAGGTCAACTTGTGAGGTTGAAAAGAGCCTTTGGTTGGATTTGGAAGTGTTGAAAAATAAAAAACGTACGTGTGGGGTTGGCCGTGCTAATTTGAAAGTGAGGTTAAGGAGAGGCCAAGGATGGCAGCCAAATGGGAATGCTAAAACAGCAACATGTGCATGATCCGGTGAACTTTGGTTCATTGACATG
>JAFHAW010000153.1:0-131707 GCA_019022515.1 Quercus aquifolioides | reverse complement strand
TAAAGATGCTTCCATGAATGTAGTGAACCGAGTAGGCAAGCTCTCACTGATTGATCTTGCTGGGTCAGAGAGAGCTCTTGCTACAGATCAGAGAACACTTAGATCTCTCGAGGGTGCCAACATAAATCGTTCACTTCTTGCACTAAGCAGCTGTATCAATGCCCTTGTGGAGGGCAAGAAACACATACCATACCGGAATTCAAAGCTCACCCAACTTCTCAAGGACTCGCTAGGAGGAGCTTGTAACACTGTAATGATCGCCAATATTAGCCCAAGCAATCTCTCATTTGGTGAAACCCAAAACACACTTCATTGGGCTGATAGAGCCAAGGAGATTCGGACTAAGGTTCATCCTCTAATCCTCTCATACTTTCACCTGCAATATTGTATATCACAATTATTGTGACAGTTTTCTGTCAATTTAGAAGTGTTTCTAGTATACAATACTTCATTCGTTTACATTCTTTGTGATAGAAATCTCTCGACTGTTTACAATTCAATCAGATATATATTTATCTAGTTGTTACAGTCCTGATGGCATGGCAATATGCTTCTTTTCTTTCTTTATTTAAAAGATAAAATTCCATTGGCACTCTATACAATATATCTAATCATTTATAGATGTTCTGCCGAGTTTTCATGGCTAGCCGATTCTTGATTTATCTTTGAAATAATATGTAACAACAATTTCCCTGTCATCTAACACTGCAGGCATGTGAGGTAAATGAAGAATTGCACCAAGTGCCTGAATCCGAAACTGATCAAGCCAAGCTATTACTCGAATTGCAGAAAGAGAACCGTGAATTGAGAGTGCAGCTGGCCCGCCAGCAACATAAACTAATTACCCTCCAAGCCCAATCCTTGGCTGCACATGCCTCTCCAACCCCTTCCTCAGTTACCTCTCTATTGACTCCTCCCACTGCTACAGCCCAACCAAATGCAAAAAGAAAATCTAAACCTTCTTTCTTATCTGGGAATTGTTTCACACCAGAATCTAAGAAAAAAGGAGCAGAGGAAGAAGCTAGAGAGCTTCGGCAGATTGTGAAAGCTTTAGAGGCAGAAATTGAGAAAATGAAAAAAGATCATACTTTGCAGCTAAAGCAAAAGGATGATCTCATTCGTGACCTCTCGCGCAAGAGTGAAAATCCATCAAAAGTGAAAGTGGAAGGAGTGAAGAGGGTAGTCACAAGGGCTAGCTTGCGGCCAAAGGAGCCAAGCACTGGTGACTTAAAGAGCCCTAGTCACCGTTTCCGGTCACCAGTCCCTACAGCTAAAAAAAGAAGCTTTTGGGACATAACAACAGCTAACAGCCCATCAATTGCTACATTAAATGGAAGAAAAACAAGGAGCCATGTAATCCCTGAACCTGCTGCAGCTCCCTCCATGCTTCTTCAGGTACTGTGATTATCTCCCTTCTTGCTGTTTTCTCTTTAAAATGTGTAGGTCAGTTCAGAAGTGCCAAACATGCAACTATATGTGAGTACCCATAAATGCATGAATGATGCCTCTAATATGACTTAAACTCTCTGAAGTTCACCCCCCACCAACTCACAATTTGTGCCATTTCCTATAATGGGCTTTGATTGGAGCATGGTCCCCTTAATCGTAAGTGACCTATTGAAGATACATGCATGAATGATGCCTCTAATTGGGCTTCCTCATGAAACCAACTTTCTTTAATTATCACATAAAAGTCATGAGCCTCCCATTTTCTTTTATATTTTATGTATTCCTTTCTTCTGCAACTGATGCAGCTTGCATATCCATGTTTCTGGTTTGTGTTCATGTTCGGCCCACACATTGTCAATTACATCTTGCAGCCAGGTTTTGCTCGACAAAAGCCCGAGCCATTGAAGTAACAAATGAAGAAGAGAAGTTGGATGAGAGAAGAAACAACTTAAAGGCGATTACAAGGCAGGAAGACTACCATGTTCTGCTCGAGCTGGAGTTTCAACGTGAAGAAAATTATTGCTTGGTAGGTGGTATATGTGTTTTCCTCTACTTATCTTGTTATCAACCAAGCCCACAGTGGGAAATGTGTTGCTCATTGTGTTATTCTTTTCTAAATCGATATATACAATTAAGGTTACTAGAACGTACATATCTCATTAGCTCATTTTTTCCAATCCCTTCATCAAACAATGCTCCCACCTTATTTATTCCTAGTTCTTAGCCATATTCGGAGTACACTAAAAAATGATTTGTACACATGTTAATTCGTTTCAAGAATCTTATTTTAGTTGTTTTTCTGCCTAACACAACATATGAAACAAGCTTGTTTTTAATTTAAAAAATTTTACGTGAGGTTGGCTTAGTATTTAAAAAGTTCTATTCCAATGCTTCTCTGATAATCTAATCTGACCCAAGCTAAAATGAGAAACAAGTTTATTTAATTGCTTAGGAATGATGGTAATTTAAATTATATAATTTCTCATTTCATGTGGATTCCATTCCATAAGATATCATCACTGTAATAGAGGATTCCATCAATGTTTGGTTAAAGTTTTAGTGTGTGTTGGTATAAGAATGAGTTTCAACATTTAAACTTAACAAATGTTCTTTTTCTCTGATTTTCCTTTTTAATTCAGGTGAGGGTTGTGTTTTGGGAGGTGTATAGTTGGAAGTCTTTTTTAACAATGCATTGTAGAGTAACTTATTCCAAAAAAAATTGCACTGTATAGAGCAAATCACAGTCATTTTCCTTGCACATCCTTCCCTTCTTTTGTAATACATGCATAAAGCTTCATCTTCATCTTTAAACTATGCTCTTAAATTGTCCTTTTTATTTTCCCTCCTGGCTCTATTTGCTTTATATTTTGTTTGAATTTACCAAGAGGAATGTAATTTTCTTTTAAAGACATTCTCCTTACCTCCTGCTATCTATCAACAAGTTTACATCCTCCTGTTGTTGCTATGGGAGCCTTTTATACCTTTTGGTTCAGATTGAGCATTAATAAAAAGAAGAGGGCATATTAGGCTCTTGAAAAATATGGACAATTTTCTTCAGGAATTATCAATTGTTTAAGGATAACATGATTTTCAGCTGAACATTATTTCCAAGGGGGAGAGCATTTGGACATCATGTGTGGAACAGAAGTTGTTTATTCCTGTTTGATTTGCGTAGCATTGGCACTCTTCTCTGCATTGATTTTTTTTTTTTTTTGGGTAGAAAGGGATAATATATAATTAGATAGAAACCCTTCTATCTAATAAATATTTTGAACAATTTGACTCTAAATTTTTTTGAAGCCTTGCTGAAATAAGCTTAAATATAATCCTTTGAACAATTCCTTAGCTTTACTACCAGGCACCCTTGGCGCGATAGTCACTTCACAAGTATAAGTGCTTGTGAGTTGTGGGGTGATAAGGGCCGAAATTCAAGTCTTCAGTAGGGAACTTCACACATGTATACACTTAGATTAGGCTATAGTAGAATTTTTATCTTGTGTTAAAAAAAAATAATAAAAAAAAAATGTCCAACAACAAACTAATTTTACCTAAAATGTTGGGTGGAGGTGGAAATAGTAAGCCCAACAACAAAAATAAAAATTTGTTCATCTCAAACCTCAAGAACAAAAAATAAAAATAAAAATCGTTTATATTTTAACAAATTTGAAATAAATTAATAGTAAATTCTTAGATTACACTATCAATGTAAACATATAACTATCCTAGACTAATAGATAGTCTAGATAAAAGTATTTTAAGCAGTAATAATTAAAGTTTACTTAATAATAATAATTAATATGTTTATTATATTTAGAAACAATAGATGATTTCCAAAATTTAATCTTAGCAATAATAAGTAGTATGTTCATTATATTAAGAAACAATATGTCAAATGAACTTATAATTTATCTTTTATTCTCTTATTAGTACGTACTATGAACAAATTTGTAATAAGAAAATCACATAGATCGCAAGGTTCATCTCTTACCGACCCCCTAGAGTTGCTACTGTTATCATGTATTTTTATTTATATATGGTGCACTAATTATTTATATAAAATTAATTTCTATTTTATTTTTTTAAGTTTTATATAAGAAACAACTTATTTGGAATATGATTTTCTTACTCAAATTTAATTGCATTGAAAATAATTGAAATAAAGTCCAGCAAAAGATAAAATCAATTTTTTTTTTATGAAAAAGAGAAAAAAAATTAATAACACTCAATGAAGAATATAATAAATAAAAATAAATCTACACATAATTTAGAGAAAAATAATTAATTATTTGTCTAATCACCTGAGCAGCAAGTTTAAATTAAGGAAATTCATGTGTACTCCTAGGCAATTTTTGCTCTTGTCCCACATTGGAAGAAAATCCTTCCTCTTAGCACTTTATAAGGCATGAACCAATTGCATTAGAGTACCACTAGTTTGGTTAAACTAGTGGTACTCTAATGCAATTGGTTCATGCCTTATAAAGTGCTAAGAGGAAGGATTTCCTTCCAATGTGGGACAAGAGCAAAAATTGCCCAGGAGTACACACGAATTTCCTTGAAACAAAAAATGCCCCCACATTAACAATTTGTGTTCTCGCTTTCTAATAATATGTAAATAATTGTAGTTGATTTCTTAAATATACATGAATTATAAGATAATTTCTTACAATATATTTTAAAATAAATCGTGCATCACGTGGGACATTGGCTAATTACAAAAATATAGATATTAATTGATTAGTATATTCTAGAGTTACCTAAGAATTGCTTATTAAAAAGTAATCAAGAGGATAGTTAGATATCTTGGAGGAATAGAGGACTATGTACTATGTAGTCTATCATCAAGGTTTGTCTTTATTGCATAGATTAGCAAGAAACAATTTTTTATTTTATCAACCATGGAGACAGTATTTAGCCTACTCAACGAATGTTCAAGAAGTTGTTTGGTTGTGGGTTTCAGTTAGCTCAATTAGTAAAATCTCTGCTGGTTGAATAAGAGATCTAAGATTCAATCCCTACCTATACTAAAAACCAATTGGTGTCTTAGTTTGATAATAAAGAGCTATCATCAGGAGCGGATACCATAGGTTAAAACTCTCTCCAAAAAAAAAAATTTTAATTAAGGAGGTTATTAAAATCTAGAGTTGTCGTGGAATCTTCATATACTAGGACATGCTACAATTCTTGTATATGCTTAGGACCTAGGTATCAATGTAAAATGAAATGGAACCAACTTGAGCCTAATGCTTTTGTGCACTAGACTTGTTGGGATTTGATCACATATCAAATAATTATTATGTACTCGCTAGACTTAATCCTTATCCAAACAAAATACTTCGATTTATAGTATCACTTTATTTTTATTTTTATAATTACTTTATGGTGTGCTGCCGCAAGCAACCAAAAAATAAAACCTATTCTCCAAAATATATGTAATGGTGTGAGTAAGGATCGTTCCCACGGAGAGTGTCTAGCCTAGTTTTATGCTATGTGAACAAGGAAGTGTAGGGGGGGGGGTTGAGTATATCAAAAACAATTTTAAGAAAAAAAATTAAGGAACAATTCAAATTTAAATATCGAAATCAATCAAAAGAACAAACCTTGGTCCAAGTCAACATCCATCATCGGGATTTTACAACTGATCATCGATGCAAGTATATATCAATTCACACTTTGAATATTCACCGTTGGAACTATTTTCCTATTTCTCCTTAGTCGCAGTTAATTAGAAAACAAGCGATCTAATAAACCCTAACTACTAAACAACCCAAGACAAGCGCTAAAGTTTTAATCTAGTAGCAGCCTTAAGAATTAGAGAGATCGATGAAGCTCAACAACACAAGCACAAGCAGTTGCATTTAATTTAGTTGAGTGTTCTTCCTAAGATATAATAATTACTGACGCAGCAAATCATTAAATCTTGATTGCTTCACAAATTAGAGAGATGAAACAATTACGGATTTGATATCTAACCTAACAATAGATTGCAACGAATAATAAACTAGTAGGCCTCCTAGAAATTAAACGAGACAATCATGAAAATAGGTACAGAAGAACATCCGATATTCAAAGCATAAATTGAACAATAAAAATAAAAAATAAAAAATAAATAAAAAAATCAGATCTCACAATTTATTGATTCCGAGGCTTCCGTTTCCTTCGATCAAGTATAAAAGTTTAGCCAAGCTAGGCTATGATGAAAACTCGAAGGAGAAAATTAGAGAAAAGGGGAGAGAGAGGCGTGTCTGAAGTCTAATTTTTCCTCCCCCTTTTACACGTTAATTCCCCCTTTCAGAAGCTTACAAAATCTCCTAAAAATATTCTAAATAATAATATCCAAATCTGACTAATTAAGGAAAATATTAAAAATAAAATAAAGCCCTAATATAACTAGGAAAGTGGTGTTTTCAACTGGAATTTTTGTGCACCAAATCTGCAAACTTCCGAAAATAAACTGCATCAGACTCGCGTATTAGAATTGCAGGCTAAGGAATGTTCCAGAACGTCAGCAATGCAGGTGCAGCAAATTCAAGCCCAATTTCGACCTTGATGCATCCAGTATCTCTCAATACTCAAAACATGAAAGTTGTAGAGCTTTTTCTTGGCGTTCCATAGCATCTTGAATCTACTCAATTGGAGCTCGGATGAGAGAGTTATGCTCAGATTATGAAACGATGTCGAAACTGTCCAAAATCGCCCAATTGGCTTCGTTTTGCACTTAACGCCTCCATTTGCATCCTAAATCAAAATTTAAGAATAATGAGTACATTTAGGCACCAAATGAGTGTAGAAGACTAAACATTAAAGGAGAAAAATATGACATGTTGCATTCTCATCACCTTATTTTAGATATGGTTACCTTCTGAAATATCTACTTATCTTTCATACGATTATATGACTCCTTTCTCAAAAAAAAAAAAAAAAAGATTACAGGACTCCAAACAAAGCCTATACTTAGATGCTTTTCGTGCCTAGGTTAAGAGGTTATAGGACTTTTTAGACTCTCTTTTTGGTTTTTTCCCCTCCCCTTTCAATTGACCAATCTGATGTGTCTCTATATGGGATGACATTTTATTGCATAAGATGCCATTCATTCTATTATATAATATATATTTATTAACACACACATCTACCAAGTAATTAGTTTTAGTGCCACATAAACTATTATAATTGTTACCACAACTATCGTACATGTCAAACTATATATGATTGACTGCTTATTGTCACTTTCATATGGACCCACTATTTTTTCTCCAACACTCACAATTTGTCATGTGAACAGTTGTGGCACAAATTATGTCATGTTATGTAGTCTTAGAATTTTTCATATTAGTTTATGATATAAAAGTATATATGTTTGCACTTCACGCATGATTAGATACTCTCATCCATATGCAGATCAAAAAGATATGTTTACCCTAAGAGAGCAAGCAGAGATGTGATATCATGTCATTTGATACTCAGAATAAAGTTAATTGACACAAGTTGATGTCCCCTTAGCTTGTACATGAATAGTTTATAAGAGATCCATGCAAACCACGCGTAATCTGAGGACTGTAACATCTTTTTTCCTTTCAAAGAGTTATTCTTAACGTCACCATGAGGCATTGGATTTTCTTGCAAAGACACTGGTTTAAATGCAACTGTGAGATCCAAGTTATTTACATTAGCATTAGAAAAATGGGAAAGCGTTTATAAATGGCTCTTGAAGACTTGAATAGCAGGGTAGGCCCAAGATTCCAACCCAAGCATTCCATAAATGGTCTCGAAGTTCATCTTTGTTATAAGAACAGTAACAAGATAGATTTTATCAAGAGTTTTGTAACTCAACTAATACCAAGAGGTAAGTGAATAGTAAGCGAGAGAGAGGTAAAATTTGAAACACAGACATGATTATCATAAAAAATGATATAATTATCTTTAGGCTATCGCTAGAACTTAAATCCCATATTTTAAAATACCTATTCAATAGGTTATTTTTTTTATATAAAAAAATGAACAATTTAATTATCTCTATAGTTTTTATCTATTTTTTTGCTTATGTGAGTAACAACTTAAAAGAAAGGTCGCAACCACAGCTATAGTCGAAACCTTTAAAGAACTAATTAAGCTGTAATTATGGCTCTGCATAATAGTTTATATAATCCAAATCAACCTAATAAATATTCAATGTGTGAATCAGTATGTTCCTACACAAGATACAATCCAATCCACTTAATCTAGGTTATCATAGTACAAAAAAATCCAAGGCATATGTGACAATCTTTCCATGTCTATGCTAGTTTCACCTCCGACAATCTAACTTATTTTTCAAAGTTAAATCCCAAGTCAAGTTATTCTCAAGTTCAGTTGCATGAAAGATGACATTCCAAAGATGACTTTTGGTACTCAAAGAGGGGCACTATGAATTTCTTATCATGCCTTTTGGCTTTGTCCATTGCTCCATATTCGGCAGAGGTTGACTATCAAGTAGTAATAGTTGGACAAGTATCAAGTTTGATTAACACTATTTTTTACACCATTCTTTGTGGCAATTTTTCCTTTTTTTTTTCTTTAATGATATCTTTGTATACATGAGAAGATCATTTTGGCCTATCTAGAGGTCATTTTTAAAACTCTTCATGAACGTGAATTGCTTATCAAACTATCCCAATGTTCTTTTGGACAGGTTCAGATAGAATATCTGAGGCACATTATGTATCACAAGAATGCATTACTACTGAGAGTGTCCTGTCCTATTTGCCCAAATCAAGTCGATGGTGATAGGGGCTTCAGGCCTTCAGAGATTTGGTCTGTCATGGAGATTTTGGAATACGATGAATTCGCAGTGATGTTATTCATGGTGGGTATTTCAGCTTGCTTTGTATGCTGTCTAAACTGGGTCATGCTTAAAATTTAAAACAACGTAGTTATAGTATGATAAAATTATATCGTTTTGAGCTTATTTGACATTTAACGGCTGTGTCATCAAAGGAAATGGACAGAATGATAGAATTACAAATGGTCTCAAATGTTAGGTATCAAAATCAAAAAAAAATTAATTAATTTTTTTTAGAAATCACTATCATAATCACTCCAAATTGATAATGCATGTTCCAGAGTTTCTGAAACTGTTAAAGGTATCATGATATTTTACAATAATTTTAGTATAATTTGTCTGAACAATCAGCTTTAATTTTCACAACAAGGAAGCAACACACTTGTCTCTGTAAATACTACAGTATCTGCATAATTTTTAAAATTTTCAAAATGATTGTACTGTTGCCCATTCTATGTCACGGAATATAGTAACAATTCTACTATTCTAGGGAAACCATTTTACCGACCTAATTTTCCCTTTAACACTGCAATAGTACTACTTTTCCAGAGTCTCTGAAACCAGTTCGAAAATGTAAATATTCCCCAACATTAACTGACAATCATACGCGTGTTTCTTTCTGCTTTTGTTAAAAATAAAATATCAATGCTTCAAAAACAACAAATTTCACATAAGTTGAGTTAGCTGCAAATTATTATTGATTCTTATTTGGGCTCACCATCAATACTATCTTTGTATTCACCATTGACAACTTAATTATCATCTTATACATGTGTAAAATTTGTTATCAATTTTGGTGTGTGTCTAGACTTAATTCAAAATAAATGAGAAAAATCTGTGGACACAACTTTGGCATTAGTACCAAGCAATTTGCTTACTGCTTCTACTACTTTCAGAAACAAAACGTATTGGAAATGTCATGACTTCTCGACATTTGGCATTGTTTTTTCATTTTGTTTTTCCTTTTCTTGATTTTCATTTTTCCATCTGTTCTTACCTTTCTTGTATCATGACGTCTGGATTCCTTTTTCTTTTGCCAACTCTATAGCATATCAAAAGTCAGTGCTGCTAATCACTTGTAACTTCATCAACTTCTCTCTCTCTCTCTCTCTCTCTCTCTCTCTCTCTCTCTCTCTCTCTCTCTCTCTCTCTCTCTCTCTCTCTCTCTCTCTCTCTCTCAATTGACTTCTCAAGATTACATTCCTCTTTGGTGCAGTTTTAGCAAGTGGTCTGTAACTTCCTATGTTTTAAGCATCTCTTTTTGGATCTCGACCTTAACACATTGTTACTTTCTTTTTATTCCTAGGTAAATAGTAGAGAAGGGAGAAGGGATTCAAGCCCAGACATCAAACATCACAGAAGATATCAGTACCACTAATCTAACGCTCAAACCCCATCAAACATCACAGAAGATAACATCACAGAAGATATCAGTACCACTAATCTAACGCTCGAACCCCATCAAACATCATAGAAGATGTCAGTACCACTAATCTAACGCTCGAACCCCATGATGTCACTTCACTTGTTCGTGACATTGTTCTACTTGAGGGGCTAAAATAATTAAATAATTTAAATTGCTAAAATAAGAGTCATTTTACAATTCCACGAGGACCACAATCATGAAAACCACAGCCAACAATCTTGAAAGTTAAGTCACACCACCAAATAGTGGGAAAAAATGACGATCATGAAACCTAATATTGATCGTCGTTTTTCATACCCATAGTAGTGGTCCCCTAGGCATACTTGATACTACTACTATTGTTCTGAATTCTGATGTTATAGTGCATTATGCAACCCCACTTTAGAACATAATAATAAGTAATCGTCTTTCTTGATTTTTGTTATCAATCAAAATAAAAATAATCTTACATTATATTGCAAATTTCTATCCTAGTATACCCAGCTTTAATGCAAATTTCTATCTGTAGTTTCCTAGAGCTTATTTCTGTAATATTTATCAAAAGATATAATTTTTGGTAGTTTTTATGCTAAATGTTTAACAAAAAGTTATAAACTAAGCTAAAATAAATAAATAAATAAATAATTTAACTTTTTCAAACAGACACTAGTTAGGTTGTGTTTGGTTCGACGGAAAATATTTTTATGTGAAAATATTTTCCAAAAAAAATTATTTTCAAATTTTTGGCTGTATTTTTGAAAATACTCTGAAAATTATTTTCTAATATTTGGTTGCGTTCCTAAAAATACTATGGAAAATATATATTTCACTACTCTCATATTTTCTCATCTCCAAGCACATATATAATAAAATAAAATAAAAATTTTAGATTAAAAAATCATAATCAGGGACCGATAGTGTCGGCGCGACTACAGTCACCTATCACCAAAGACCAGGGACGTTAGTGGGGTGGTAGATGGGTAGTAAACAGTGGGAAGTGGGAAATAAAAGTTCAATTGATAAGTTTTTGGTGAGGTGAAAAATTGTTTATAGAAAATGAAAGCGTAAATCAATTTCCGTCATAAGTGTCTTTATTTTACGGTCAACCGGAAAACAATTTCCGATTGAACAACATTATCCATCATCCCAAACACCCGTAAATGCAGAAAAAAATTTCCGAAATTCAATTTTTATCAAACTAAACACAGCCGCAGCTTCACCCAATCTAATGCTTCACTAGATTTTTCCCATTTTTCAAGTTGGGTTTGGCTTTTCTCCATTTACTTCTATGCATTGGAGGAGACAAGGACAATACACTTATTCTAACTGGAATCTTTTTACTCTTTTAAATTTACTTTTTCAACTTTCGTCCAACTTCTTGATTCGGTACTCCACACAAAGAAGTCCTAAGTTAGCAGACCTAAATAGTAGTAATAATACATAGAGCTTTAGAGCTTTAGAGTTCAGACTAGTTTACCTATTGCACATATTTTAATCTAGAAAACATGATACACAGAAATATAGCTTTAGACAAGTAGCAGTACTACATGCCCCAGTAGATATGTATTATTGGAGCACCTTTAATAAAAAGTACAAGTTAGGCGCTATCTTCTTATAACACAATAAAAGGTGCACATTTTGTGTGTGATTGTTTGTGTTTTAATCTTTAATTTTTTGGGTAGTAGACTATAGAAAGCTGAGGTTGCATTTATTGGAGTAATAATGGTATAAAGAAGTTGCCTACTATAACGTTTTAACTTTATCTACAGCTGCAGCAACTTTTGAATCCATTGAAGAATGATGAGTAGATGATCAGAACAACATGCATTGGTTTTTGTGCAGCTAATCTTAACATGTTGATTTTTTGTCCCAGCTGTAATCCAAACCCCTTTGAAAAATTCTCCTAATCTTCCTCAATTCTTTTCTTTCTTTTTTGCAGACAGAGAAAAAGAATACCCTTACTTGAAACTTGAAAACCTTTGAAAAAAAACAAGCATGGTGGCACAAACTAGAGCTACTCTTTTTCGAATATGACCAAACAACCCATGTAAAAGTTGTCATTTGTAATGTTTTCTTGGGGTTGAAGATGTCATTTGGGAATTTGCAGATAAATTTAAAAATAAAAAAATTGTGGGCTATACTTTGTTTACCAAAAAAAAAGTCATAAAATGAGGAGAATGTAGCAGTAAAGATTTTTAAATCCGCGGAGAATCAAATGTCATAGGTGGAAAGCAGTCAACAAGAGGAAAAGCCAATTCTATGTCAGGAATTGGATATAGATTTTCTTTTTGTATTTTGCTTTTGATGACTTCTATGATTAGGCTTTAATAAAAATTCTTGGGATCATTTCACACACTAACTTGAGCACCAAAAGCAATGATTGGAACCATCTTACACTTTTAGACCAAGTGCTGAAATTTTACATGTATATACTACAGGTTGCCAAAGGATCCTAGCTAAACAGGGAAAGAAGTAATCTTTAGAAAAGAAAACAAAAGAGACCACAAATCTAGTGTATCCTATTTCTTAATTCCTTAATCCCTTGATTATGTATTTGTGAGAGAGGGAGTGGCGAATCCACTGGCATCTCCAAGCCTGTTTCTCTCCAAAAAAGGAATAGAATGTTCATTATCATGTTCCTCTATTTTTTTATAGACAATTGCAGGAGTCTGCAGGATCCAAATCTGTTTTATTAGGTGTACCAATCAATAAACAAAACACAGTCCAAAACTCCAAATAAATGAAATTGTCAGAGTAAATATCATTGTTTGCTTGCATACCTATTTACCTAAATTGAAGTCTCATTAACAAACAAAAAAAGTGTACAAAAAGTATCCAATCATCTGAAGAGAATGATTGCTATGCAACAGAATGGCGTAACCCTACTTTCATGTAATTGCTGGTATATGGCCGGAAGAGAAAAAGGAAATTCCACTACTATAGTGAATTTACAAAGTTGTCATAACATATGCTCAGCCTGCCTGCTCAGGCATAGTGGGATATTACTAGAGCACTTTTTTTTCCAACTTGTTGCAAAAGAAATTCTATAATAGCTTGAGTACTAAGGCAAAGAAAATGAAATTAATCCAATAACGAAGACATCATGATTGCATTAGCCTCCTTGTCTCATCACTTAATAAAGGATTAAAAAGAAAAACTATACATATTCACCTTCATGACCCCACCCTACCATCATTTTGTAATGTATTGCCCCCCACCTAAACTATAACAAAATACAAACCACCCACCTCTTCATCTTCTCCAAAAAAAACAGAGTAAAAAAAAAAAAAAAAAGGAAAAGTACTTAATTAGAGAGGACCAGACCTCCATCTTCATGATTGAAGCTAAACAAAGTATCATTAGCTACTCTTTCATAACCTGAAAGCACAAAAGGGAAATAAAAACTAAGACCTTGAGTTGCTGCTTAGACTCTAAGCAAGTAGACACTAAGCTCAGGAGCTCCATTGCTATCAGGGTTCATCATGTAGAAAGCCTCAGAATCTCTAGACCCCACAATTCTCTCAAACTTGGCTCTCATGTACATGACTTCACCATCTGACCCAGATTCAGCTTCAGCTTCATTCCCTGCAGCAGGCAAAACACCAGCACCCATAGAAATTGGCTCTACAGCCTTCAACACCTTCCACTCTTTAGGCCCACATTCTCTCCTTGTTGCAAAACCACATTTTTTCCCATTGCAATAAGTCCTCCAAACTGGCTCTTCAAGTAGCCTCACCCCTTTCTTTTCTTCTTCTTTTTCTTTCTCTTTATCACACTCCAATGCAATTCGAACCAACCCAGATGCCATTTCTTTAACCAAGCCACTAATAGGTGTAGCAAGCTCAATCAAGAAGGCAGGTTGAGAATTGGGATCTCTTTGGAAAGCAAAGTGAACATGGCCACGCCTATTCCCAAAGAGTGTGCCTACCACTCGGTTACCAAGACCCTGTGGCAAGTTGGAACGGTTCTTACCAAACGCTGTAAGAACTGAACGAAGCCTTGAAATTGCTATAGCTTGCAGTTTCCTCTTTGGTGGTGGTGCTGCTTCAGCTACAGGTTCTGGTGTAGCAGCAAACTCATCATCTTCTTTTATGTTTTCCTCAAGGGATTTTGAGGAAGATTTGAAGCTTGAAACTTCATCATCTTCATTTCCAACCTTCTTTGTCCAGTGGAAGTGCCTCTTGGAAGAAAAATCTTGAGAGTTCTTAGCCATGACTGTCTTCATATGAGAAAGGAAATCAAAGGGAGAAGCAGCTCCTTAAAGATAATGTGAAGAGAGAGTGTGAGTGTGAGTGTGTGTTAGAGAGAGAGATAATGGTCACTTCTCTTTTTATCGATATAAGATATGTGGGGCTTTCATTAATTCTTTGTTTCTAGTTCTTTGTTGTGGCGCAAGAGAATCCTGACAAAAGAAACATAGGCTGTCCCACCAACTGATTTTAGGAAATGAGAGAGAGAGAGAGAGTCATTGAAATAGAAAAGAAAGGAATCTAAGGAGACAATATGTGTGTAATTTCACTTTCTAGTGGGACAGGGAGAGAGGGATTTTGCTTGACTGACTCTTTTGACTTGAATCCAAAAACAGTGAAGGAATAGCAACAAACCAAACCCAACACTATTCACACCTAGACATTTCTCAGGCACAGCAGACTTCTATATCCAATGTCTTGTAGTGAAAATTACACCAAGGTGATGTTGTTGGGGTTCCAAGGGCTTCTCATTTCTCAGGGCCAATGTTGGGCGCAGAGTATACAATTTCCCTACCTACGAGCTGACACCTCATTGCTTTGTGGGGTCCTCTGAGGATCCCCACCAAGAAAACCCTCTCTTTGATTGGAACACCAAAAGATTGAAACATCATTTTCTCTTTGTGAGATCTACCATACCGTTGATCCCACCATGCGTCATCCGGTTGAACCATAATTGGCAGCTGCCTAGATGAACACCAGGAATAAGTTAGTTTTCTTTATTTTTCTGTCAATGTGGCCTTGACACATCAACTTTTATGCGTTCTCAATGAAAATAATATCTTCCTTTTCTGATAAAAAAATATATAAATACACCAATTCTTTCAATTTTATTAAGACAAGCTTTCCATCAGACCATGATTAAAGCTTCGCTGGGTGTTCAGGAAAGCACAGTGGAAAAATAGTGAAAATGGCCACTTTTCTTAAGCATCTTAAATCATTTTTAAATACTTCTTCTTTAGCATTTTAAAGAGTAATGGGGTACCAACATGGTCGACCCCCTTGCCTTGCTGGATGATTTCATGCTAATGCATTCTCAATTACACAAAAATAGCACCAAAAATTGAACCCACCCTTCCAAAGATATAACTAAAAACAAAATAATTACATATGGTTCAGAAAGAGGTAATGACTACGACAAACTCTCACTAATTACATTAACTTATAGACATGGATCCATAGATAGAATACAAATTGAAGCGCTTATACAGTAGACCAGCAAACTTGTCAATTTTTTGTACATAACATAAGAGATACTAAAAGCACCGATGGAAGTGCAAAGTGTGCTTGCCTAAGGCTCAAAAACAAAGATTCTAGAGTTAGCTGTCTAAAGTTTGGTCAGAATCCGGTTCCTTGGGGGGAGCAGCCCCGCCATTCATTCTTGCACGAGCCTCTGCAAACATTCTCTGTTGCTCAGCCAATGCTTCTTCCTCAGTCATCTCGGCTCCATTGCTCCACTTACCACCTTTTAGAGAGTCCTGCTGGAAAACATTCCCTAACATCATCAGTAAAATAACTCTTGACCAAGTAGACCATGTAGCAGAAGCTGTCAAGATCCCGGTTCTATAGTGCAATTCAATTAACCATGTGTAACATATAAAAATAAAGGACATTTTAAATAAATTTTGTGCTGTCAAAAAATGAGGAGAGCAAGGGGTAGAATTCGGTAAAAGGAAAATGTTTGAACCAGCTCCACCAAAGGCTAACAGTCCAGTTCTCAAAAGATAAGCCTCGCAACAAGTGAATGTCCATAAGGAGCAAAAATAATGAACAATTACCATGGTCTCAAGCTTGTGTTGTTCATAAGCTGCATAAACTTCATCAATGTATTCACCAAACCCAAGAACCTGATAATAAAATTAAACACATCAGTCATCATGCAAACATTTTAAAGATATAAATCATTATAAACAAAGTTATAATCTTTCATAACAAAAGGACTATAAAACAACCGCTCACAGTTTTATAAATAAACATCATGCAGGCAGAACAGAAGCATATTGCAAATTTTGATATTGGGACTGATTCCATGTGAAGCAAGCACAACTAGTTGTTAACCAGAGCAATTTCTTGTAGCAATATCTTATGGGGTAAAAGACATAATATATATTATTGTATGATAAGTTATCCAGTAAATCTTGGAACAAAAGCCAACTAAATATTTGGCTCTAATAGTTCCCTATAAATTAGTAAAGCCCTGTCTGGAAATGAGGAGACAACACAGTGATAAGAACCTCAATAAACCTAAAAGCATATAGGACAAGCACAAATTGACTTTCAAAGCATACGTAGCCTGCCAGGATGTAGCTTTAGATAACACAGGGAGGTACCAAAACTGAGTGATGTAAAGAATAAATTACATAATCAAGTGCATGAATCTAAACTCAAATAATGCCTACAAGTAGGAAAGACAAAATGTACACATAAAAGTACTGGAAAACTAAAACATGAAGGTGGAGAGGCATCACGGACAGAAAACAGGTAAGCAAATATATATCACACAAATATGAAGAGAAGGTATATAGGATGGGTCAAAAACCTGTAACGCCTTGAGCACATGCTCGGGTGCAATCGTTCTTTTCTCCTCTCTGCTACAAACTTCATTAGACTCTGATGAGATGAGGTTTATAAACTCTGCAAGAGCATAAAATAAAGGACAAATCTCCCTTCAGTAAAAGAAAAAATTGATTGAACATCTACAATAAAAACTAGAAAGCAATTGAGAGTAAAAAAGAAAAGCATAGAATGAAATAATACATCTAACCTAATTTACAGCAGATAGTGTCAAAACTGCCAGGAAATACATTAGATTCAGCAGCAAATAGGAACAACAATACAAGGAGTGCAAAATTTCCACTAAAAGGTCTGTCACTTGCAAACAATGTTTACTTAATCCAGTAAATCTTAGTAAGTCGCCAATATACAATTTGAATAAATTTTTTGGATTGATAAGTTACACACACACCAAATGGGTCTTGAACCTACAACCTCACCCTCCAACCAATTATATTCTCGTTTGGCTGAAGTATGACTACTTTACCAATAGTTGAGACTTGAGACCCAATCAGGCTGTTCTTATTTTACCTGAAGGGTTTGAATTAGCCAATTTATTATTGAAGGAAGTGCCAATTAAGTTATAGCTCATTGGCAACAATTTGAAAAAGTTTAAGTCACTTCTAGTTTTAACCTAGCTAAAGTTTGAACAAAAAGCTTCTGTTCAGCTTTGGAGCCTATACAAACTTGTCCTGAAAACAAGTGTCATTGTTGAAGAGCAAACAACAAATGGCAATTTATTCGATGCATCAAAATGACTGGCAGGCAGACATCATGAACATCAACCCTTCCCTTATATTCCTATTACAAAGGCTTTAAGCAGGCTCATCTCAAAGGCAGTCTCAGGAGGACTATCAGAAGGTTTGGTTTAAACAAGGAGGGCAGGCACAGAGATTTCAAATGAAGTTAATCAGATATAGATTTTTGTCTCTAATACTGCACTGTAAGTGAAAAGTTGAGGGTTCTTTATTTTACATCAACATTATACATCATGCACAAGAAAGTCTCAGAGTTGCAAACAAAATGGGTGAAAGTAATGAAAACACAAATAATTCTATCATGTAAAATACAGATTAATAAGGAGATTTATAAGATAAACCTAGTCCAAAAAATAAATTGTGGTAGGTCACATTACCGCATCAAAATTCATCATGTATTAAATACAAGTGGAACATCTAGTGGTTCTTGGAAGTAACAAAGGACTCGGCTTTGTTCAAAGTGCATAATACTATATTGATTTTGCATGCACTGTTAGAGAAATAGGTTCCAATAAGGTAACCTTGTGGTGATGTATCAAGGCAGGGTATACTTTTGCCTTAAGTTCCATTCTAAATCATGAAGTAGATGGTAAATGTTTCAAGAACAAGAAGGAAGTAGGAATCAAACCATAACTTTACAATTCTCTATAGGGCTCAAAGTTTCTGAGATGCAAGTTTCACAAACCCTACCTTTTTTGCAACAGAATTGAGCTGAAAGCCTGAACTCAACGATGTTGAAGTTCAAATCTCAACCAAAATCCACAACTACTCTAAAAAAAAATGAAAATGGAATAACAATAAATTTTAAATAAATAAATAAATAAAAATAAATCAGAAATCATATCAAGCTCTATTCATTGACAAGCAACGGTTCTTCATTAGCAACCCTCTTAAGAGAGAAACCTTACTTTACAAAAAATAAAAACAAACACCTTTCCGCGACATTTATCAATAATTGAAACTCCTCTTCCATAAACAAGGGATAGAAGTTTTAGTTCGCCAAGGCACGCGAACCGTATTTACCTATCAAAAGAGATTAATGCCATATAAAAGCAGAAGAAATAAAAGAACATTATTCCTCACCTACACAACACTCAATTAAAAGGTCTTGAGCATCTCTTGCGACGCGCACATCCGGGGGTAACATCTCCTTAATGATTTTGGTCATAGTTGCTGAAAATAAAAAGTAAAACATTTATTTGCACACACACACACCATTACGCATCAAATTTATACGCAAACGCCTATTCTCTCTACAAGTGCTACTCCTAAATCCTAATCTCTTAAGTTTTGCACAATAGACGAGAAATTAAACGCCCCAGAAAGACCGAACATTTAAAAGTTCAAAAGGCTTACTATACACAATCCAATAATAAAAAATTTATTACATACAAAACCCTAACAATCGTTCAAAAATTGAAAGGAGAAAAGTAAAATTGTTACCTTTAGGGAGAGAAGCGTCCTCTTTGGACTTGCCGACGATATCCATGGGCTCCATCTTAAACCTTCAAAACGAAAACCAAAACGAAATCAAACCCTAGAACACATGAATACACACAAAAAAATACACGTAGATCTGAGAAAGAGACTGACCGAGTTACAACTGAGTTGGGGGGAAAGGGAGAAGAGGGGGGAAGCGATATGGAGGAGCGAGTCAGCCGATTGAAGATCCGAGTTGCAAGAAAATAAGGAGGTGGAGGAGAAGGAGAGGCATGATGGTTGTTGTTGTTGATTATATTGATTTATCGGAACATAGATAGAGAGAGAGAGAGGGGGATTTGGACTTGTTGTGACTTTCTTTTCTTTTTGGGGCTTCTCACCATAACGCTGCCAGTTCTCGCTCGCACACGATTACTCTCTCGCTCTCACTCGATGCCAACCACTCGCTTTAGCGCGTGCGTGCGTTCACTCGCGACTCTGGGTTTGTTAATTTTGGATCAGGTTTTTTTAGCGCGTCATTCAACGGCGCGTGCTCTCTCTGTCTTTTGTACGTTCTAGCTTTTTTTACTATTTTGTTTATTTTTTTCTTTTTTTGGATACGGAATTTTTATTTTTATTTTTATTTTTATTTTTATTTTTATTTTTTGGGCTTTAAGCTAATTCAGTACTTCGAATAAGTTGCTCAGAGAGACAACTGCGTCTCTTCAATTAAGGGGATGTTTGGTAGAGTAGTTTGAAAATTGTTGTTTGTAGTTTTTTGAAATACGTGTGGGTAAAAAAGTGTGTTAAAATGCGTAAAATACTGTTTAAAAACTAAAAAATGTTGTTTGAAAACACAAACCAAACGGGGCCTAAGAGTTAAGACTGACCCTGGGTTGGGCCGATGTCTCGCAGTCTCTTCAATGAGCTTGAAATGTTGTGCCATTTCGAATATGCCCTCTTTTTCTTTTTTTTTCTTTTCTTTTTTTTAGGAAAAATATGACAATCTATATATCTATATATATATATATAAAATAATAGGGGAAGCGGAGAGAGTATGAAATTGAATTTCAAATTAGAATTCTAATGGTGTGCCACATGTACACACCAAATTAGAATTCCTAATTAAAGTTCTAATTTTGTATCATGTGTCTAGAATCTAAAATTGAAATTGAATTTTGCATCATGTGACT
Source organism: Quercus aquifolioides (assembly GCA_019022515.1). Classification (NCBI taxonomy): domain Eukaryota; kingdom Viridiplantae; phylum Streptophyta; class Magnoliopsida; order Fagales; family Fagaceae; genus Quercus; species Quercus aquifolioides. The sequence goes on along the minus strand of JAFHAW010000153.1, from coordinate 111,368 downwards.
AAATGTATATGGGCTTATTCTCATTAAAATAACTTCTATGTATCGGGTTAAGTGAGTTACTGTGCTAATTAAGTTTTTTCTTGATTTTGCAGTCAAACGTGAAAACCAAAAAGATTAATATCGGTGAAATTGAAGTTGAATTTTGCATCATGTGGCTAAATGTATGTGGACTCATTCTCATTAAAACCACTTCTATGTATCAGGTCAAGTGAGTTACTGTGCTAATTAAGTTTTTTCTTGATTTTGCAATCAAACGTGAAAACCAAAGAGATTAATATCGGTGAAATTGAAATTGAATTTTGTATTATGTGGCTAAATGTATGTGGGCTCATTCTCATTAAAACCACTTCTATGTATCGGGTCAAGTAAGTTATTATGTTAATTAAGTTTTTTCTTGATTTTGCAGTCAAACATGAAAACCAAAGAGATTAATATCGGTGATAAGAACTTGGTTTGGGTACATTGCATAATTTCCAAAAAGATAGCAAAGCCAGAATTTGCATCATTGTTATAAATTGCTTACAAAGTTTGCATCTTTACATTTGCACTGAGTTTCGGATTAAAGTGTTTTCTTCTTGGTTCTGACACTAAGTTTTGTTTACTATTCACTTACAAAGTTTGCATCTTTACATTTGTTATAAATTGCTAATATGGGATTAGATGCACATTATGCCTAAAATTCATCATCCTTATATTTGGCTTTTTGTTCAGGTTTGACACCTATAACAATGAAGAAAGCACTACTGTGGAGCGATAGATGATACTTTTTGCAGGCTGCAAAGGAACTTAGTGATCAATGAAATCTCACGCGAATTAGAGAGGACCCGGCTGTAGATGTCTGGATGGCAGATGTGACTCACTATATTTTTAAAATTTTCAATGAAGATAAAGGTTATGAACAATGTAAATTTTCCAGAGAGAGATTTATTATTTTATATTTATGCAAGTTTGGTCGCCTTCTTGGAGTTGATCACTCCACCTTGTCTTTCTACTGGAATTTTTTATTTCAGATTGTTAAAATTTAATCCGAAATTTTATTTGAATTTTCCTATTGTTGTTACTTTCATATATTATCATTCCAATTGTTCAATTAGAATCTGAAATTGGAGTCCAATTTTACTATACACGTGTACAATCTAATTATTTTTAATTTTGCTATCATGTGTAGAAGCCAATGAGATGAAATTAATAACACATTAAACATTCATGCTTTGGGAATCGGTAGTACTAATCTAAATCCATTGGACCTGCTTCGTGATAATACAACTATGAAGGATGTATAAAAACACGCACAAACTCATTCTTTTATCAGTCATGAAACTTCAGATGTTTTTTCTTCACACAAATGCCCATCATGTTACAAAATGACCCATCGTAAAACTACAAAATAAATACAACTCTGAGGGTTTTTTTTTTTTTTTTAATTTTACATTTTTTAAGCTACGAAAATTTCAATCACCAATAGAGATTGAAGATTCAAAAGCGTGAATGGATCTTTTGGATGAACATTGTCACCAAGGTTCATCTTTCTGTGTAAAATATATATACTATTAAGTTTTGTTAATGAAATTTTCTAGTTAATAATATGAATTTAGACTTAACTGAGCCTTTTAAATATGAATAAACTCATGATTAATAATATATCAATTTCCATGCGGTAGCACGGGGCTACATACTAGTATATAATAATAGGTGAAGCAGAGAGAGTGTGAAATTGAATTCCAAATTAGGACTCTAATTTTGTGCCATGTGTCTAGAATCTGAAATTGAAGTTGAATTTTGCATCATGTGGCTAAATGTATGTGGGTTCATTCTCATTAAAACCACTTCTATGTATCGGATCAAGTGAGTTACTGTGCTAATTAAGTTTTTTCTTGATTTTGCAGTCAAATGTGAAAACCAAAGAGATTAATATCGGTGATAAGAACTCATCATGTGGCTAAATGTATGTGGGTTCATTCTCATTAAAACCACTTCTATGTATCGGGTCAAGTGAGTTACTGTGCTAATTAAGTTTTTTCTTGATTTTGCAGTCAAACGTAAAAACCAAAGAGATTAATATCGGTGATAAGAACTTGGTTTGGGTACATTGCATAATTTCCAAAAAGATAGCAAAGCCAGAGTTTGTATATTTGTTATAAATTGCTTACAAAGTTTGCATTTTTACATTTGCACTGAGTTTTGTTTACTATTCACTTACAAAGTTTGCATCTTTACATTTGTTATAAATTGCTAATATGTGATTAGATGCACATTATGCCTAAAATTCAGTATCCTTATATTTGGCTTTTTGTTCAGGTTTGGCACCTATAACAATGAAGAAAGCACTGTTGTGGACCGATAGATGATACTTTTTGCAGGCTACAAAGGAACTTAGTGATCAATGGAATCTCACGCGAGTTGGAGAGGACCCGACTGTAGATGTCTAGATGGCAGATGTGAGTCACTATGTTTTTAAAATTTTCAGTGAAGGTAAAGGTTAGGAACAATGTAAATTTTCCGGAGAGAGATTTATTATTCTATATTTACGCAAGTTTGGTCGCCTTCTTGGAGTGGATCACTCCACCCTGTCTTTTTATTGGAATTTTTTATTCAGATTGTTACAATTTAATCCAAAATTTTATTTGAATTTTCCTATTGTTGTTACTATCATATATTATCATTCCAATTGTTCAATTAGAATCTGAAATTGGAGTCCAATTTTACTATACACGTATACAATCTAATTATTTTTAATTTTGTTGTCATGTGCAGAAGCCAATGAGATGAAATTAATAACACATTAAACACTCATGCTTTGGGAATCGATAGTACCAATCTAAATCCATTGGACCTGCTTCGTGATAATACAACTATGAAGGATGTATAAAAACACACATAAATCCATCTCTCTATAAAAAGAGATTGGAGAGAATTTCTTTTATCAGTCATGGAACTTCAGAGGTTTTTTCTTCACACAAATGTCCATCGTGTTACAAAATAATCCATCGTAAAACTACAAAATAAGTACAACTCTGAGGGTTTTTTTTTTTTTTTTTTAATTTTAAATTTTTTAAGCTGCGAAAATTTCAATCACCAATAGAGATTGAAGATTCAAAAGCGTGAATGGATCTTTTGGATAAATATTGTCACCAAGGTTCATCTTTCTGTGTAAAATATATATACTGCTAAGTTTTGTTAATGAAATTTTATAGTTAATAATATGAATTTAGACTTAACTGAGCCTTTTAAACATAAATAAACTCATGATTAATAATATATCCATTCTCGTGCAGTAGCATGGGGCTACATACTAGTTAACTTAATTGGCATACTATATGGGTGAGTTTGGCATAAATTATTTTTGTCAATTTATTTTATTATTTAACTTATTTTTGTCATTATTTATGGGTCCTACTGCACTTTTTGGTACTATTCATGGGTTCTACTGTACTATTTTAGCTAATTTTGACCTTTATCTACAGAACTTTCAACAAAATAAGCGGATCCCAAACAGACACTATGTTAGAATTAGATTTTGTGTCCGTTTATGATTAACTTATTTAGCCTTTTATTGAAATTTTTGTTGAAAATGTGTTAAAATATACATATACTTTGAAAATGTGAAAAAAAAAAATTAAAAACTGTACATAAAAGCCAAAACTAAAATAGATAACTTATAATTCAATGTCAATCGGACACTTTAAATCTTTGGATTGAAATCTTATAAACTCCCTACCATTTATGTTAGTATTAGATTTGTACAAACATCAGGTCTAGGCCCAACCCATTAGCCCTGATATGATTAAGATGTTGGGGCCCAATGTTAAGTCTAGGCTCAACCCAAAATCGCTCGTATAGTTAAGAGGTCAGGGCCAGTTTCAAGTCAGGGCCCATATCAGGTCGGCAACAGCCCATCGGTCCTCGATTCGTCGGAGACCAACTTTGGCCTGAACAAATAAGAACAATAGTGCCTTGGGGGAAATAACTTGTCGAGCACCATTCGGCGATAGTTACAAGTTTCAAGAAAGTCACGTTAGTCACTAGTAGCGGGTCCTATTTGGTCAGGAATATATCTCAGAGGGACCCACTAATATGGAAAACCACCCTCTCGTCATGACGACCCCACTAAGGGAAGTCTATAAATAAAAGTCGATGGTTAGAGGGGAAGGGGTTGGCATTTTGGGGGAGGGACACACGAGAGAAGAGTGAGGAACAACCAAAGAGAGAGAGAGAGAGAAGGTTTCAGCTCGACATAGCTTGAGCCTTCTCGGGAAGCATATACACAGGGGGGAAAAAATTACAAAGTGGGCCTTAAGGACCTTCCCCTGGGCCATTGGATTGGCTCTAGGAGGTTTTCTCATTGTAGGAAATCCCATACCCATAAAAAACAAGTAAATTGGGAGTCTAACCCAAAACTTATAAATATCTTGGGCCCAGGCACCACAAGATTTTAAGTGTTCATTTTTCTTAGTGTCCGTTTGAGAACAACTTATTTAACTTTTTGTTGAAAACTTTTTCTAAATACTGTAGATAAAATGTAAAATTTAAATAAAATAAGTATATAACTCATGTGAGATCCGCAAATAGTATGAAAAATAAGCAATAAGGTAGGTTATAAGTACATCCCAAACAAGCACTTAATGGAATTAAGGGAAAGCATGCTCCATTCACCATTAGATTTCAAGCATCAAATGATAGAATTAGGTTCATCATCAATAAGCTTACCAGGTTGTCACCTTATTTATGGGATCATTATTGTAGGGGAGTTAGGAGTGCTTATTGAGTATGCTTCACGAGTCATGGATCCTAGGCCTAATAAGAAAACAAGGCGGTTCGATGTACCATGCCTAGATCGTATCCTCAAAGAAAGAAGCCTAGAAAAGGGAAATGAAGGCCTAATTAGGAAGTGGCCCCTTCCATTCACTGAGGAGAGCTGATGAAGTTCATCGCATCGCAGATAATCTCGGCCGAGGATGAATGACTAGTGAAACAGCTGAGGAGAAGATCGAACCCATAAATCCAGTTGAGGAACTAGATGAGGTGGCTCATAACCCAAGAAATGGTCACCTCAGCATTAATTAGGTGTTCCCAACTAACCCATGTCACATTTAATGCTGAATAACCAGATTAAATAGTGCTTTACATCACATAATTCCATTTTCATTATCAAAAGGGGGAAAGAGACACCTAATGGGATAAGTATCTTCTGATTCTTATCATGATAGCCCACTATTGAAGGGAATGATTGAGTGTATAAATAGGACATTCCCTCATACTTAGACGAGAATAGGAAAATTGAGGAGAGAGCGTGTAGGAATATCAAGAGAGTGCTTATACCTGTCTTTGGTTGCTTGTAACCTCAGCAATAGAATAATCATGCTAATAATCACTAAAATATTCATTTAGAGTTAGATTTTACTTGTTTAGATCTCCCATAGTGGATTGTCCTCTTGTTTTATAAATTAGTTGTGATGATTAGGGTATTAGTAGAGGCCTAGGCCCAAACTTAGTATTTTTAACCCTATAATAATGTTCTCCATTTGTTTGGGGGGGGGGGGGGTTATTTTGTGACAAAGTAATTAGTTTTTCACAAATTCAAAAGTATATACAAGGAGTGTTTGGTTCACTTATAATGCTAGATCTCTAGGCCATTTTGGTTTTGCCAAATCCACTTACCCCTATGTTTGTTTTGATTACGAATCTAATAAGATTCCCGAAAATATGAGATTCTTATGTTTTCTTTATTCCTATGAACTTTATAAGAATTGTTTATTCTTCCCAAAAATATCCTTAGATTTGTAAAGACACTATCAAGTGTTTTATTACATTTTATTTTTACAAATAAATAATGAAAAACAAAAGATAAACATTAATTCACGGTGTCTAACATTTCTAAATGACATGTATAATACAAAAATAATTATTTAAATTCTTGTTTTTAAAGAAAATCACGACATCATATGTCTTATCTATAAGAATTAATAACATCCTTCACTCATAAATTTGCTTAAATTCGTAAAGACATTGCCATTTGCAAGTCTGGTATAGATGTAATTATTCTATGCATGCATACTTTTTATTTGTCTATAATTAGCTTAAACTAAAACTGGTTTTTTTCTATAATTTAATTTTTCTCTAACTAAGCCAACTATATAAATAGTTACATTCCCTAGTATCCAAATTGTTAGGTATCACATTCCTTGAAATCTTGATGTTAGGAGTAATATACATTCTCCCAAACCAAATTCCACCTAAAAGATTACCCCATGGTCTATACCATTTCATGGAATCGTTGATTCATAGAATCATGTTTTAGGAATGTTAACATTTCGATGTTTGTTTTAGTTACACTACCATCACATTCCAATAATGTAACATTCCTATGCTTGGTTGTTTGATAACATTCCTAACAATTATTACAATGATTTTTTATTTTTATTTTTATTTTATACAAGATAGAATTTCTACTCTAGCATTATTTAAGTATATATGTGTGTGAAACTCCCTCATAAAGACTTGAACCCTGGTCCTTGCCCCCCACACCCCACAAGTATTTATACTTGTGGAGTGACCAATGCACCAAGGGTGTGCGGTGATGTTACAATGATTTTCTAATGTATCTTATGTATATCAATATTTAAAAGGCGTAAATACACTTTTAGTCCCTACATTTTGCACTTTTTCCATTTTGGTCTCTACATTTTATTTTTACCACTTTTAGTCCATAAACCAATTAACACCTGACATATAGGTCATTTCCATCACTCAACTAACGGCAAAAGCTGACGTGGCAAACAGAGTGCACTGTTGGCACAGTAAATGCTGACGTGTCCATTAAAATAATATTAAAAATGCTACATCAGCATCCACATTAGCATCTAACCTTAAAAAATAAATTTATCAATTTTAAAAATTATAAAAAACAAAAAAACATAATTAAAAAAAAAAATGGTGGAACTTAGATCTGTTATGTTTGTGCCTAGTTTCTTTTTCTTCTTCTTCCCCAGATCTTTCTCTCATTTCTCCGCCTCCCTTTCTTTCTTTAGTCTTCTTTCTTTCTTCCACTTTTTCTTCTTTCTCCCTTTATCTTGGTGCTTAGCCTTCTTGAACTCTTTAAGCAAGTTCCTCCACTTCTCTCATCTCCGATGAAATCTACTCCCACAAGTGCTTGTTCGACTTCGGCTTGAACCCACGTCTCAGCTCTCGTCTCGGCTCGCCATGACTTCGACTTCAACTTCATGGTCCTCGTCCCCGCCACTGTTATCGCCGAGAATCATTTGCTAGTGCTGGTGGTGAGAGTGGGCGTGAGTGTGAGGGTGAGGTTGAGGAGTGTGGTGAGGTGGTAGGTCGCCGTCATTGGCGCCATCGTATGGGTTTCCAGTTAGATCGAAAACCCCTTTCCCTTCTCACTTTCTCATCTCTCTCTCTCTTTATTTGGGTTGAGTTTCCTGTATTTGTTTTGGATTTTTGATAAGTTTGAAAAAGGATAATATGGGTTTGTGAAATGAAGTTTTTGGGTTTGTGATAGAGAATTTGTTGGGTTTGTGTATAAGGGGATTTGATGGGTTTGTGAAAAATGTTTAGATCTTAGGATTGACATCAAAAATTTGGTTGGTTGTCAGATCTGGAATTTTTTTTTTTTTTTTGTGAAACTAAAAAATTTGTTTGATTGCCAAGAAAATGTATAAGAGTATCTTAATTTTCCTTAAAACCAATCTAAGTTCAAGGATGAAGTTCTTCACTACCTTGAGTCCATTGGTTGCCACAGTTTGTGTGTGTTTTTGTGTTTATGTTTTTGTGTTTGGTTGACAAGAAATGGCAAGAAAATGCTAGAGAAATTTGGGTGTGTGTTGTTATATTTAAATATGGGTTTGTGTTTATTGTGTTATTGTTGAAGATGAAATCAGATCTAAATTTATGAATTTTTTGAATTTTAATTCTGCTGTTGTTTTTTTTTTTTAAATGATAAATTAAATTTTTATTTATTTTAATGTTTGTTTTTAATTTAATTAATTAATGTGTGTGATTACATTATTTTTTTATTCCACCATCAGTCATGCCAGCTTTTGCCGTTAGTTGAGTGACGGAAAGAACCTAAATGTCAGACATTAATTGGTTTAGGGACTAAAAGTGGTAAAAATAAAATATAAGGACCAAAATGGAAAAAAAGTGCAAAATGTAGGAACTAAAAGTGTATTTACGCATATTTAAAATGACTAAAATAACTTCTAAGACCTTCAAAAATGACCTAAAGAGATGTTGGGGTAGGTGTGAGAGACCTCGCTCCTAGCCTCAAACCTTCAAATTATGGTTTTTGGCATAACCTACGCGAATGGGTAGAATCGTGTTATTGTCTCTCAAGAGTGGAGGTTCTACTGATGTTATCATCCTCTAAATTAAGAGTTTTATATGGAATCATCACTTATTTAATTAGAAAAATAACAAAACCAGATGAATTGAAAAGTGCATATTTGTTGATGAATTTAAATTGTACATTTCTTTGATAGTAACAACAAATTACATTGTTTTGGTCCTAAATACAATCTAAAATAAAAGTACAAAACTTTGTTTCATAGTTACAATCAATAAAGAGAAAATTACCAGAAAGAACATAATCTATTAACCCTTTATCTAAGTTCAAAGGTTAGGTTACAGGATTGGAAAGGTGTTAGACACCCAACCTGCTACTAAAACCAATCTTTTAGACTTTAGTGGATAATAATTGTATCACATCATTCAAGAGTTTATATCATTAAATAACATATGATTGTAAAGATTGAAACAAGTAAGAGCATGATGAAACTCTATTCTAGCCATGCAAAAGTTGACATTGAAAGGATTGAAAGATATGGTGAATATGTGTGTGATGTGATAAACCCTAATCTAAGAGCATGTGAACATGTTATTTGAATTGAAAAACCCTAATCATACAAAAAGCTAAGAGCAACCTATATCTAACATTTGAAGAACTAAAAATAAAAGATATACTTTAATCCTAAATAGGTAGGGCATAATTAAAAAAAAAAAAAAAAGGTTTAGAAATCTTACTGGTATGCACCAGCACTCTTGAGCACCCCAAATTATCCCTTCTAGTGAATTGAGAATAGGAGGTCCAAGACACTAAAGACACCTTCCTACTACTTACTCTAGAGAGTAGGGAGTCTAGGGACAAATGGAGAGAGGAAAAATCTCAGTTTATTAGGAAGCTTTGAGGATTTTTAGACTATTTTGAACTGATGGTGGAGGGGGGGCATATATACTAGATGTTGGGGAGCTAGGGATGAGTCTCTAAGCGATGTGAGACTCTTAGAAATTTAGGTTTCTTGAATATAAAAGTAAAAACGTGGGGAGCAAGTTGGACTAAAAAGGAAGGAAATCTGGAGGGGTTTTGGTCCAAGTGCAAGAAATCTTTGGATTATGGCTAAAGGAGTATGAAGTATATTAAAATGAAAATGTACTAGTAGGAAGCAATTGGGATAGAATCCTAATGGTAATAGGCAATAATGCCCTTTATAGTGTAGTTTTCGTGGTTTAAACCCAACACCCCTTAATAAAAAAAGGTAAAGTATTATTTTGGTCTCTAAATTTTACTAAAAGTTTGTTTTTTGCCCTTAAACTTTAAAAAAAACCATTTATTTTCATCTTAAAATTTATAAAATTCATTTATTTTCATCTTAAAATTTATAAAAAGTTTTTTTTTAATAGGTTAGAGACAAAAATATAGATAAAAAAGATTTTTTTTTCTTCAATAGTTTAAGACCAAAATACATACATTTGGTAAAGTTTAACGACAAAAAACATAACATTTTCAATAGGGACGAGAAACGAACTTTAGAATAGTTAAGAGGGCCAAAATGGCCAAGTACCACTGCTTGGCAAAATATATATGGATTTACCACTATTTACGAAATAATTAGGAATCTACCACTTTTTTAAAACTTGAGTTTGTGAAACTCGAGTTTGCCGTGTAACTCAAGTTTCACAAACTCGAGTTTCATGGAAAATTTTTGATGTAACTCGAGTTTCATAAAAAATAGCACGGTAAATTTAAATGCTATTTTTTCAAAGAACTCAAGTTACATGGCAAACTCGAGTTTCAAAAAGGTGATAAATTGCTAAATATTTTACAAACATTGGTATATTGCTAAATATTTGGCAAACAATATTATATGACCATTTTAGCCTAGTTAAGAGAAAAAAAAAAAAAAAAAAAAAGAAAAACAAATTTTGGATAAAATAGTATTTTACCCAAAGAAAGAAAAAAGAAAAAAGAAAAAAGAAATAGCGCCCAATCAAAAATCAAAGGTTGAGCTAAGCACTTCTCTATGCATGTAACCCTATCACTCTCCTTCCCCACTCCATGACTCTCTCCCTCTTTGCTCTGTTCTGCAATCATCAAATACTCACCACGCAAACCCCATAACCCCAAAGTTCGATCGTTAGGGTTTAAATCAACCCCATCGAAATTCTCATATTTTTCATTTTTTCGACTTCAAAACTGTGATAAAGAAATAGAAGAAATGGATTTGGACGAAGACGATTTCGTGTTCTTCGGAACACCGATAGAGCGCGAGGAAGAGATCACAAGCCGAAAGAAGAAAGCCGTGGCCGAAGCCTCTGGTCAGCTCCGAACCCTCCCTGTTTGGAAACAAGAGGTACTAACTCCTACTTTTCCTCTTTTTTTTTTTTTTTTTTTTTTTTTTTTTTTTGTCCTTCCTCTTTGTTTGGTTCCTAGGAAAGTGAGAGGAAACCAATTTATTTTCCCTTTGAATATGAAAAACTGTTTACCTCTTGAAAATGGAAGAAAAATTTGATGAACTGCTTAAAAAGAGTTTTTTGAGATTCAGCTATATGTGATTTTAGTGATTTTCATGCGTAACACTGGAATGTGTTGTGAATTGGATTGAGTTCTATTTTCTATGGTGTAATGGTGCTCAGTTTATGAGTAGTGGGTTAGGTTTGTTTTTGGTGGTGCAGAATCATGATGTTCTTGCGTTGTTTGATTTCTTATAGAATTAGGATTTGCTTATTTGTGTCTTTACATAGTATTAGAGGCATAATCTGATTTCTCAAAAAGACAGCGATTTAGGAAAAAAAAAAAAATCGCAGAGCATCTTGCACAACAATTCTCTGAGGCAACTGACCCCACCTGCCAGAACCGCTTATTAGGTAATCCAGGGGCTTTTCATGGGCTAAGCAGTTCATCCTCATGCCCATGAGGTTCTGCCTAGTTCTATATGAAATGCAATGCTGAATAATCAAACTCTTGTAGGACATTGAATCAAGCTTTGGATTTTGAATTGCATGTACTTGGTCGTATAGAATCTAAATCTAATTCGAAGGTTATTACAGTGCTTTAAGTAATAGTAAAAAGATTATCCAAATGGTTCTTGTTATGATTTTACAACAAATGGAGGTGACATGTCTTTACTAATGCTGGCCCACTATTATCTTGATTTGTTTTAATATTTAGGTTACAGATGAAGAAGGGAGGAGAAGATTTCATGGAGCATTTACTGGAGGGTTTTCTGCTGGTTATTATAATACTGTGGGATCGAAAGAGGGTATATTTTTACCTTCTGAATAAGGACAGTCATTTTCTTCTTCTTCTTAACTTTGAGACTCTGAGTATTAGTTAACATCTGAACTGTGTGAAACAAATGTGCAGGGTGGACTCCACAGAAGTTTGTATCATCCCGTAAGAATAGAGCTGAAGTCAAGCAACAAAGCATTTTGAACTTTTTAGATGAAGATGAGAGAGCTGTATGTTTCATTTTGGATTTGTCAAGATAAATTTTTTTTTGCATAGTAATGTTTCACTTAGGCTTTGTTTGATAGGGAGGATAGAGAAGTGAGAGAGAGAAAATGTAAGGAGTACGGAAAAAAAGGAAGGAATAGATACACACACACACACACACACACACATGTCTTCATTATAGAGTTTGGTATGAGGGATAGAAAAGTGGAGAGAAAAAAAGCATTTTGTATTGAATCGATTTTAGTATACAATAGGAATAAGATTTTCAAATCACTACCTATAAGAAAAAAGATTGTCAAATCACCTATGTAAGAAATTTTCTCTTCTATTTTCTTCCCATTTTGGGGAGATTAAAAATGATGGGCCTAGATAGAAAATAATCATCCCTCATTTTTTCCTTCTTTCTGCTTTTCTACTCTATCAAACAAGAGAAAATATCAATCCATCTTCCCCAAGTGGTCGCTCAATTGGCTGGCGATCACACCTCATGGATCAGAGGTCACTAGATTGAATTTTCCCTTTCCCCTCCCCTAGAGTTAGAACTTAGAACTTATCAAGCACACTCTTAGTATTTGTCAACTTTCTGAATTTGTTGCAGGTTTTGGAAATTTAGTGTACATTTAGAATTTGTTAACACATTTTCCATTTAAAGGCTTTATACCTATAGTGCCAAGAGCTTTGTAGCTCAATTGGTATCTCTTGGTGTTTCTAATAGAGACATCTAGAGTTCAAATCTTCCTTCCTCAACTATCGATTTATCGAAAAACACTTTATGTCTATAGCCAATGAGCTCTGGCTCAGTTGGCACCTCCTCCTTCCCTTGCAAAAGCTGGGTGGAGGTTGAGATCGTGAGTTCACGACCTACTGGGTGTGTGTGTAACTTACGGATAAAAAGAAAAGGAAAAAAATACTTTATGTCCATAATATGAAATATCTTGAGGGGAGTGGATTTCTAATAGCATTAAACATTAATATACATTGTGCAAAATTTATATTTCTATTAGGGGATTGTGGGAGCAAACTTATAAAAAAAATTCTATTAGGGATCATAACTCCATACATTGTGATAATTCATGATTTAATTTTGTGACTAATTTTCATTCTTTGGTGTTTTTAAATATTGTCACTCTTAGTTTCTCACAGAAAAAAAAGTTCACTTTTGACTGAGTTAATGACCTCAACAATCACATTTCTATGCTTTAAAGTCTTTTAGATGTTGATTGAAAATTATCATTGAGAAAGTTAATGGAAGAAAATCCACCCTGCAGTTTTCTGGCCAATTTCTGTTCTGACAAGGGAGCTTCTGTTCAACAGAAGCATATAATTTTATTGATTTTTATTTTTTTAAATTCTTTCTAGTGCTAGTGTATAGCTGCCCTAGAGTCAGACACCATTGGTTAGTAGATGAGAAGGGACTGTGCCTATTTTTCTTTTCAAATCAGTAAAGAATTCATGAGAAAAGTGTTCTTATTATATGTTTTAGGATTATACCAAATAAGTGAAAATGAGGGTAAAGTATATTTTTGGCTATCAGTGCTAATTGGATATTGGCATATTGTTACATAGGATTTTTGACTTTGTGTGTGAGCATGTGTGTGTGTGTGTGTTGTTTGGGGGGGGGGGGGAGGGGGCCATACTCATGACTTGTTAGTGTTCCAGCTTTTCTTTCATCATTAATTAGGATTTACTTCATACATACCTTTTGAACTGCCAGTTTGATCATAAAATGGCTCTTCCTTTTTGTACATTAAGATAGGTATCCCATGTTCTATTTGTTCTTTTTTTTTTTTGGATTAGTAGATATATTCTAATTTTTGCATAACTAAGTTCATGTTATAAACAAAGAAGAAGAAGAAATGGTTGACGACTAACCGCCCCGGCCCCCTCCTTACAAAAAAAAAGAAAAAGAAAAAAAAAGAGGCATGATTCTAAAAACTGGATTGAAATGCCTGGATATGTGTTAGATGATAAAAGAAAAATTACTAGTAAAATCCAGGTAGGGAAAAAAAATGGTCGATAATTCCAGAAACCTGGATACGCTTCTTTTATATTGGTAGATAGCGGGGGTGGGAGAGGTGGGCTTCAAAACTTTGTTCTCGGTGAACATATTCTAAATTAATGTCTAGAAAATCCAACACCTGTTAAGGTTAGAGTTTCATAACAATAGCCTAATTAGGATTATCTTTGCTGCATTATGGGTGGTGTTCGTAGTTTTTTTATTGAATCCAAACTTTTTCAACTGGCGGTAGAGGAAGGGGGACGGTATTTTTCTTTAAGGATCTTTGAGCGGAGTAGGTACTTCATGAAGTCGGTCTTCATGGGTAAGAAAGTGGCATAATGGTTGATGAAGAGTTTAGAACAGATAGTCGTTGGGAGCAGTCCGAAGTACTTTTATTCGTTCAGGGAAGGTGATTCAGCCTACACCCTCCAACGGAGCTCCAATTCTTTTGGCTTGTTCCTACTGTTGATTGAACTTAAAGTTGGCGGGTCTAGGAGGTCCATTATCATTCCAGTAGGCAGAGCAAAGAATGGATGGAGGGTGTAGGTTGGATGGAGGGTTCAGTCAATAGTAGGAACAAGCCAAAAGAATTGGAGCTCCGTTGGAGGGTGTAGGCTGAATCACCTTCCATGAACGAATAAAAGTACTTCGGACTGCTCCCAACGACTATCTGTTCTAAACTCTTCATCAGCCATTGTGCCACTTTCTTACCCATGAAGACCGACTTCATGAAGTACCTGCTTCGCTCAAAGATCCTTAAAGAAAAATACTGTCACCCTTCCTCTACCACCAGTTTAAAAAGTTTGGATTCAATAAAAAAACTACGAACACCACCCATAATGCAGCAAAGATAATCCTAATTAGGCTATTGTTATGAAACTCTAACCTTAACAGGTGTTGGATTTTCTGGACATGGATTTAGAATATGTTCACTGAGAACAAAGTTTTGAAGCCCACCTCTCCCACCTCCACTATCTACCAATATAAAAGAAGCGTATCCAGGTTTCTGGAATTATCGACCCTTTTTTTTCCCTACCTGGATTTTACTAGTAATTTTTCTTTTATCATCTAACACATATTCAGGCATTTAAATCCAGTTTTTAGAATCATGCCTTTATTTATTTATTTTTTTTATGGAGGTTTGGGAATGAGGAGACAAGGCTTTGGAGAAGGGTTGTAGCTCTCAAGTTTGGGGAAGAATGGGGGGATGGACTTCCAAGCTAGGTAGAGGGGTACATGGGTGTGACTTGTGGAGAAGTATCCGCATGGGATGGGAGGATTTTAGCAAGAATATTCGCTTTGAGGTAGGGGTGGGGCATAGAGTGAAGCTTTGGATAGGTCAATGGTGTGGGGATTCTCCACTTCAATTGACTTTTCCGAGTGTGTATGGGATTGCCTCCAATAAAGGGGCATCGATGGCCTCTTCTCTTGAACGGTTGGGGATTGAGGAGCGGAGAAGCTGGGATGTTTATTTTACTCGGAGACCAAATGATTGGGAAATGGGTGTGGTGGATGATTTTCTCCGTACCTTGGGCTCAAATCTACCTCCCACTGAGAACGGAGATCATATGCGATGGAAGTTGACAAAGAATGGGGACATTGATATTTGATCGTTCTACAATAAGTTAAGAAGCCCCTTGCCAATTATTTTTCCTTGGAAAGGTGTTTGGAAGGTTAAGGCTCCTCGGCGTGTTTCCTTCTTTATGTGGACTGCTGTTTGGGATAGGATCCTTACATGTGATAATTTGAGGGGTAGATGGGATTTTGTTGACTGGTGTATCATGTGCCGCAGTAATGGGGAGACGGTGGATCATTTGTTGCTACATTGTGGAAAGGCTTATCGGTTGTGGAGTTTGGTGTTTAGATCTTTTGGGTTTTCTTGGGTCTTGCCAAGATCGGTTGCGGATACTCTATTCGGTTGGTGGAATTGGCCTGGAAAGCATTTGTCTAGCATTTGGAATTTAGCTCCATTATGCTTGATGTGGTGTATTTGGAGGGAGCGAAATAGGAGGACGTTTGAGGACATGGATAGTTCGGATGACCAGCTTTTGGCCTCTTTAAGCGGCACTTTGTTTGACTGGTCTAGGGCTTGGAGACTCACCTCTAGTGATTTTCTTCCTATGTTCCTTAGCTCTCTCCTGTGTACTTAGTTTCTTTTCCTTTCTTTATCTTTACACTCTTTCTTTTCCCTTTGTATTTCTCTCTCTGCCTTACGTTTTTCTGCATAAGGTAGTGTTCTTGAATATAAATCTTTATTACCTATCAAAAAAAAAAAAAAAAATTGGATTTTTTTTTATGTAGCTCTACTGGCATCTCTTGGTGTTTCCAATGGAGATGTTTAGGGTTCAAATTTTCCCATCCCCAACTATTGAATTATCAAAAAGAATGTTAAGAGGAAAAATGACTATAAAAGTTTGAGTTCAAGTTACCAATGAGTCTTGCTCAAATTGCATCTCCTTCCCTTGTAAGTATAATGTGGATGGTGAGATCATGGATTCAAGATCCCTGTGTATAACTTACCAATAAAAAAAAGTTTGGGTTTAAATTGTAGCATATACAGATTATACACGCGTGCACACACAGACGTATGTATGTATGGATAAATAATGAACATGTATTGAATGAGTGCAAAAGCCAAAAAGGGTGTGTTAATGTAGTATGCACGAGAAAAAAAATTTCGTTACCCTAGTATACTCGAGGCATACACAAGAAAACAAAAGTATACTTCTAAAGTTTCACAACTCAACAAAATCCAACATAGATGAAAAAGAACAAATTGCAGCTATCCCTTTGTACAATTTTTTATTTTTGTACGTAATAATTTTTGGTTGTTGATTTGTTAACAAATGTGTATGTATTGTCAGTGTGAGACATGGCACAAACATTGAGTTGGCCTAGGTAACGTTGTTGCATATCAATTTTCTAAGGTTTGGAACTTGCTAATGATGTACTAAACAATTTTTTCATTTAGGTTGATAACAATGAATTGGTTGGTTCAATGACCAGTTTGACTCATGGTTGATCTTCGAATGGTTGGTCCGATGGTTCAATTCAGTTTTTAATTAAAAATGGTTAATAAGGTATAACCATACCAGAGTTGGGGCTGGTTCATGAATGACCAGTTCAACCACTGGTCCTTTTTAAAACAGCGATTTGATGATTGGAACTCATATTTCTTATTCTCCTGTGGTATCTGTGTGTTGTGAATAGAGCACTTTCATTGACACATTCAAAGACTTAAATTTATAATTGATGATATGCAATCCATGGTTAGACACATCTAATTATCAAGTCTTTTACATTGGATGTGGTCATAGGATTCGGTAAGTTATTTTGTTGAGACTATGGATTTATTATAAGACTCTGAATCACTTATAAAAAAATAAATAAATAAAAGACTGAGTTTTTTATCTCACATTGTTTTCACATTTTAGGATTTGGAAGGTCAATCTCTGGGGACATCAATGCAGTTTGATACATTTGGATTTACAGCAGGAGAACTTGCTCGTAAACAAGCTGAGAAGGAACAACAGCAAAGGTTAGGTGTTAATTATATGTTTTTGGTGATAATTCATATCATGGAATCAAATTTTCAATTGATGCTTATCTATTTGTTAATCATGTTGACTTGCAAGAGTTTGAAACTTGTGATACCAGGGGTTAAGATAAATTCTGATGGGACTTGTAATTTTGAATATGTATGACCAATAAATTAAACCTCTGTTAGTTGGATAAAACTAATTACATATAATGTGCTACATTGTATTATAATATAGATGATCTAGTTAGGGTGAAAACATCTAAGGAAAAGTGTTTTTTCTAGAGTGATGATTTTACCCCTTTTTTCCGTTGGCCGGTAATTACTCATGCACTCATTGGATTTGGAACCCATGACCTCACCCATAATGCTACAGTTATGAGGAGTGAAGACGCCATTTTGCCCATGGCCTTGTTTGAATGCTTTCGGCTATCAAGTCTTAATCTCATTCTTTAATTGTGAGTTTAAAGTCTAAATTAAATTTGTAACTTAGGTGGTGTTGTTACCAGAGGAATGGAATATGTCAAATCAAGTGAGTCAGGTTGTTGTACTAGGTATGCCTTTTCAAGTAATAAGAATATCTCCTGTTCACCAATGTTATTGTATTTTACAGACACAATTTGCTTGGCCATCTCATGTATTTCACATGAAAAAAAAACGTCTTGAGCTTGCATGAGCCAAATTGTATTTTTGATGTGGTCCAAGCTCTCTTTTGCCCAAAGCTATCACATAGAAAAGGCATATTTTTTTTATTTTATTTTTATAGAGTAAACATGATAACTTGTCTATGAGATTATATTTCTTATAAAGTCAAGTAGGAATTAGCAATTGAGGTGGGTTTAAAATTCCAATATTTTTTTGAAAATAAATAGACTTTTGGAATTCTAAAATCTTATTAGGAGTGTTGTTAACAACCAGAACTTGATTTTTTGATAAGTAATAAAACTTCATTGAAAAATATAGAAATCATACTAAGGAACCAAAGCACACAGGCAGTGTGCTATGGAAACAGCTAAACATAAAAAACTATGGTGCATGGAAAGTACAACTATCAAGCAAATCAGCTAGAGAGTTAAAAGTAACGTCTTTAACTCTTGTGTTGTGTCCCTGGTGTTTTAACATCTTACTCTTCCTTCTCTCTGCTGGGTTGTTGAGAGGGTCTACTGGTATATATTTCTCTTGGAAGAGTACATGGGGTGCTAAGGCGTTTGGGAAGTTTTCTTTCTTCACTTGGACAACTATGTTAGGAAAGATTTCTTTTGATCGGTAAGATAAGAATTTCATTGATAAAGAAAAACAGGACGAGGCCCAAGTACACAAGGGAGTATCCTATAGACACTCTAAAAGAAGAAATAAAACAAAAATTAACCAAGATAAAATCTCTCCAAAAAGGCTAAAAGATCAGAATCTAAATCGAAAGAAGGTGAATTATCTTTTCGCCACTCAAATAGCATTCCCGTAAGCTGTGACTTAAGTTCAATTATCTAATGTTCTTTGCCTTTGAAGTTATGCATACTCCTTTCTTTTCAAACAATAAGGAACAGCCCCCCAGATCTTTGATTGCATCTTTTTAGCACATAAGAGGAAAGATTTTAATTGTAAATAATCTTTGGAAAATGATTTATTATTCTTAATTTTTTTTAGTATTGATTGGTGTTGTGTGTGCAAAATTAGTAGTTAGTTGATTATCTTATACTCTATTGTTTGGGCCATCTTCTACTCCTTTGTTCGTTGGCAAGAGATTTTGGATTTGGTGTCTTGTGGTTATGGGTTAGCCTAAGAACGTGATTTAGTGGCTTGCTTGCAAGTCGGCCAGGGGAGTTTGGTTGTCATGAAAGTATAAATGACTGGAATACTGTTCTTTAGTATGTAATGTGCATAATTTGGAGAGGAAGGAGTAGTAGGATCTTGATAGGCTTGACCGCTTGAGGTCCTTGGCATGAGAATAGGTTTTATTTATTTTTGAGAAAATTATACTTTTTCACCCTAAACTATACCCTATTTTACACTTACTCCCTGAACTACAAGAATGCATGATTGGCCCCTCAAACTAAAACCCATGTAACACTTTACCCCCTTTTGTCACTTTCTTAGTTAAGTTTAATGGAATGTAGCATTAAAAGACCAATTTACCCTCTACCGTCTGTTTGGATGGAGGAGTAAATTAGTTTTTTAATGCTAAATTACGTTAGACTTAACCCCAAAACAGATAGTAGAGGGTTAAGTGTTACAGGGTTAGAACTTTGGGTGGTCAATTGTGCATTTCAATAGTTAAGGGGGCAAAGTATAAAATGGGGTATAATTTTGGGTGGAAAAGTGTAATTTCCCCTTTATTTTTTAGTCTTTGAGATCTTTGTATGATTGGTTTTTATTTATTTATTTATTTTAGTTTTAAAATTTTTGAGAACTTTGTATGATGGGTTGACTGCTTTAGGAAGTATACATTCAGCACACACACACAAATATAAATATATATATATATATATATATTTATATATATGTATGTATGTATAATAATTTTTAATTATACTTATTTTTTAATTTAAAATTTTTTGAGACCTGAGCTACTGGTTGTATATGAGCTTCCTCCTTTTTATGATAAAGTTACTTTTCTTTATAAAAAGAACTATTTTCTGTTAATTTGCATAAACTCTGGGAAGAAGATTGATGAATCAAAATTTGCTATATTTTTGTGACTGAGAAAACAGATTATAGATCTTCCCTTCAGAACCAAATGAAATCATTCCAAAAAGAAGTGTACCTTCTTTATGAAGCGTTGCACTCCAATTTTTTTTGTTCCCATGCTCCGGTGAACACATATAAATAGTAAACATGATGATAAATGATTTAGTAAATGGACTGTTTTTTCTTTTCCTTTAGTTGTCTTTTGAAAGTTCCAAGTAATTGTTATATATTTCTTGATGCATGTTTATTTCATGAAGACAGCTTCGTGAAAGGTTTTTCTGGTTTGTTTATATTATGTTTGTTGTGTATTGCAGGCCATCAGCGATTCCTGGACCTATCCCTGATGAATTAGTTCTTCCAGCCACAGAGTCTATTGGTTTGTTTCAGTTAATGTGGAATAATGTGTGCTAATGGTGTTTTTGATACAAATCCTGAATCTTATAGTTTGCTGTTTTTGATTAGGTGTAAAATTGCTGCTGAAGATGGGATGGCGACATGGTCACTCTATTAAGGATTCACGCCCTAATTCACTATATGGTATTTATTTCGAGATTTATTTAATTATTACTTTTAAATATTTCTTTTTTATTCATTTCATCTGATGTTAGGCTTCTTTCGCAGCATGTGTCTTGA
This sequence comes from Quercus aquifolioides, assembly GCA_019022515.1. Taxonomy (NCBI): domain Eukaryota; kingdom Viridiplantae; phylum Streptophyta; class Magnoliopsida; order Fagales; family Fagaceae; genus Quercus; species Quercus aquifolioides. The sequence goes on along the minus strand of JAFHAW010000153.1, from coordinate 90,773 downwards.
TTCCTATATTTCTGCTTGAGCCTGGGGCTTAGAAATTAGAAATTAATATGTGGGTTGACGTACATACAGCCTGCCTTTATATGTCTTACAGAATTCAGTTAGTATACTGCCTGTTTCGTTTTGCTTTGCTGTTACTGGCTGAACGTTCATGCATAACAGATGCCAAGTAGACATTGATTCAGTTTGTTCTAAATTACAATGTGTTGATCATGGGAAATAACATCTGATTCTGCTTCTATTTTGTTGATTGCATTTTTTCCTAGTTTAAGTAGATTTCAGCACAAATATATCACTCCATGTCTTTGTTATTTACTTATAGATGCTCGTAGAGAAGCTCGTAAGGCTTTCTTGGCATTTTCTTCTGATGATGCAAAAGCACAGCTAGCTGAGTCCGAGTCTGTTCAGGGCAACCTTGAAAGTATTACTGAGCAGCCTACTAATGATGATGTCCAGTCTTATCAAAGTACACCTGTGAGAAATCTTCCCGCGGTCTTTTTAGTTCTTGATTCTACCTTTGAACCCTTATAAGTTATATTGATCAAATTGGATGATGTGTGATGAGTAACTCTTTTTGGTTTTTTTTCCTTCTCCATAAATTATTCCATGGATTTTCTCAAACTTATGTCCATTTATTATTTTATTTTTGGTATGATTTAAAAAAAAATTTTGTGGGTTGACTTTCCAACACTATTAAGTTTTTGGAGCCACAAAGAGGTTCTGCTGCACGTGTTTAGAACTATTTCCTGGACCATAGCCCTGCTTTAGTATTCTATGTCTGATCTGTTTTTTGACGATGCCCTGCTGACTCGGCAGCTAACGTCTGTTTATGTTGTGTTGTGCCACTTAGCTGGGTTCAATTCTCTGCCAGAACTTGAATATATTTACCTGATTTTCCAGGCAGAAAGTAAAAAATTATGTCATAATTAACAATCATTGGTTTTATCATCATTGTTGTTTAGTTTATGGATTCATTAGCTATTATCAGTTCTAAATGGATCCTCAAAAAATTCCCTCTCAGTGGCAGTAAAAAATGTCTCTGACAACTTTTTCTTACTTCAGGTTTATGTGCGCAATCCAAAGCAGGACTTGCATGGTTTAGGTTTTGATCCTTATAAGCATGCTCCCGAGTTTAGGGGTATGTAATTTCTTAAAACATATTAGGTTGCTGCTAACTCTTTGATAGCTGCAGTGCAACTGTATCTTCACTGCTTTTCAGTTTTTTTATTTATTTCTGTTTCTCTTTTTAAATGATTTTTCGTATAATGTACTCAGAAAAGAAAAGATCACGCATGTCTGGGAAAAGGGAGACGGGAAATAGAAAAGCATACTCAACAAAAGATAACCTTTTTGGTTTCAAGTGTAAGATCTATTATCTGATTAATTGGTTAAACATGTCCTTGTTGGCTATGGTTCTTACAGCTGTGTCTGTCTTTGATTCTTCTGTTTTGCTTTCATGGATTTCTTGTTTTGACGTTTATTTGACCTATTAAATTGAATTCATCAGCAGGAAATGTTGCTCCTGGCTTTGGCATTGGAGCACTTGAAGAATTTGATGCTGAAGATGAGGATGTCTATGCTGCTGGTTAGTTTTTCTTTGCTTTTAGATTAGCTTTATAAATTGTTTGTTTAGCTAATAGTCACTCAGTTTTACAGAGGTTTATGCAATGTTTTGAAACCTGTACCTGACTGGTTGATCCAACATATCAGAATGTCAATCCGTCTTAGTTTTGAACTGGGTAACCCTATAAGTAATAACCAGAATGTTCTTTGTTATGATCTGCATGAATCAACTGTTGGACAAGGAAACTGCTGTACCATTGACCTTTCTCTTGATCAGGCCAATTTGCATTTCAATTTTGAAAAACTTCAAAATGAGCCGCATGGAGATCTGAAACTGTATTCTGAAGTCAAAATATGAGGTCAAAGTGACCTGGCTACTTTTATTGCGAAGCTCTTTTTTAGTGGGGCATGTGGGTACGAAAAGGTTGTTTTAGAGTCCGATTGGAAAACAGTAATTAGTAAACTTTCTAAACCCCCTACCTGTCTGACCCAAATAGAGGAAGTACTGAAAACTGAAAACTTGTTGAGTTCCTTGGTTAGGATTGGACATGAAAATTTCTCACATTCATTGAGAAGGAAACCATTTTGCTGATTGGTTGGCTGGAATCATGATAATTTTCCACTAGGGATTACTAATTTTTCTTTCCCTCCTAATGGGCTGATTGGACATGCAATATTTCTTACATTCTCTGCCCTGTGTTTGTCTCATGTTTGTTCGGCTTAGCACACCTGCTGTACCCACTTTGGCCATTTTGTATTTTTTTTCTTATGTACACAATAATAGAAATATTCTATGATGTCACCAATAAGCTCTAGCTAAAATGGCACCTCATTCCCTTGTAAGAGCAAGGTGGAGCATGAGGTCATGGGTCATGGTCGGAGTGAAGTTCCATCACCATTAACCCCCGTCCTGATCTGTTTTTCCGGTTGATATATATATATATATATATATATATATATATATATAACATTGGAGTTTGGGTTTATTTATTTACCATTTTTTTTGTTTTCTTTTTCCTTTTGAAATTTTATTATTATTATTATTATTTTCCAAAATTAGGAAAAGTGCTGCTTCTGAAAGTTGCCTGTCGGTGATGGGGCAAACAGTTCTTCTAGTTATATGTCCAGTCCTTCATTAATTTCACTTTTAGATTATACTAATGCACACAATCTAGTTTATCTAACTAAGAAATTTGCTTTTCAGGTTTTGACTTTGTGGATACTTATGTTCAAGAAGTCGAAGAGCCATCAAGGTTGATCACAGACAGTAAACCAAAGTTGCTTGCAAAGGAAACAGGTGTTCTGCCTGGCTTTAGAGTTGCATCAAATTCTGACTACCAGTTGGAACGGTAGTAGTAGTTGTTGTTTTTCTCTTCTTATTATTTTAATTTCATTATTTGTGGAATGATAGAATCCCAAGTCCCACATATTTCTGATAATAACAGGTTAATTCTGGACCTTGAAATGGCCATGAAAGAGAGCCCATTGGCAAAAACTGTAGTGTTATAATGTATACAACTGGATAGAATGTCTTTCATTAGTAATAAATATCTGAAGTGTTATTATTTATTCTTAGTTTGTGGTGATTTTTAATTTAAACATGACATTCTCTTTTCAAAAAAATGTAGTTACTTTCACTCGTTTCTCTCTGTTTATCCCTTCCTCCAGGATTGTAACTGAGTCATTTTGAAAAATTCTTCAGGTTTGATCCTCCTGTGATTCCAAAAGATTTTGTACCCTGCCACAAATTTCCTGGTCCTCTTGAGACAAACTACAGGCTTGCTGATTCTCCTCCACCAGAGGTCCCTCCTCCAGAGGATAATAATCTGAAAATCTTGATTGAAGGGGTTGCAACTTTAGTAGCTCGATGTGGTAAATTATATGAGGATCTCTCCAAAGAGAAGAATCAGTCGAATCCATTATTTAATTTTCTTACTGGAGGAAATGGCCATGATTATTATGCAAGGAAGCTGTGGGAGGAGCGACAGAAGCGTACCGATCAAAGCAGGCAGCAAGTGGATGTGAAGCTGTCTTCAAGTATGCGGAAGATGACAGCAGAGAGCCGTGGTAAAATCTTAGGGGAAAGGCCTTTGGAAAGAAGCATTAAAGATTTGAGTTCATCTGTTGCTTCTGCAGAAGGCATTCAACTCCAATTCAATCTTTCAGATACATTTATTGAACCTGCATCGTCTGTGAGTTGCATCTTCCTTTTTATTCAACTCCAATTCATATTGGATTTCTTCCCCTTTTTTCATTCTTTTAGACCACTGCCTTATAATGGAGTTTAGAGTGGAGAGTGTTGATTTTCTCCTTTCCTAACACTGGAATTTAGAGTGGGTTGCATGAAGCTGTGAAGCCTTTCAAAGATGATCCTGCAAAGCAAGAAAGATTTGAGCGGTTTCTCAAGGATAAGTACCAAGGAGGGCTTCGCTCTACAGATTCTAGTGGATCTAGTAATATGTCTGAAGCATCACGTGCTCGTGAGAGATTAGACTTTGAGGCCGCAGCTGAAGCAATACAGAAAGGACAGTGGGGTAAAGAAAGCAAGTACTTTTCAGCAACTGGAGGAATGCAGTTCACTTCTGGCGGAGTAGAGGTATGTTTCAGGTTGTAAAATATTAGATTTATTTTATTTTATTTATTTAAAATTTTGTAGTGTCTGATTCAATTTTTCATTGGAAACAGCAAGCTAAAGGTACTGAAGCTGAAGATCTGATTACGAAGAAAATGTTTCCGAAACGAGAAGAATATCAATGGCGTCCTGCACCTGTCCTATGCAAGCGCTTTGATCTCATTGATCCTTATATGGGGAAGGTAGTTTATTCTGTTTTCCTCCCTACAGTTCTGTTTCCTGATCTGCCTTATTCAAAGCCTTTCTTTTTACTCCCCAACCCCTGCCCCCTCCTTTTTTTCTTCTTCTTCTGGAACACCTGTTTCTCCAAAAATCTCCCCTTTCTTTCTGTTTACTGGAAAGGTTTATTCTTTTCTGTTTCAGCATGGCTACAACTTTTTCTTTTTTGTCCTATTTATTTATTTATTATAAGTAAGAATAATTTTATTAAAAAAGGACTACTTCATGCGTAAAAGGCACAAAGAAGCCAAAATAACATTGCAGAGCTGCTATATTATTTTGGTCTATTTAGATTTCTTGTTCAGTTATATTGGGAGGCATTATTTTTCTTTCTAGATAAGTTGGATTCTTGCAGGGGGTGGCACAGGAATATGGATAAGTTTCCTAACTAAATTGAGTTTTTTTCTTCCTTGACCCCCCCCCCCCCCCTGCCTTTCTTCTCTTTTTCCCCAGCTATTGTAGTTTTGTTTTTGTTGGTTCTCTCTCTCTCTCGCTTGTATAGAGGGGGGCTTGTGATTCATTAAATTCAAATTTCTCTTTGGGATATTCATTATTGTTTCACTTTTTGAATGGAAGTTCCATGTTTCCTTGTTGCTGAAGGGGCATTATTGCCACTGTCATAAGTTTTGCTTCTCTGAATATTACATAAACTCAATGTACTTTTTCCATTTGCAGCCAGCACCAGCTCCACGGATGAGGAGCAAGATTGATACTCTTATTTTTACATCAGATTCGGCCAAAGAAACAAAAGTGGAAGAGACTATAATTGCAAATAGAGACTTCTCCATGCTTCAATCTGATGTTCAAGGAATAAGCCAAGATGTGGCTATCAAGGAAAATGAAGTTGAGGTAGAAGTCGAAAATGTTGAGAGGCCAGTTGACCTGTACAAGGTACTTTTAGTTCTGTCTTATTGTACTTGTTATTTAATTTTTGAAGTATTTTGGGCAACCCATTTAAAAAATATGGCCTGTTTATTACTTGATGTTATATAAGTTTGCTTAAAATCTTTCTCCAACTAAATTTTCTGTTGATTTGGTGAAAACTATTTTAATGTGACAGACTGTTGGATTACAATCTCTCTCCAACTAATTTTTCTGTTGATTTGGTGAGAACTTTTATAACGTAACAAAATTTTTATAAAAAGCAATTTAAATCCAAGCACTAGAAGTTATAGAGGAGTTTTATAGATTACCCATTTCAATTTGCCATTTTTACAAGTCTTATAATAGTGAATAGTGGAATATTCTCCCAATTAGAAGTAAAAAAGATCAGGGATATCTGGGGATTGTGCTTATTCCTCTTTCTTTCTTCCATCTCTCTGTCAAAATCCCAAAATGTCACATGAGAACTAATAACTAAAACTGCAAGAAGACCTTAAGCAACAAGAAGAAGACAATTGTTTGTTTTTTTTTTTTTTTTTGGGGGGGGGGGGGGGGGGCGCGGTTGGGGGGGATGTTCTAAACATGGATAATGGCTAATTTAACTTTTTTAGGAAATGACCAAAAGTTGTGACCATCTTACTTGGTTTTTGAGGCAGTTCAGCTTAATTACACCATTGGTGCTTATCATCCTCTGCAAGCATTAATTCTAAACATATCAATTCAGCAAAAAAGGGTTTTTTTTTTAAAAAAGCTTAACTTGTTAGCCAAAGAAATTGGTAATTTATCTGTATTATTTTATTTTAACTGGTTAGCTATGAAAGAGGCTCTAGCCTGAGGCCCTTTATTTGGTTCTTTAATGTTGAGAACATCAGCTTGGATCTGATATTGGATGATTATAATTCTATTAATTTGACTTTTAGCTCAACTTTCTATGGAGATACCCGGTTATACCGGTCATACTTTTCTCTCTTTGTGCACCTATCTACATTATAGTTGGCTTGTAATAGAGTGCATTGTTGCACAATAACTTTGCCAATCTTTCTATGTATCTTTATTAGAGATTGATTGCATGCACCTGATGGTAGTGGGATAAATTTGCTTGATGGATTTGGTTTATGATATTCATTATGATGATATCACAGACACTAGGGACTTTATTATGCAAATTCTGAATTGTTATATCTGTCATACCTGAATTTACACAATCTTACTTGTCTCCATGGACTCGTCAGTTTGGAATGAGCTTCCTTTTCCATCTGTGTGGGTGTGTATTGGGGGTAGGGGGGGAGCGTGTGAAAACCTGAATCCTTTACTCCCTTTATGGTATGTTTGGAATAGAGGGAGATAGGGGGTGGAGGAGTACCCTTCCCCTCTCCTCTCCCTCCATCCACAAGTAGGGTAAAAGGATGACTTCACTTTATGTTTCCTGCCAATAGTAGATACACCCCTCTAATTATTGCAATAGAAATTGCCTTCATTTTTTTCCAATGGTAGCATGAAAGCTCAACTCTTATTTTAATCCTAATGGATGATTAGACCAAGATAATGAAAATATTTTCTCTTGGTGGGTAGCTCTTGTAGTTCAGCCATGACTAGCTTATCTTCTCTGCTCAAAGTTTAGTCAACTTACAGTCCATAAAAAAAAATTATGGATACAGTCCTTACTTTTAGTACTGCTCACTTTTAACCAGCATGATACTCTGTCCGATGCCAACTTCCAAAGCAACTAGTATATCTTTTTGATAAATTCAACATGTGTTCATGTTGACCTGAAGATTAGATCAGTAGGTGTTCAACAATTGTGTTTGTCTCCTTGGTTTTGCTGTCATTCATTATATGACAGATAGCCCATTTTCAGTGTTTCATTTGTTCTTGGGGGGGCATATTCCACGTGTACGATATGTGGTTAACAATTGTGTTTGTCTCCCTGGTTTTGCTGTCATTCATTATATGACAAATAGCCATTTTCAGTGTTTCATTTGTTCTTGGGGGGCATATCCATGTGTACGATATGTGGTTACTTTTTATTTGTAGCAATTCTAACCATCTTCTTTTGTGCAGGCTATTTTCTCTGATGATTCAGATGATGAAGGGGAAACCACCAGTCTTAACAAAGTTGAAAATCCAGAAAAAAAGATTGAAGCTGCTACTACAACATTAAACCGTTTAATTGCAGGTGACTTTTTGGAATCCTTGGGTAAAGAACTAGGCCTAGAGGTTCCCCTGATCTGCCCCAGTCAACAAATATGGCCAAGACCCCTGCTTCCCAAAAAGAAGCTGCTAATACCAATGTGGGAGATTCCAATATCCTTCCTGTTAAAAATAACCCTTCTTCCACCGTTTTTAGTGAGACTTTAAATCATGAGGTGCCTCACAACCGGAAGATTGCTATAGAGAGCAGGTCTGAGAAAAATGAAGTCATTCATGGTAAGTTGGCCAAAAGTGTTGGCATATATATGGAGACTGGTTCTACTGAGAATAACCTTGATAAAGTTGATTTAGAAAAGAGGGTCCATGAGGATAGCAAAGCTAAAACACCCTCAAGCCGTCACAAAAATTGGAACAGCAATTCATCATCAGAGGATGAAAGGAGCAGAAAGCAGTCCAGGCGACATCGGCATAGAAGTGGTGATTCAGATAGTGATTCATCCAGTGATCATCGAGATCGTTACCGTTCTAGGTCAAAAGGGAGAAAGAAAGAATCCTCCCGAGAGAAAAGTGGTAGCAGCAGAAGACACTCAAAACATCATAAGCATAGAAGCAGGGATTCTCCGGGCAGATCTCGATATGATAGTGATAGAGAACATAGAGAAGCTAAGAGAGAAAAACGGAAAAAGAGGGATTGACATGAAGCTTCTGTTTCCTTACATTCAGAATCATACTATCTGTGGAAAAATATCAGATTAGAAATTTGCATAGATAAAACAGTAAATTGGAAAGTCATTCTGAATAGAGTTTTGTACAGCAGCCTGCCATAACCTGTAGCTAAGTTGATGGGGATGCTTTGTAATATTGCACTGCTTCTAAAGCTTCGCTTTGAAATTGAAATTTTGTTGCTGAAGTGAGATGCAAGCTTCATAATTATGTTGTCCGAACTTGCATGAAATTTGTTTACACTTTAGGGAGAAGATTGATCTTTTTGAAACACCATTGTACAATTTACCTATCAATAGATTTACTTGCTTCGAGAGGTCACTAATCTACTCAAGTGCCTAATGATGCGTACATATTACCAAGAAAATTGTTGTTGTGTAATATCATTAACGTGTTTATAATAAGCATTTGGTCATCTTCTCTCTCTCTAGCTGCGAGTCATTCCCAAAGCTGGTGTACCCCTATCTCAAGTCTTACACCGGGTCCAATGATTTAGTGGCTGGAAAAATGGGAGAGATGCCTAAAGAGTTTAGGTTTAAGATTCTGGACTGGATTGTTTTTGATGGGCAGCTGCCATTGCTTTAACGTGGCTCAAGAAAATGCACACATTTTTTTTTATTTTTTTCCAGGCTACAAGTAGTGTCGAGGGGATTGGGCCTGTGGGGAAGAGGCAATCAAGCTACATTTTCAGTATAATGGGTGGAACTAGAAGAGTTCGGAAGTTAGCGAAACTGAAAACTAAGTTGTGAAGCAGATGCAAATATGCTGCACAGGCATAAAGGGATCGCACATACTAAAGTCTTACCCTGATGTCGATTTTTTCATTTCCATTTTTCTATCCTCTCATGCATTGAATCTCTGCTGTTCTTTATCTAATGCTCCTTTCCTGTGAGAGGTTTTACTTCCCAACTGCCTATCTTAACCTTTCGTTTGTGCTCCATTATTGGTATTCAAAAACAATGGTTAAATTTAGGGATAATGATAGTGTACCCACAATTGATTTGGGCTTGCTTTATGTTACCAACCCGTTGTTTTAAAAGTCACTTTACTCATTTGTGAAGCCAGGAATTGAACGCAAGGCGATAAGAGGCCATAGATTTTAGTGGTGAGTTTGAGATTAGCTTATTAGATGGCGGAGGTGGAGATGGAGGTTGAGGGTTTCGAGAGTGGCAGGTGTTCGGCTTTGTGGAGCCTAGTTGTATTTGATCTAGATTAATCCGACCCGAAATAATATTGCTACGGTTTTTAATGAGAGATATTCTGAGGCTTAGTCTATGAAAATTTTTTTTTGGCCCGTTTTTAGCCCATTGTGAATCTTGTGCACATCTTGTAATTTTCCCTATGAATAGTGAAATCCATGCAACTCTGTGAAAGTAGGCAAATTGGCGAACTATGTAAATATTATCTTATGCGATTGTTTTCTTTAGTGCATATTTTTCTTTATTTTTGCATCTCATAGATCTGGAAATTTCGTATTTTTTCCCTTTAGGAGGCTAAGGGTTATGAGAGGGGGAGGTTGAGGAACACACCCACACGGCCACACCATTGTCAATAGGGTTGTAAATGAGCCAAGCTGAACTGAGTATTAAAAGTTCAAGATTATTCATTTAATTTTATTTCAAATATGAGCCAAACTCAAGTTTAATAATAAATGAGATCACCTGTTCAAGCTTGGTTCATTTTATTGTCAAGCTAGCTTGAGCTTTTTCAAGAGCTAGTTGACTAACTTGTTTATTTTCCATATAAAGGAATCATTACAGCTAAAGTATTTTACCACTTTAAAAATATATAATAATAATTAATAATTAAATAATAGTTAAAATTATATTATTTGAGTTATCATGATTTTTGTCTATGATTTGATGAAAATTAGATTCACCAATTTCTTTTTTAGTTAAAAATATATATATTTCTACAATAAAATTGTTTCAATAAATTACAAATAATAATTTTATATCTTATGAACTTTTTTATAACCTTATATTATATATAATCTCAAGTATATATATAATATAATTTAAACATTTATACACAAACATATAATATTATATATACTTTAATCAGCCTTAAACTTGTGAGTTTGTTAACAAGCACAATTTTATTTTTGCACTTGACTTATCAATAATTATAGGGCTTAAACTTGGGCTTGAGTGGCTCATTTGCTAAATGAATAAATTTAAACGATTTTTTTTTTCTTGAATACAAGGCTGTACGAAAACCACCAATACCAACAAACCAATGCAAAATGAGCCAACTTGGGCTTGACTTTGGTGATTAAATTTTGGCACAGCTTGCTCGCTGTGATTATTGAACACTGGTGGTTTTGAAGCCATCAAGAAAAACGAGATTTCTTTAGTGTGAAATAAATAGAAAATGTGATTTTTAGGATATTTTGGAATGGGATTGAAATAAGCTGAGTGTTTGTTTGGGATGTTGATCTCTTCTCTCATAGTGAGGGCTTTCTCTTTTGCCCTTTTTTTTAATACAAAGTTTCCTTTGTAATTGTTTTTGTAAGGTTTGTTGTATATGGTTGGTAACTTGGTATGTTTGTTGAGTGGTTGACACAGTTTTGCAAGAATTGATGTATATTGTGTGTTTTGTTGTCTAAAATTTTAGTGGAATATCTTATTGTTTTTATGACAACTTTTCTATAGTGTTTTTGAGCCAGAACATAAGCAACTTTCACAATTTTATATAAATACCATTTTAAAAAAATCCTGATTTCTCTGTTTTTTTGTTTTTGTTTTTTTTAATGGTAAGCAATGACGCGAGCAACGATTTTATAATTAAAGTAATAAAAGATGGATAAATTAATATATTTTAAACCACGAATAATCAATGAAACTAGTCCAAACTACATGCAAGTGATATATATATATATATATATATATATATATATATATATAAATTCGAGAATATGCAACTTATGGAAATGCTTCCCACCTCATTTCTTTTGTTAGATTGAATATGTAGATGTAGATCCGATGTTGTCCTTAGTGGCACTAGACAATTGTAAATAGAATATAGAATACTTGAGGAAAGTGATTATTATTATTATTATTATTATTAGAGAAAATGATATGTTCACAACATTTTTACAACAAATCATAGGTGACAAGTTGTTACTGGTTGTTATTGTTGGAGCAAAAAAGTAATTTTAGTAGTAGGTTCAAATTTGAACAAATAACAACTAATCATCTATAATTTGTTGTGAAAATATTGTGAAAATGTTGTGGATTTAGTACTTCTTTTAATATTGTTATAAAATTATAATTATACAGAGATTAAGGGGTTGTACTTGTATAATCGGCATCTGGCTAGTCCTTTTGCCGACTGATCCATGTCTTACCAAAAAAAGAAAAAAAAAAGAAAAAAAGAAAAAAAAAAGCAGACTTTTTTTTTTTTTTTTTTTTTTTTGAGGGGGTTAGCAGCAACAGACTTGATTTGGTATAATGGCATTTTTTTTAACAAGCTATTATTATAATAATCCTAGAATTTCCAGTTAGCTCAGTTAAAAACGTCAAATAAAATATTTAGGATTAATACATGATACGATAGAATTGAAATTTTATCTGTATTTATATATATAAAAAAAAACTTGATTGTTTTATGTCCATTTCTGATATATGTTTTTTTAGATTATCTTAGTATTAAAAGTTTTAATACTAAGATAATCTAAGAAAACATATATTAAAAATTTAAAACCGATTGACAAGCATGAAAACTCGAATTAGCGGAGATTCATTTATTGCAATTGAATAATAATGAATTTTTAAGGTAATGTCACTGGGACTGAAGAAATTATAAGGCCCACGTTATGGATAAGTGATATGGTTTACTAATTTAGAAAAGACTCACTTCTATTTAAAATTGTTGAATTAAAATTTCCTTTTAAACAGAAATTGAAAGTCTGCTGACAGTATAATGTGGACAAATAATATGGTCTATTGACGGTATAATTTCCTGGGACTGGGTGGTTATCCTGTCATATTCCAAGCCTTGTCGTGAAATAAAAAGATACACGTGTTCGTAGTTAGCATGCCTGTGTGGCTGTGTGTTTGAATTTATGTCACATACAAAGTACAAATTACAAGCTACAACTACGACACATCATTCATTCATTCATTTGCTCCAACTTTCATTTTTTTTTTTAAATTAATTAATAATACTGATCTCAATAGACGCATTCAGTGACGCATGTATGTTTCTACCTAAAGCTTCCGTTGCATAAGGAGCAAATCAGGATGCATGTTTATTATTCTACTTTGAAAGAGTTTTTTTATTTTTATAATTATTTTTAATAATGCTATAGTTATAAACTATTTTACAACATTTTTACAAATTATTGATATGAAAAATTCTTATTAGTTCTAATATGAGTCTACTATTAACATTACATTTATGTTTATCAATGATTATTTGAAAATTACTAAAGTCACATCAACAGTTTGTAAAAATATTGTAAAATAATTTGTGCTTATAACATTAATTTTTTTTTTAGAGTATTTGGTAATGGAAAAATTTAGGAAAGTTTTGATGTTCTTTTTATGGAAAATATAATTTTTTTTTTCAAAAAGATTATTATTATTATTATTATTATTTTTCTCATAAAAAGTTGAAAACATCTAGAAGTACCAACCAGTTAAGGTTGTTAAGTTATAAGAGCATCCGTAGCAACTGTTGCAAAAATTATGCCATTTTGTCACACCAAATGCCTACTTTATTATTTTACCACATCATTTTACAACATCTCATTTATCAGATGTTTTATAATTCAATTCTATACATTAAAATAATATTTACTACACATTAAAATAATATATTATCCCCTCCCCCATTATTTATCAACAACAGCAACAGCAACAACAACCCACACCGCAGATCAACCGCCACAGCCCACAACCACCGGCCACCCCCACAGATCAACCATTGACCACCAATATCAGCCACTGCTACCAAAAAAAAAAAAAACTCAAACAAACACTACAACCAATATCAGCCCCTACAAAAAAAAAAAAAAAAAAAAAAAAAAAAAAAACACCATCAACCAAAATCTCATACCCATCCCAAATCTCACACCCACAACCCCGATCTGAGACCATCCCAAATCTCATACCCATCCCAAATCTCACACCCACAACCCGATCAACCTACCACCATCAACCAAAATCAGCCAACCACCAACAATCAAAACAACCAACCACCAAAAAAGAGAGAGAGAGATCGGCGAGATCGGAGCGGCGATGATGATGGCGATGATCGGAGTGGCCTCGCCCATGCCGCTTGCGCCTCTGACAGCGATGACAATGGTGATGATCCGATCGGATTGGCCTCACCCATGAAGATGTGGAGTGTGTCATTTTGTTCTTTCTCTATTGAGGGAAGAGTTGGGTCTAATGTGAGAAGAGAGAGAAAAAATCAAGACTAGAAGTGAGAGGAGAGAGAAAGCCAAATAAAAAACATTATTTTGGTTTACCACATCTGTCTGTACCGTTGCAAATTTGCAACGGTATAGACACAAATGGTATAATTTTGGCACATATGCAACATCTGATGGGAGCTGTTTTTTGTGTTTGGTGTGGGATATGTGCCAAATATTTAGCATTTGGCACATATCCCACATCTACTGTGGGTGCTCTAAGACTCTTAGAGGTTAAGCTATAAGACTCTTAGAGGTTAATCAATACTAATACTTTTAAGATGAGTATGTAATTATTGAATTATTAAAAAGAAAGAGTATTTATTTTAAGAAAACTTTGTGACCAACTCACCAACACTTACAGATGTGTCATTATTCACTCCTTCATTATTAGGGTTTTGTCTCAAAATTGAATTAGTCATAATTAAAAACTTAAAGATGCACCAAAGACAAAGAGACGTACTTCACAAGTAAAACAACTATACAAGTATAGATAACATAATACCTCTATGATTATATGACTATGACAATCTCAGTTCTTATGAAGAACAACACACACACACACACCAATAATGGACCATTATTATTGTATAATCCCTAGATAATACCTCTATGACAGTCAATTGTTGCAAATTAACAAAACTTAAAACTTGTTAAATCCATCGACCCCACGCAACCCGCAGCCCACTAATTAACCGGTATGGCATACCTATCTCCCTAATAAATATTTATGGTTGAAAATGAAAGCTCTCATTTTAAAAGAACAGATCTCATCAGTTTTGTTAGCATGGTCTAATCCAAATTAAAATAATAATTATCTCCATCAGGCTCTCAGATTTTTTTAACAAATTATGCAGGGTTTGTTAAGATAAATTGCATATGTGAATATATATATATATATATATATATATATATTTCTTTTTGGTTAGTGAGTTTTTATCAGAATTTCAAAGGAGCACGAAAAGTTCATTGCATGTAAAACAGGAAAACATGGACAAAACTTGATGACTGATAGTATAATTAAATTGACAAAGCTTGACTGAATCAAGCAAGCATGAATGCTTATTTAATTTATAATTAATTTAAAATACTATTCATCTTTCTCTACTAGTCGCGGTTCTAGGAATTTTTTCCAGAGCAATTATTAAAGAACTTAATTTATACAAAATATAATTAAAAAAATTCATATATTGACAAAAAAAAAAATGCAAATACATAAAGTTTTACAATTTCCTTTTACAATTTTTTATATTTTAAAATCATGGCATGATAGTTTTATTATCAATGCTACAAGTTACATTTCCTTCAAATTTTAGTTGAATTAATAAATTTTTTCTTGGACCTTTTTCTTATTATTTGAAAGGATCTAATATATTGTTAAGGGAATAAAAGTTTAATTTTATTGTGCCTAAACAAATCTAGGATGGTCTTGTGAGCATTCAACGTGGAGTCGCCCCTGCTCTATATGCATGAATTATCACCGCCACCAAATATAGGTCTTGTAATCTATTTTAAAAGAAAAATATATTCCAAGTATTTTCATGGACCGAGTCTCTATCTCTTCCCCCCCCGCCCCCCCCCCCCCCCCCCCCTTTCTCTTTAATAATTAGCTATTTATTTTCCTAACCTTTCTAGTGATAGTGATTAGTGAGTTAGTGTCAAAACAAATACGTTTTGTTCATGCCCCAGTTTTACTATCATGCATATACACCAACATTGAGTTGACATATGCCGTCTTTATAATTATTAAAATCTAGATTAGGAATTAGTTGTGATTATGCAACAAACTTAATTACTTATCACCAAAAAAAAAAAATTTTTTTTTTTGGAGCTCTTGGATTTGATCCATTTATATTATAGACGCTAAGACTTTTGTAGAGAAGAATTAATTTTTCGTTTGACCACAATTTTAATTTAGGCTGCGAAAATTATTAAACTCATTAAAAATGAGAAAAAAAAAAAAAAAATCAATAGCCAGTTGTATGCTGTTGAATTTTAAACCAAGGATTTGAGTCTTGAAATGATTTGGTTGAATTCCACCATATTAATTATTATGCTAAAAGAACATTCGAGCGTGAGCCCAATGAATTTGGCTATGTCAACGTCGCAATCCAAGGAAGCCCAGCCAGCCAACCAAAGACCAAAATTTCAAAGCCTCCTTGAATCGTTCAATTTGACATTTCTTCTTTCCTGTGTGTGAGGTCTTCTTTTCTTTGTTCTTTTGGGGCTAAGTTTTTGATTCTTCCAACAAATCAATTAGGAAAAATAAGTTTTACCTACTACCAGATTATAAGAAAAAGTGAAAATTTTTTTCTTACAAAAGAATTTTACAGCATTTTTGTACTAAATAAAAGTATAGTCCATATGCTTCTTAAAGAGAAAAAAAGGTGTAGTATCATATATTAAGACACGTCACTCATATAATGCAAAATATCATTAGATTACTAATGGGAAAAGATAGTAGTATCAATATAAAAAAAAATGAATCAAATATGGAAGGCCAAAATAAAATTTTGAAGTATAAAGAGGCAAAATGAAAATAACACCAAACATTAAGAATCAAAAGTATACTTTAATTTGATAAAAACAATCCTTTTAACTGTTATAGGGGATCATGGAAAATGAATATATATATTGTAGATATGTAGTATTTGATGATATAGTCCAGCTAAGATGATGTGATATCTCATTTTGTAGTTCGAATTCTATCTCTACTTCTTCTCTTTTAATAGGTTTTAGTTAGTTCAACTGGTAAAGTTTCTGATAGTTAAATAAGAGATTTGGAGTTCACTTCAATCTCCGCCTATACCAAAAACCAATTGACATCTTAGTTTGATAATAAATAGATATCATCAAGAGCAGACGGTTGAAAATTTCTCCAAAAAAAAAAAAAAACCCCTCTTTCACTATCTACCTATCAAATATTATTTATGATATGCATTCCATAATAATTAGCCTAAAACAGAACACTAATAATTCTTTTTCATTTTTGGTAGGTAGAATTCAAACTTTAATTATTTGTTTGGTGGGTAAAAGACTTCAATTAAACTAATTGGCATCTACCTATCATTTTGGATTTGATTGTTCTGAATAAGTATACCAAAAAAAAAAAGAGAAACGTAAACCAGCACCACCAACCACATCTACAATATCCAAAAAAGAAAAAAACAGTATTTGCGATCTCACAGGCGCAGTCTTGATCCTCTATTATTAATATCGGACTCGGTAACCTACCCTTCCTGTCTTTCCAATCTTTCTTACTCTGTTGAGATTGTGACTCTGACTTGTGTCAATAAAGTCCTCTTTCACCTTCTCTTCTTGAAATAGTGAATGCTTAAGTCCTCATTCTATTGACAAAGCCACCAACTCAATGCCTTTTGCTCCTATTCTTTTTATTACTAGTGGTAAATACTAAGTATGGATTACGATAGCAAAATTTTAACCAATCAAAAAAAGAAAAAAAAGAAAAAAAAAATGAGTCTGGTTAATGTATGCCATTTTTAGGACATACATTAATTATTCATTTTAGGAAACATTTTATGAAAAATTAAAAAAAGTATCATTTTTACATTTTTCTCAAAAAAAATTTCTAAATTAGTTTATTAATAGATACCTTAAGGGCACACAATAGTAATACCCAAGCAATATAAGGAAAGCAAAGAAAAAGCGTGAATATATATACAAGCCAGAATCATAAATTTTTATTTGGGAGGGCCGAGTTGCGATACTAACATTTTAGTCATGATACCCCTCAAAAAAAAAAAAAAAAAACATTTTAGTCATGATAATCTTGAGGGTTTTAAAAAGTAGCAAATTAAACCTCCAACACAATAGGTTGAAGCTTAATAAGTTACTTTTTGAAATCTCGGAATTTAATTTGTTATTTTTGAAACTATAGGGTATACATTGTTACTTTTTGAAACACCAATGTTTAATTTATTAGTTATGAAATTACATGGTTCAATTTGTTACACCTCTTAACTTATAGAGTGTAAAACATATTTCTTTTAAGAGCATCATTGCACTAACTCAAATATTTGGTGGGACCAACTCTAAAAAGAAAAGGAGAAGAGAAAAAAAAAGGATCAAGAAGAAGAATAAGGAACAAGAAGAAACACGTCGATGAATCCATTCTACTTGATAAAATGGTTTTGGTTTTTCTGCATGCCTACCATATTGTGCATTTTTATGCAGGTGTAAAAGTGGGGGAAAAAGGTTAGGTAAAACAATGTTTGTTTATAGGCAGAAGATGGAAAGAAAAAGTTTGTGTTGGATCTCCAAACCTTGACTTGAAGTCTAGATCAACTATACGCAGGCTTTGTTGTTTTTAAAATTTAAGTTATAGAGGGATATGAAGGTGCAGCACATAAGTAGCATAAATCTTAATTTTAAGGGATTTCTTAGTACTTCCTAAACTCTCATGAGATCAACCGAATTTTGATTTTAAAACATGAAAGCCAATATTTTGGAACCACTCCAAAGTTCAAAGAAAGAAATCTTTCCCGTAATTAATAATTATCTTGTGTGTATGAGACAAGGAACTACACATTCATATTTGAGTCGTGAAATAATTGCACCATACAATTACTACATTGGTGTGAGAAGTAAAAGTTAAAAAAAAAAAACATTGCAATAACCCTAGTTATTGCAACAAATTTGGATCTCACACACTCAAAAAGTAATCCAGCGCTAAAAGAGTTTTGGACAACTACATTAAAAAGACTCAAATGTATCCTTAAATTTTTTTTTTTAGATTGGCATTAAAGAGTAAAGAGTATTTACGTTATGGACTTACGACAATGATATATTTTCCTGACATGAAAACGTGAGATGGAGCAAGTCTTGGTCTACTAGACAATTAGTGTCAGAATGTGTGCCACGAGTTCATATTCTATGCGTTTGGATAATTAATTAGCTTTTCAAAAAAAAAAAAAAAAAAAAAAAATTCTTATTTGTTAAAAATTGATAAAAGTACCATTAAAAAAAAAAAACTTATGATTTTTTTCCACAATTTAATTGTAAATAACAAGTAATTTTGGTTTTTCTCATAAAGATAACTATTTTTTTTTTTTTTTTTAAGATAGCCTAACTTATCTAGTTATCTTTCTCTCATAAAGATAACTAGATAAGTTAGGCTATTGAAAATTTGAAATACAAAACTCCCCATGTCTTTTATCTTTTGGCTAATTAAAATCACAACTGGGTCAAACCTTAGAGTGGGGCGCAATAAATGGTTCTTTAAAAAAAAAAAAAAAAAATTTTGAGCCTTACATTTTTACTCCCAACTTAGGAAGACCCAAAGAATTGAAAGAGGTTAAAAGAGTAATAATAAAGCCACAAAATATTTTATAACAATTTTACAAATTATTGATATGATAAATTCTTATTACTAACATCACTTTTTTATTTACCAATAACTATTCACTATATCAACAATTTGTAAAATAGTTTGTGATTTTAGCATTTTCCAAAGTTAAAAATACTACAAATTTGATTATATAGATCTTATAAATTAATGTGTCGCTAATTAAAAGAAGCAATTCAAAAAATCATTTATTATATTATTGAAGTGCCACTAATCACACCAGTACGTAGCTTTGTGCATATGCACGGGTAAAAACAATTACAATTATATGGTTTAAATTATAACTTTTTTTAAGAAGAGATTCAAATTATACATGGTATTAGCTTACACTTTTTTAAATCATATATTTTTTTAAATACGTAATGATTTCTTATATATATATATATATATATATATATATATATATATAGGGTTGGGTTCAAGTTATACCTGGTGTAACTCTAAGTAATATTACATCACTCAATATTTTTTAATTGGATGCAAATATTGACAAATCCACCGTTAGATTATATTATCTTTGTATATTCTTCATGCTTGCAAAATTTCGAGGTGATCAAAGATTAATAGCCATGTCATCAATTAATTGTTAAAATTCAAATTTTTGTAGTTTAAAATAATGCATAAAAGATGAGTTTACAGATCAAATGGTAAATAACATCCGATTGATATGAAAATTGGCATGCATGTTAAGAACATATAGAACATATAATTCAATGGTTGGATTTTCAAAATATTAATTTAATAACAAGTTATTGGGTGGTGTAATATTACTTAGGGTACGTTTGGTACACTGGATGTAGATTACATTAGGAATAGTAATATTTATTACTAGGAATAAAAGACATTGTAATGGAATAACTATTACTATTCATAAGTTTAGTTGTTACATATGGAAAACTTGTAAAAGATGATGTATAAGGAAAATTTATATTTTTAGAAATATATTAATTTTAAAACCTATTATATATACTCAGGAATAGCTATTACATCCATTTTAAAGAGGAATAGCTATTCTTCAATTTAAAGAATAGTTATTCTAATGTAATAACTAATCCATGTAATAAAGATGCAACCAAATGACTGAATTGATATTACACATGAATAACTATTCCATTACAGGGGCTATTACAGCGTACCAAACATACCCTTAGAGTTACATCAGGTGTAATAACTTGAATCCATCTCATATATATAAATAAATAAATAAATATATATATATATATATAAAATGGGTTCAAGTTACACCTGGTGTAACTCTTGTAAAGTCACATATTTTTTACGCCGTAGATTCATAAGAGATCTAACGGTTAAAAAAATATCATTAAATACTATTGGTTTCCACCTCATTTATAATTAATACTAGCATTTTCGCTCTCTCCTTGTATTAATTTGAACCAATTTCAAACGTGGGGTTAAAAATGGGGAAGCGTCACTATTTTCTTTAAAGTGTCTTCTTCGTCTTCAAAGTAATAATTGCTGGATCAAGAAAAATCTCTCCCTCTCTTGCAGGCACAAAGAGTTACATCCACGCAATATGCACATATAAGTGGGATCATAACAGTTAACACAAACGCAAAATAAAATATGCTAAGGACCACCAAGCTTCATATCCTTATATTGGATCTGGAGGATTTGATAACTGGAGGCATGCATATATAATTTCCCTGAAAAATCTAAACATAACCAAAGCAGAAAACAAAAACAAAAACAAAAAAAATGCCAATGAACTTTGTTCCAGTTGATAACATCCGTTTTTTTGTATAGTTTATTTTTTTTTTTTCCAGTATAGAAATGCAAGTTGTTAAAAGTGGCAGTATGCCCTTTAATTAAGTGAAAAATAATAAATAAGGAGAGAGAGAAAATGCTAGTATTAATTATGAATGAGGTGGAAATCAATAGCATTTAATGATTTTTTTTTAGCCGTTAGATCTCTTATGAATCTATGGTGCAAAAAGGTATAACTTTACAAGATTTACACCAGGTGTAACTTGAACCTCTCTCTCTCTCTATATATATATACATGTGTGTGTGTGTGTAGATGGTTTAGAATTTAATTGAATTTATACTCTTTGATTTTTGCACCCAATAATTAGTTGTTACAAAAAATTAAAAATTAAATGGACATGTGACACAAAATTGGATTCTAATTGAAATCCAATTTATAATCTAATTGGATTTGGACTCTTTGACTTTTACACCAAATGATTTACTTGCACAAAAAAAAAAAAAAAAAAAAAAAAGGGACATGTGGCACAAAATTGAAAATCCAATAGAAATATATATATATATATATATATAGATTCGTTACCATGTGTAACATTTTTGTAGTAATTTTAGCATTTTCCATTCATTTTATGGTGATTTGGTTGGATTGCTATTAGTCCATAATAATGCTAATTTTTTTTTTTTTGAGAATAAACAATATATTAAATGAATGTTGTAATATTTTTTTCCTGGTTGGTAACACATTAGTTGTAAGACTTATATAATGAAATTTGTAGTAACCCTTTCATTGCTTGAGTGGATTAGTCAGATTAAAACGTAAGAATTATAGATTTAAATAAAATAATTATAATAAAAACATTACCTAAATTATGGTTAGTAAACTTTATTTTTTGAGAAGAAGGTTTTTTTTTTTTTTGGCTGAAATATTATATAAGAGTTATTTAAATATAAAAAGGCTCATTAAAGTTATCACCTCAGTCCTCAAATTGTATTCAACCGGCTCTGGAATCTGAATCAATATAAAATAAATGCTTTAATATCGTACAATGTGAAATAATAATAATAATATCCTGGTTCAAACTTGGCCTTGTATTCTTCTCATAAAAAAAACTTGGCTTTGTATCCCCCAATAGATGAAATCTAGATGAACTAAAATATACACATCTGAAGCTAAATCAGATTAATTTTAACTAACAACTAGAAAAGTAATTTCCTATCTGTTGGTCCATATTTCAAACTGAAACTTCAATGTTAAACAAAGTTCGGCGTACCCAAAATTTGACCCCAATCTTGATTTGTCCGGAGTTTTCACAAACATGGTTGAGTTTATCAACATTTCATGAGTAAATTCTTACAATGCAACTCGGATGTTTCATTCTTTGACTAAAAAGGGAAAGATCACTTTTTTGCGAAATGAGTTAAGCAATAGCAAATTTGGTAAATATTTTGAACCCATAAAAATCAAAGTCAAGATTTGGAAATCCAACACAAATTTTAACAAGTTTAATTTGTTACACCTCCTAAATTACGATATTTAAAAACATAATTTACCCTTTTTATTTTATACTCTCTTAACATTTTCTTTTCTCCTAATTTTCTATTTTTCCTAGTAATGAAAGTTTTATAATAATAAAATGTTGTTTTCATTAAAAAAGAAAAAGAAAAACCGAAGTGTGTTTCATCTAAAAAAGATAATATATATATATATATATATATATATATATATATAAAATGCTTACATAAGCTATGTACATGCAAACACAGTACGATCTATCCAAATTTCAGTATCTTACTTCATATAATATATAGATAACATTTTTTTTTCCTAAACATATAATATAGATAACTAGATAAATAAAAACAAAACAAAGAGATACTACTATTGCTTAACTTTTTGTCAGATAGTGACTGCAAGTGGAATATCATACTTTTCAAAATTCAAATGCAAGAAAATTATCAGATATGGCCAAAATTGTAGCATCAGCAGAGCTCTCATCATGAGAAAAAAATATCCAAGAACTTATTTTTATCTATAAAATTAAAAAGCAGAAGCACCCTTGTAGTTAAAGATACCCTATTAAGCCATTAAACAAACAATTTAAGCATGTGAAGAGTCTTGTTTGACCCTTCTTCCACGCACTCGATCTCTACCTTTACTTAATTAATCAGAGAGTAATTTTTTTAAACTCTCTCATTACTGTCTTTTAAAAACTACTACACGTCAATGTTTTCTCTGACATAACTTTGTTTCACAGTTAGGCACCACCTATTATTCAGTTCAATTATTATTATTATTATTCATGTGAATATTCAGGAGTTATAGACAGAGAAATTCAGTCCCAGAATGCCAGCTAGCTATGTAGTATTTTTCTGACTTGTTCTTGTTCATGCAAGATTGCACTTTCTATCTGGGTATTTCATTCTATTATTCCTTGCTTCTTACAGCTTTTTCATTGACCTTCTAGAAAGACTTGGCCGGTACTCCAAATTCTTTTTTAGTATTTGATTAATATAGCAGTCGACACGTATATTATTTATTACCATATAAGTTTTTACCAGTTGATGAAAAGCTAAAGTTGTTGGAAGTTTCCAAGTTTATTTTGAATTAGTTTCAAGTGGGTTGGTTTAGTTTTTGTCTTTCTATTTAGTTTTTGTCTTTCTTTTTAAAAGAAAAAATAGTTATTGATGAAGTAGTTGAGTTTTGTATACTAGGATCAGACGAAGGAAACCCATAACACATTTAAAGTCTGTTGCCGGCTCGCTGCTAGCTAAAAGTCAAAGTTGGATGGTAGTCTTGACTATAGCTTTTAACCCACAGATAGACCAAAATGAGTGCAAAACAGATTACTCTGTCCTAGTCCTGTTTCATTTTATCTCCAGATATAGTTACCAACAAATAGAATCACCAAATATAAACTGGGATTGGTTCTGATTTTTGATTAGCAGTTTGAGATTTAAGTCTCTTAAGTCTGGGAATTTTACTTCAACACATATACATTTTGACTTCAATATTTTTTGTTTTTTGAAAGTTAGTTAAAATTTTTGGGTTGGTTCACCTTGGTCTTTCTGAATTTGGTAGCTGAAATTTCTGTGCTTCTTTTTATAATTTTGTCTTCTGGGGGATTGAGTTCTGCAGGGTTACCTTTCTAGATTTGTTCTTTTCAAATCTGGTCTTTGGGAATCTGATTCTAAAGGCTGTTGGGTATAGGAGCTTATTTCTGAAAATATTCTCAGCAATAATTTCAGTTGGTGTGTCAAAGTTGATCCATTTATTGTGTCTGTATGAGTTTGAAGCATTTAAGTTAGAGGTGATAGTTGCAGAAAATGGCTGGTGGTAGAAGAAAGAAGCAGCACTTTAGCAGAATCCATGCCTTTTCATGTGGAAAAGCATCATTTAGAGGTGAACACTCACTGATTGGAGGTCCTGGCTTCTCAAGGGTAGTCTATTGCAATGAACCTGACTGCTTTGAGGCCAGTGTCCTCAATTATGGCAGCAATTATGTCAGAACTAGCAAATATACCCTCGTCACATTCTTTCCCAAAGCATTGTTTGAGCAATTCAGGCGGGTTGCAAATTTATATTTCCTCCTCTGTGCCATAATGTCTTTCACACCACTCTCTCCATACTCGGCTGTGAGTAACGTTCTTCCTCTTGTTGTGGTGATTGGATTTACAATGGGGAAAGAGGTTATGGAAGATTGGTGGCGAAAAAAGCAGGTAACCTTAAAACATCAATGCTATCTTGGATGCAACTTTCTGGTCATTTGTGTTCCTCAGATTTTAATTTACTATCTCACAACCTGATTCATTGAATTATTTTTGGATAAGTTTTAAATATTTGGTCCTGAAATGTTGAAAAGAAGTTGTTGGGAGTGTTATATTTGTTCTTTTAAAGGATATATCTTGAAAGAAGATCCATAGTCAAGGTTTGATTTGGATTATTTGGCTGTACAGCTTTTTTCTTGATGGAAAATTCATTGCTTTGTGACTGTTTAATTTGGTAACTTTACTTCAACAAAATGGATTTATGGAAAACTGATACCTGCAGTGCCAAATCAGATCTTTATTAAATTTTCTTTTTCCAATAAATTATAAGATTAGTATTTTGTCTTCATTTCAAAAATAGAAGTTGGTGTTAGAAATCCCTTTCATTCTCTTGCTTCTTTTAATTTCTGATATTCTGATTTTTCTATGCTATTTTATGATATTTCCTTCCTGGGTTCACAATAATGTTGTCAGGATATTGAGGTGAACAACAGAAAGGTTAAAGTGCATCGTGGTGATGGTGAATTCGATATTGCTAAATGGACGGATTTGAAAGTTGGAGATATAGTGAAGGTGGAAAAGGATGAATTTTTTCCTGCTGATCTCATCTTACTTTCTTCAAGTGATGAGGAAGCAATTTGCTATGTTGAGACCATGAACCTAGATGGAGAAACCAATTTGAAACTGAAACAAGCATTGGATGCCACTTCAAACTTGCATGAAGACTCAAGCTTCCAAAATTTCAAGGCTATAATAAAATGTGAAGACCCAAATGCAAATTTGTACTCTTTTGTAGGTGGTTTAGTGCTTGAGGAACAACAGTACCCTCTTTCACCTCAGCAGCTACTGCTTAGGGGTTCAAAACTTCGAAACACAGATTTTATTTATGGGGCAGTAATCTTTACTGGTCATGATACAAAGGTTATGCAAAATTCTACTGCTCCTCGGTCCAAGAGAAGCAAAATTGAGAAAAGGATGGATAAGATTGTCTACTTTTTGTTTTTTATCCTAGTGTTGATGTCTTTTATTGGGTCAATTTTTTTTGGGATTTCAACTAGTGAGGACCTGGAAGATGGAAGGATGACAAGATGGTACCTTAGACCAGATGACACTACAGTATACTATGATCCAAAGAGAGCACCAGCAGCAGCAATTTTGCACTTCTTGACTGCCCTTATGTTGTATAGTTACCTGATTCCCATTTCCTTATATGTTTCAATAGAAATAGTCAAAGTTCTTCAAAGTACTTTTATCAATCATGATCTGCAAATGTACTATGAAGAAGCTGACAAGCCAGCAAATGCCCGTACCTCAAATTTGAATGAAGAACTTGGCCAAGTTGACACTATACTTTCTGATAAGACAGGAACTTTGACTTCCAACTCAATGGAATTTATTAAGTGTTCTATTGGTGGGACTTCTTATGGGCGTGGAATTACAGAAGTTGAGAGAGCTCTGTCTTGGAGAAAAGGGTCAGCTTTTGCACAAGAGGTGGCAGATGAAGAGCATCAGGTTGAGGATTGGACTAAAGCGAGGCCATCCATTAAGGGGTTTAACTTTATAGATGAAAGGATCACTAATGGTAATTGGGTTAATGAACCTCGCGCTGATGTAATCCAGAAATTCCTACGGTTACTGGCCATCTGCCATACGGCATTACCTGAAGTTGATGAAGAAACAGGAAGAATTTCTTATGAAGCTGAATCACCAGACGAGGCTGCTTTTTTGATTGCTGCAAGAGAGCTGGGGTTTGAATTTTACGAGAGGACTCAAACGAGCATTTCACTACATGAATTGGATCCCATCTCTGGCAGGAAAGTTGAAAGGTCAGTCTCTTGCATTTAGATGTCCTCTATCATTTGAATTTTATTTTGGTAAGCAATCCTGTCCTCCTATGACGCACATTTTGGTCCAGCAATTCAATTTTAGCTGTTATTAGCATGATGATATCTCTGATATCTTATGCTAAGATAGTAATGCAACTTGTCAGAGGTATATCGCTTAAAGGGCATATTTTATTCTCACAGATCATATAAACTTTTGAACGTCTTGGAGTTTAGTAGCTCAAGAAAGCGGATGTCTGTGATTCTGAGAAGTGAGAAGGGAAAGCTACTACTACTTTCTAAAGGCGCTGACAGGTTCGTAACATCACATGAAAGTTTATGATATTATTTGAAGTTATATGATCTTTCAAACTCTTTTATAAAGAGCTATTAATCCTGCAAGAGATTGGTCAACAAAGTGAATCTTGTATATATGTTGTGTCAATACAGTATTACTTGCAGAATCTTTTTTTGAAGTTACCGGTACTCAGTGACTCTTAAATCTACAACCTTATCCTCCACTCTATTTTTGTGGGGGAGGAAGTGTCATTTGAGCCAAAGCTAATTGGCAGTAGACAATGGCAATAGATGGTAAAGTAGCCCCCCCCCCCCCAAAAAACCCCACCAAAATGAAAAAGGGATGCAATTCCCATCATAACTAAGGGATGGCTAGCTCAATTTGATTACATGATGCTGTGCAGTTGTACCCCACAATTTTCAATTCCTAAATAAGTCTGAAATAATATTGTGACGCTAATTTCATTTACTTAGTGCTCCTTTTTTATTTGAACTTCAACACATTATATAATTTAAGTTTGTTTCCCATGCAGTGTCATGTTTGAAAGACTTGCGAAGAATGGAAGGGAATTTGAAGAGCAGACTAAGGAGCACGTTAATGAGTATGCCGATGCTGGTTTGAGGACATTGTTACTTGCATATCGTGAACTGGATGAGGAAGAATACAATGAATTCAATGTGGAATTTACTGAGGCCAAGAACTCATTGAGCGCAGATCGTGAGGAAATGATTGAGGAAGTGGCTGAAAAGATTGAGAGGGATTTGATTCTTCTTGGTGCAACTGCAGTTGAAGACAAACTTCAAAATGGGGTAGGTTTAAGTCATTAAAGCAATGAAGAAACTAAAAACCCACTGGAAATTAACTCACTACCTATAATTTTGTAGGAAATTTTACTCAATTTTGTTGTTTTTAGTGGAAAAAAAATTGGTTCATCAGCAAAAACTAGTGCAGAGAAGTCAAAATATTCTTCTAATTTTTTAATCCTAACCTCATTTTTTAATCCTAAAGTTGATAGATTGAGCTATGAAATAAACTTATTTCAAATGCTTAAACTCAATGCGATTGCTATTCTTAACAAAATAAGTTGTTCATTTTCATGGCATGTTAAATGTTCATGAATTGAGATTAAATATTACTTTGTTGGTGTTGGATAGGTTCCTGAGTGCATTGACAAGCTTGCACAGGCTGGAATCAAGATATGGGTTTTGACTGGAGATAAAATGGAGACTGCAATCAATATTGGGTATGTTTAGTGAATGCCTTTGAGTATCAGTGGATGTTGAGATAAACAAACATATCTGACTTTATTTAAAAAAAAAAAAAATTATTCATTTAATTTTTATCTTTTACTTTTGCAGCTTTGCTTGTAGTTTGCTAAGACAAGGAATGAAGCAAATTGTAATCAGCTCAGAGACACCAGAAAGCAAAGCGCTGGAGAAAGTTGGGGACAAGTCTGCTATTGCTGTGGTAAACCTGATTTTATATGCTGTTATGTCTATTTATATTTTTATTATGTATATTTATATTTTATTTTTGTAAATTATATATTTGTTTTAATATAAACCAATATATTTTTATTCTATTTATTTTATTGAGCCCATTAATAACATAATATGAACGTGACTTCTATTACCTTCTTTGATCTATAGGAGAATGTAAAAAAATTATTTGCATATCTAGAGTTGTATTTTTCTTTTTTATATTTAGTCTTTTATTTTTATTTTTATATAGTTACTATTTCCTTTTGTGTTGTTCAGAGTTTATTAAGTAATAGAGACAGGATGGTAGTAGCAATTATATAAGAATGTAATGATAATGAGCTGATCATAATACCTATATTATCTAGTACTTGCCATTATCTAGTTCAATTATGGTCACAACCTATGAATATTTCTGCAGAACATGTATCTTAAACTGTCTTTCTAGGTGGGATGCTTCTTTCCAAGAAAACCTGTTTGCACAATAAATGTAATAACTCTAATAATTTTAAGGAAAACCTGTTTATTATGAGCAATTCATGTTGTATAAAACTCCAGAAACGTGATGTTTTCCTATGCAACGCATTTTCAAAATTACTGAAAAGTAGATCCAATGAATTCATGATGTTTTTGGTGCAAGTTCTTCATTAATTTCTGTTTGATATTTGATAAAGCATGGAAGAAACAAAATGAAATCTTATTAAATTTGAAGTTTGAGGAGTGATTATAAGACATTGAGTTATTTTCTTACCAATTCTCAGGAATTAAATAGCTTAGACTTGGTTACTATTCTAGAACCAAAAAAGAAAAAGATAATACTTCTTTCTTGAATGCTCTATATCAGAGATCATCAGCCAAATTACTAGATTTTGTTTGTTTGGTTTTTATTTTTTGGTGAACTTCTTACCAATTCTTGGGCTATGAGTTGTGACTTATAAGGTTGACTGAATCTTGCTTCCTAGGCTTTTAAGGAAATTGTCCTCCGCCAAATTAATGAGGGGAAAAAATTGCTTACCACATCAAGTGAAAACTCAGAAGCATTAGCTTTGATCATTGATGGGAAGTCACTCTTTTGTGCTTTAGAGGATGATGTCAAGGACTTGTTTCTAGAACTTGCACTTGGCTGTGCATCTGTTATTTGCTGTCGTTCTTCTCCCAAACAAAAAGCACTTGTAAGTTTTTCTTCTCTCTCTTTTATGTTTAGCATACATTTGTTTATAAAATGTTGTATGGTGTCAATTTCATATATTTTATGGTATGGTTCGACAAACAGAGAGTATAATCAAAATCACAGCTAACCCAATTGAGTTGAGAATCATGGCTCATAATGCTCATTCCCTTAATATTGCACAGGATAGTCAAAGGCTGCCAAGAATACTAGATTTATTGGTTCTGCCCACTCATTGAGAGAAAAAAGGAAAAAAAGGGATTTCCCAATTATAGTTATCTGACAATAATAATGAAAACATTTTATATCAATTGATTGACCTTGTTTATTATTCCACAAGTTAAATGTACAAATATGAATATATGTAAAAGCACACAAACATTCTTGAAGGAATAGGTTTCTAGGGAAAATTTAGTCTGATAGCTAGTGTTACTTGATAATGCAGGTTACAAGACTGGTCAAAGTTAAAACAGGTACAACAACTCTAGCAATTGGTGATGGAGCAAATGATGTCGGAATGCTTCAAGAAGCAGACATTGGAATTGGTATCAGTGGTGTCGAGGGAATGCAGGTAAATGCAGAATGGACTACTGAAAGCTTATATTCTTCATCTCGTTGACTCCCATCTGGGATTTTCACTACATGGATTTTCAGTTGCACTTTTTGACACATACTTTACAAATTCCAGGCAGTCATGTCAAGTGACATTGCGATTGCTCAGTTCCGATATTTGGAGCGCTTGCTTCTTGTGCACGGACATTGGTGTTACAGAAGGATTTCGTCAATGGTAACATATCATCTTGGAAATGTTAGAATTAATGTTGCACTAATAATCCAAAAAGGTTGATGATTGACATAATCCTTTTGCTGTTTGGCAGATATGCTATTTCTTTTACAAGAACATTGCTTTTGGCTTCACTCTCTTTTTCTTTGAGGCGTATGCATCATTCTCAGGCCAAGTTGCATACAATGATTGGTATCTGTCACTATATAACGTCTTCTTCACATCACTTCCTGTGATAGCCTTAGGAGTGTTTGACCAGGACGTCACTGCAAAGCTTTGTCTCAAGGTAAATCCTATATGGTTTTTCTTTTGCCATTTAAAATTGATATAATTTTATTGAAGCTTTTCAAATTTTGAATCCTAATAGTAAATGGTATTGGGATGACATCTTGTTGCTAATCCTTACAGTTCCCTCTGCTGTACCAAGAAGGTGTACAAAATGTCCTATTTAGCTGGATTCGAATCCTTGGCTGGTCATTTAATGGGGTATTGAGTGCTACTTTGATCTTTTTCTTTTGCATCCGTGCAATGGAGCATCAGGCCTTTCGGAAAGGTGGTGAAGTTGTTGGTTTGGAAATCCTTGGAACCACTATGTACACATGTGTTGTGTGGGTGGTGAACTGTCAAATGGCATTATCCATCAACTATTTCACATATATACAACATCTCTTCATTTGGGGTGGCATTATATTCTGGTATATATTCCTTTTGGCATATGGAGCAATGGACCCCAACATATCAACAACTGCCTATCAGGTCTTTGTAGAAGCCTGTGCACCAGCCCCCTTTTTCTGGCTCCTCACTCTGTTTGTGCTAATCTCTACTCTCATCCCATATTTCACTTATGCATCCATCCAACTGCGGTTTTTCCCCATGTATCATCAGATGATACAATGGATAAGAAATGATGGTCAATCAAACGATCCTGAATACTGTGATATGGTGCGGCAGAGATCATTAAGGGCTACAACAGTAGGATTTACAGCCCGTTTTGAGGCAACATCTAAGCGCTTTGAAGGGAAGCCTGAGGGTCATTGATGAAATTATTTTAATTTTTGTGAAAATTCTTAGCATAAATTGGTGTAGATTAATTTGCTTCACAGACAAGTTTCTTTTTGATGTATATAAATCACGTGGAGATGGGTCTTTCAGTTGCGCTGCTTGACAACAAATGTGTCAAAGATGATTATATCTAGTTAACTGATACACTCATGTCCTCCCAGTTTTTGGTTAGGAGATTTTGTTTCTGTAAGCTCCATAACTAAAATTTTGATGTTTTGGCAGCTTTTAGACCATATTTAATTTTATGGTCATTGTTGTAATATTAATGCATCATGACACACAAATATGTTTGATTCAAATCAGATTCTCTTTTCCATGTATAAGAATAATAGTGCCTTTTACCTCTGTCCTTGATGTACTTTGACAATCAGATGTTTAAAACTAAAATCTTAGGTAGGCTATTTGGCAGAGTTGTCAATACTAGTTTCACTCTTGCGCCTCCCTTTAGTATTGAAGTCAAATGGGTAGGCTTCCATTAATGTTACATTTTATTTAATAAATACAAATTTTTTGGTTAATTTAAAGTACCATATGTATGTTTGTAAGGTTCAGATACAAAATGTGATATTGATTGATATACTAATATGATGAATCATAGTGCTGAACCCTATGAAATGCCAAAGAGAAACTAATTAACCAGAAAAATAAAAATCCAAACAGTTTAATTAGAAATTTAGAACATCATATCAGAAAAGAAAATAAAAAAGAAAACTTTATATATGAGAAAGAAAATATTAACACATAAAACTAAAAACGTAGGTACATAAGCATATCAACAATCATTGTGAACAAATAATGGAGCTAATTCCTATTCCTAGACTAATAATCTTTTTCCAACGGTAGTGTTCCTCAGAATCAATTAATTCCAGAGGCCTAAGTAAGTTAGACCTTCCAGCGTTTGTTGCATTTGACACAAGTTACATATGTTGTCATTGGTTCATCGGCACTCCGGGTCTGCATTTGGTAATAAGTACACTTGCGCTTGCGACACCGGCTACACTGGAACATGTCAGTAGTGGCCTTTTCTTCCTCATCAGCATCATGCACACATCTTTTCAACCTTTTCAACTGTATCTGAATGTTCTCACTCTGCCTCTTGTGACTGGCCATCTCCTCGGCACTCATGGTTACAAGACTCTCCGGCTTGATCTCTCCAAGAAGCACCTTTCTCCTCAAATCTGGATTCTTTGGGTCCTTCAGATTGAACAAGATTGATTGATACTTAGTCTTCTTGATGGGATTAGACCACCCAATCCTTTCAAACATAACAGACTCTACTGTAGCAGCCAGTTGAACTGGGTCTATTGATGGTGATATTCTCTCATTAGTTTCAGAAGAAACTCTGGAAAAGGACCTTGTCAGCAGTTTCCTAACCCTCTCACGTTAACCAGAGTTTTTGTTGATGGGCTTGGAATCTTGATGATTGTTCTTCAAAGCCTTAGTATTAGGAATACGAAACTTGATAATCAGCCTCTTTTTGTTTGGAACCCCAGAATCTTTACCAAAGACACCAACTTTACTGTCATTGATGATGGGTACCTTGGAATCTTGATGATCAAGAAAAGTCATACCCATACCCATAGGTGTGGCTTCTGTTTCTGTTTCTGGCTTGGAAAGCCGAAACCTTAAAACCTTTGTCTCTGTCATTGTCACAAGAAAACTTGTAGTTAGATTGTTGATGATGGTTACAAGACTCACCGGCTTGATCTCTCCGAAGAACACAACCTTTAATTCTCCAAATATAAGTAATACGTTCTAGCAACTTTTTTATTATTTCAGAAACTCTAAGAAGTATTATTATGTTGTGATTGTAAAAGAGAATATGTATTTAATTAAGATTGCCTTGAAATTCAAGGAATTCGAGTTGGATTCGGATTCGGATTAGCAAATTTGAAGTTGAGGAAGGAGGGCGGTGATGTGTTATAGCCGTTGGGGCTATTGGGTATTTGGTTTTCGAGTTTGAAGTAATTCCCGAATAAATACTAAAACATGTTTGCTGTTTGGTTTGGGCCGGGAGGTGAATTTTAATTTTATTTAATTTTTCTTTTGTTTATTTACTTTTTAATATTGGAAATAGAGAGGTTTTAACTTTTGAGGATTTGGATCACACAGTACAATTACATTTAATTCTTTTTTTTTAATTGAGAGTTAAAAAAAGGGAAAAAGTAAAAAGGTAAAATGTAAAAAAAAAAAAAAAAAAATCAATTAATTCAAGAGTTGAGATTGACTTTCAATCTCTATGCCTAAAAGTATTGCACCAGATGTTAATCCAAGATTTAATACTAATTTACTAGGTCTTTTAAATTTTTAATGGGTACCACCCACCCCTCTGCAATTGTGTTTCATTAGGATTTTTTTAATCAAACTTAAAGACACAAATGTATATATGTTCTTCCTTTGTGTTATTTACACTCGGTTTGTTTTGATAAAAAACAATATTTTTTATAGAAATGTTCATTTTTGGATATATATATATATATATATATTTTTTTTTTTTTTTTGTAGTAGAAAACATACTGGTTTCCCTTTGTTTGGATGTCACTTTGAAAATGAGAAAGGAAAATTTTTTAGTGTGGAGTACAATTGTGATGGTTTGTTGAGTATGTGACGTTTGAAAATTTTTTTCCGTTATATTGAGCTTATTTTTAGCTGATCACAAAAATGTTTTCTTGTAACTTATGCTTTCGTTGTACCAAACACCAAAACATACATTGAATTTTTCCTGGAAAACATTTTCCGCCAAAACAATCATAACATTAATTTTTGTTAACCACTTATTGGTCTTTTCAGTCTTAAAAGGGATGAACATGGTAATGATTTCTATAAGTAAAGCACATCAAACAATAGATGATGTCTTAGTTTGGAAATGGTCTGGCTCTACATTTGATGAAAAAGACGAAGTATTACAATTCTATCCATCTCTAGTAGAAGTATGTTAAAAGATTTATTTATTTCCAAAAGGACACACATTTTGCTCGCAGAAGATAGGAAAAATTTTTAGTGTGGAGTATAATTGTGAAGGTTTATTGAGTATGTGACGTTCTGGAAAACATTTTCTGTTATATTGAACTTAATTTTAGTTGACCACAGAAGTGTTTCAAGTAACTTATGATTTCATTGTACCAAACACCAAAACATACATAGAATTTTTCTTGGAAAACATTTTTGGCCAAAACAAATAAAGCATTAATTTTTGTTAACCACTAGGGGTGAATGTGCTAATGGCTTCTATAAGTAAAGCACATCAAACAATAAATGGTGTCTCAGTTTAGAAATGGTCTGGCTTTGCATTTGATGAAGGAGATGAAGCATTACCATTGTATTTATCTCTAATAGGAGTACATTAAAAAGATTTATTTATTGGCAAAAGGATAAACAAATTTTGCTAAATTTTTTTAATGATATTTATGTATATTATATTTATCTTTTCTTCCAGGATAGGCTCTGTGAGAACAAATCACAAATTGTAAAAATTTTAGTATTTGAAAGCTTTTGCATTGATTATGCTTGTTCCCTTTCACTAAATAATTAATTATTTAGTTAATTTTTACAACAAGCCATTTTAGTATAAGGGAAAAAATAGGTTAATGAACTAGAAATTTATACCATATCTTAGAGCACCCATAGCAGATGTGCCAAATATCAAATATTTGGCACATTTAGCACACTAAACACAAAAAACACCTCCCATAAGATGTTGTATATGTGCCAAAATTATACCATTTGTGTCCGTACTGTTGCAAATTTGCAACGGTACGAACACAAATGGTAAACCAAAATATTGTTTTTTATTTGGCTTTCTCTCTCCTCTCACTTATGGTCTTGATTTTTTCTCTCTCTTCTCACATCAGACCCAGCTCCTCCCTCAACAGAGAAAGAACAAAATGACACACTCCACATCTTCAAACAATAAGCTCCAAGGCAAGGTGGCCATTATCACCGGAGGCGCAAGCGGCATGGGCAAGGCCACTCTGATCATCGCCGTCGTCATTGCCATCGTCATCGCCTCACCGATCTCTCTCTCTCTTTTGGTGGTTGGTTGTTTTGATTGTTGGTGGTTGGCTGATTTTGGTTGATAGTGGTAGGTTGATCGAGTTGTGGGTGTGAGATTTGGGATGGGTATGAGATTTGGGATGGTCTCAGATCGGGTTGTGGGTTGTGGGAGTGAGATTGGGTTGTGGGTGTGAGATTTGTGGCTGTGGAGTGTGGTCTCGGGCATGGCGGCGCTGGTTCTTCTTCGATTCATTGTACACGACCACGACAACCTTTTCGTAGCTGCCGAGGCTGTACACTCCATAGGAATCTCCGTGCTCATCTACAAGCTCATGAAGGAGAAGACTTGCGCTGGTATATACAAAAAAAGAAAGTTTTTAAATTTGTTTTGTTGGGTCTTTTTTTATTTTTTGGGTTTGTTTGGTTGATGAGAAATTGTGGGGGATTTTGGAGAAAGTTTATGTTTTTGTGAATTTATTTTACTTGGGTTTTGTGGGAAATGTCTGTTTGATATTGCAGGTTTGTGTTTTGTCATTTATTTTTGAGTTTGATTTATAGGGATATTGGTGGTCGGTGGTTGGTCTGTTGGGGTGGCCGGTGGTTGTGGGCTGTGGCAGTTGATCTGCGGTGTGGGTTGTTGTTGCTGTTGTTGATGATAATGGGGGAGGGTATAATATATTATTTTAATGTGTAGTAAATATTATTTTAATGTATAGAATTGAATGATAAAACATTTGATAAATGAGATGTTGTAAAATGATGTGGTAAAATAATAAAGTAGGCTTTTAGTGTGACAAAATGACATTTTTTTTGCTGCATCTGATGTGGATGCTCTTATAAAGGTAAATGTAATTTTCCTTTCTAAGTGATTTTTTTTTTTTTTTTTTGGTGGTTTGAAAAGTAATGAAGAATTATATGGATCATGAAGCCCAATCCATGGAGTGATTAAACCTAGTACATGACCTAAAGTGGTTGAGATTAATGAAAGGTTCATTGCATGTAAAGAGATTGCACAAAAAAGTCCAACGCATATAGGTGATCATCCATGAAATTATTGGGCTTTGGGCTTTTTAAGAATTAAGCTTGAACAATACTCAGCAGGACTATCAAATATGGACCTTGCATTAATTGATCTTGCATTATATATGGATCTTATAAAATGAGTCATGGTGGACTACAATGGACCTTGCATTAATTGATTCTAACTCTTCCGTACATCTTTAACAATTTTACAGGAAATATATATATATATATATATATAAAATTTTTTTTTGGTGCCAAGGCTACAGGAAATATTTAAAAATTTAAAACAACTGGAAATATTTACTGTAATTAATATATATTTACAGTTCTCTTAGTTAATACTAATGATCAATTAATGACTGCTTTAAACCCAAATGTTAATAAATTTGTCTACGTAATATCCAATATATTCGTAGTATATAGTAGCTACTCAAAAATCAAAATTGATGTGTGTGTATATATATATAGATATAAAAGTTGCTCACTTATTTAGATATCCATCGCTGAAGAACTGTAACTTAAAAAAAAGAAAGAAAAGAAATAATTTTAAAACAATATTCTTTCAAAGTTTCAGCAAATTAAAATTACTCCGACAGGAAATATTAACTACTAAAGCACAAACAAATTTGCTAATTTAAATTTAATGAATCGTATACTGCTACGAAATACCTAAGAGAAACTAATCAACTAGAAGAAGAAAAAAAAAAAATCAAACAGTTTAATTAGAACACCATATCAGAAGAACATAAAAAACAAAACTTTATATACGAGAATGAACATCTTAACATATATTTTCACAAAAGGTAGTTACATCTCATGAATCATGAAGAATGTGGACAAATTATAGAACTAATTCCTAGTAGTAGTGTTCCTAAGAATCAATTAATTCCAGAGGCCTAAGTAAGTTAGACCTTCCAACGTTTGTTGCATTTGACACAAGTTACGTATGTTGTCATTGGTTCATCGGCACTCCGGGTCTGCATTTGGTAATAAGTACACTTGCGCTCGCGACACCGGCTACACTGGAACATGTCAGTGGTGGCCTTTTCTTCCTCATCAGCATCGTGCACACATCTTTTCAACCTTTTCAACTGTATCTGAATGTTCTCACTCTGCCTCTTGTGACTGGCCATCTCCTCGGCACTCATGGTTACAAGAGTCTCAGGCTTGATCTCTCCAAGAAGCACCTTCCTCCTCAAATCTGGGTTCTTTGGGTCTTTGAGATTGAACAAGATTGATTGATAATAAGCTTTCTTGATGGTATTAGACCACCCAATCCTTTCAAACATCACAGACTCTACTGAAGCAGCCACTTGAACTGGGTCTATTGATGGTGATATGCTCTCATCAGTTTCAGAAGAAACTCTGGAAAAGACCTCTGTCAGCAGTTTCCTAACCCTCTCACGATAACCGGAGTTTTTGTTGATGGGCTTGAAATCTTGATGATTGTTCTTCAGAGGCACCGTGGTTGTTTCTGTGTTTGCCTTAGGGTTTGGAATACGAAACTTGATTATCAGCCTCTTTCTGTTTGGAACCCCAGAATCTTTTCCAAAGACACCAATTTTACTGTCGTTGATGATGGGTGCCTTGGAATCTTGATGACCAAGAAAAGCCGTACCCACATTTGTTTTTGGCTTGAGAACCTGAGTCTCTGTCATTGTGACGGCGTGTAGTTGAGATTGTTGATGATGATAAGTGGTACCTTCTTCCTCTCCCCAAAACACAACGAAATACTTGTAATTAGCCTTTGTTCTCCAAATTTTAGTACTACGTTTTTTTTTAAATTTTTTTATAGCAACTTTCTGAGGAAAAATAAACCAAAACTCAACAAGGATTATGTATTATGTTGTGATGTTATAAAGAAGACTTTGTATTGCCTTAAACCCAAGGTCGGTTGTTGTTTCCGTCAGGCACAAGGAATTGGAGTTCGAATAGGAATCTGAATAGCAAATTTGAAGTTGAGTAAGGGTGGTGATGTAAAGAAGGGTTTGGATAAAATTTGGGTTCTAGCCGTTGCTGTTCGCTTTGGGTGAAATTTTATTTTGTTGATTTACCTCTTAGTTTTTACAATTGGAAATAGAGAAGGTTTTAGGATGTGGATCAATTACACTTAAAATGTAAGATTGAAAAGTTAAAATGGGAGAAAAAGTATAAAGCTAAAAAGCTAAAATGTTTAAAAAAAATATGTTTTGTTTTTTAAGAAACTAAAAAAAAAAAAAAAAATGTTTGATTCAAGGACTAACATTGAATTTCAATGTCAACCCTTGAAAGTGTGCACAGGATCTTAATCCAATATTTTATATTTATTTATTGAGTTGCTTCTTAAATTTTGGGAATTACATTCCTCTCCCGGTTTGGAGGAATAATACTCCAACCTAAACTTAAAGGGTAAAAATATTTTCCCTTCACACTACAACAAAATGTATTTTTAGCGATGAAAGTTAGTGAGGAAATATTTTTCGTCGCTAAAAATACAGCTTTAGCGATGAAATATGAATTTTGTCACTAATAAAGAAAAAAAATTATAACATTTAGTGATGAAAAATAATTTTCGTCGCTATTGTGGTCTGAAAAATAGGCGCCAACGGGGGAAACATTGGAATTCACTATCTAAATTCCTAGTTTGATCAAATTGTATTAAAGTTAGGTGATAAAAATGGAATTCACTGTCTGAATTCCTATTAAGGAAGATGAATTAAATTTTCTTTATTTCTTGTTCCATAATTCTAAAATATATTGTTTTAATTAAAAAAAATACTTTAAAATATAGGACAAAGTTTGACTACAAACTTAAAACTAAAACTACAACTCCCACTAAAAAAAATTACATGACTACATATTTTGAAAATTTAATAGTTGGATTGCATGTTTTTATGTTTTTAACACATATCAAATTCTGTGCCATTGCAATTCTTTTGGTGCTTGATAAACTTTGCATTTTTAATCTAAATATATAATTTTTTTTACTTACCATAGTTAAACTTTGGTAAAGAGAATTTTTTAAAATTTTAGAATATTCTGTTACTATTATTAATGGAATTGGGGAGTGTTATTTTCTTTAAACCCTAAAGAAGGAAAGTATAATCATCTCTTAATTTTTTATGCATAAACCTTCCCCAATCTGCAAGTGTAATCAATTAATTATGTTTGTGTTTTATTAGGTTTTTCAATTAAATCCAAACACATGGATGTATTGAATTTAATTATCATTGGAAAAGAAAACAATGTATGCATTTCATTGATCAATATAACAACATATTTAAATTTAATTAGGAGTACATAAAAAGAATTGATTTATTGCCAAAAGGACAAACATTTTTTGCTGAATGCTTTTATGATGTTTCTGTATGCTGTACCGATCTTTGCTTCCATCCCGTCAAAGGATGCTATCCCAACTTTTTCCTTTTGTATTTATAATATGTCTTAGTTCATAAAGTAAAAATAAAAAACTTACAAATGATATAATATTTCAAATTAAACTAATCTGGCTTGAAAAAAAAAAACTTGAATGGAAGTTTAGGGAAGGCAAGAACTAAAAAGTTAATCTGTCTGTTAAGATTTTTGTAGCTTAACTAACATATTTCAGTGTTTCTCACGTAGAAGTCCATAATTCAAATCCCGCCTCCCACATTATAACTATCACATTATAAAATAAATATAAAAATTTAAATTGTCAATTTACATTATATACTTTATAATAATTGTTATATCCTCTATTTTATGGTTGTGTCAAATAGATGCCTTCTCCTTATGCTACGCAGATGATATGTTTGCTCCTCTATTTTTTTAAGCATAAAATTGTTGTACAATTTTTTACTCTGTACCTCGCAATTAGGGGTGACAAATGGGCGGATTAGGTCATAAATGAGTTGGGTGTGTAACTATCCATTTATCCATTTATGACCTGTTTATATATAAATTAATTACCCATTACCCACTCAATCCATTTAATTCATTCTCAAAAAAAAAAAAAAAAAAAAAACCCATTTAATTAGTAACTCACTAATTTAACCCAATATGACCCAGATACCTCTAAAACTACTTGAATACTCTCTTGACCTCCAAAATTACCAAAATACCCTTAAATACCTAAATACCCCTACACTTCCAAAATTACCAATATAACCTTGGATATCCAAAATTATCCCTAAAATATTCCCAAAATCTCTAAAATGAGCAAAATACCCATAAAACCTAAAAAATGACAAAAATACACCCAATATCTCTAAAATCACCAAATATGCTCAAAAACAACTAAAATGAGCGAAATATCGCCAAAATATCTAAAATAAGCAAAATACCCATGAAACCTTTAAAATAACGAAAATATCCATGATATCTCTAAAATCACCAAATATGCTTAAAAACCATTAAAATGACCAAAATATCCTCAAAATTTCTAAAATGAGCAAAATACCTATAAAACCTCTAAAATGACCGAAATACCCCTGAGATTTCTAAAATCACCAAATATGCTCAAAAACCACTAAAATGAGCAAAATACCCCCAAAACCTCTAAAGTGAGTCACAATAAGTATGTTAAAACTATTTAATACTTCACCCTCTGTGAAATTCTATTACGTATTAAAGTTTCAAATATTTTAAAATATTACTTAAACTAAAATTTTATTATCTAAATTATTGAGAAATTTTTTGAAGTTCTGTTATTTATTTTAGTTTTTTTTTTAATACTAAAAACTTAGTTTTATATGATACGTTTTTTTTTTTTTTTTTTTCAAGTAACATAAGATATTTATTAATTAATTTTAATGATATTAATGAAAGTTCTTATTTATATAATAATTTATTTAATCCACATGGATACACTAGTAAAATTTAGGGATGATTAAAATTTTCTGTCCCCACTAACTCACTTTACCTCACTCTGTCCCACACAAGTGTTATTTGCCCGGAAGAGTAGTTGATGACATGAGATGGGTTTTGCCCACTCTCCCCAAATATTTGTATATATAGCTTTTATTATATATATATATATATATATATATATATATTTATATATAAATTAATTTTCAATACATATATAATTTCTATAAGTTATTTATTTTAAACATATTCTTCTACCATCCAAAATCTCACACAGCCATCTCACAACTCTCCCATCCATTACTCTTTAATTTATCATCACCTTTTTCTAATTTCTAAATAATCTTATTAGGGATAACAAAATACCTTCAAGCCAGCCCATCACCAATTTGACCTCCCCAATTTAAAGAAAGAAAAAGGACATCAATAAGGTACCACTAATTTGATCCCTAGCATTTTGTTAAAATAAAATTGCCTACTAGGAATCAACGCCAAACATTAGCATTTGAATAACAACAAAAAAGAATGCCTTGCACTTTGCTACTTCCTACCCCTACGAACAATATATCATACATAAAATGACAAAGATTGCTCTACACTAGTGGTAAGATGGTTATTGATTTTAGAATCAAGAGCATTTGATCAAATCTAAGAGCATATCACACATATTTAGCATAAAAGATAACAAACCAGTGAAGTGCACAAAAATGGGGATTTTTAAAAAAATAACTACAAAACCCAAACAATATTATTAGTTAGCCAACGTTTCAAACATATTGCATTTCTAACAATTCGACTTCAGAGGAGTCGATTTTACTGTTCATATTGCCTATTTTTTGCGATTTTTTTTACACAGAAACCGACTTCGTTGGAGTCGATTTCTATACAAAGAAATCGACTTCACTGAAGTCGATTTCTTTGTATAGAAAACGACTTCTGTGAAGTCGATTTCTTTGATATGCCCAGCCCAAAAACTTACACGATTTTTTCGTGTTCTTCCTTTCCTCCGCGCCTGGGTTTCTCCACTGCTCGTCGGTGTGCTGGGGTTCGTCGGGGTTTGGTGAATCGGCGCCTGGGTTCGTCGGCAAGAAACCCAGGCGCCTGGGTTCGTTCGTTCTTCGTTCTTCATTCGCCTGGGTTCGTTCTTCTTCGTTCGGCTAGAAACCCAGGCGTCGTTCTTCGTTCAGACTTCGTTCTTCATCACACAAAAAGCTTGAGTCAGTGTTTGGAAATATATACAAAGAAATCGACTCCAGAGGAGACGATTTCTATGTACAGAAATCGACTCCAGAGGAGACGATTTCTATACATAGAAATCGACTCCAGAGGAGTCGATTTCTGTACATAGAAATCGTCTCCTCTGGGGTCGATTTATGCCTTCAGCTGCTCGCGAGTCAGGAACAAGCACAGGGAAATCGACTCCAGTTCACTCGAATTGTTAAAAATGAAATTAGTTTGAAAGTTTGCCTAACTAATGATATTGTTTGGGATTGATGGTTATTTTCTTAAAAAGCCCACAAAAATGCTTATCAAAGCTAAAAAGGTACACAGTCACGAACGTACGGTTTCAATGGCCAACCTTAATTACATATTCAAAGGTATGCAATAGAAACACAATTTTTTTTTTCTTTTTTGAATTTTACTTTTCCTTTAAAAAAAATTAAATCAAACTAAAGCAGCAAAAACAAATGCATGAATGAAATGCAAACACACTCCTAAAGCAACAAAGAAAAAGGTTCAAAAGATAGAAGGACAAAAGATCAAGGACCAAAAGAAGAAGCTCAAATATGATGAGCTTTTTGCATCCACACCTTTTTAGCTGTAGGTGAAGAGGAGGAGTTCTTAGACAGATTCTTAGTAGAATGAGTAAAGAGAAGTTCAACTCCAGAATTAGCAAAAAAAGCTTAAAGCCTTTACGAGCTCATGAATAAGTGTCACAGGATCTTGTGCTTTTGGCACAATCACTTTTTGATTAGTTGCTTGCTTGCTTGCATGCATGTAACTTGAAACAGTTAGGGCGAGTATGCCCTACACCACCACAGTAGTGGCAAAACCAAGGAGTGTGAGGTTTGTTCTATTTCTTTGATGAAGATTTGGTAGACCATTTAGGCTTGGATTACTTCAAATAAACACTTATCTTTCTAGTCATAGGTTTTTCTTCATTTAAAACTTTCTTCTCATGTTTAGGAATAAACTCAACAGAAGAGTTAACAATTTTGATGAAAGTATTATTTGAAGAATAACCACCCTCAACATATCCTAGAATAGTTTTTTATCAGAGAAAGATTCTTGAACACTCAACATATCTTCAAGATTAGAACTGGATGACGTTCCTAGTTGTTCCCTAACAAAACTCAACTCATTTTCAAGTTCTTTAACTTGATCAAGTAAGGTAGAGTTATTAGTTTTTATAGCATTCAACAACTCAGTGGTGTCAAACAATTTAACCAAAAGATTCTTCTTTTCACATTCAAGAGTGTCAATTTTCTTTGAAGATAGAACAATAGACATGGCATCTTTTGCAGCAATTTTGCACAACTTATTGTGAGCTTCTTGCAAATCTGCAACATCTTCAACAACAATATTATCAATTTCAGCAATGGCAGTAAAAGCCATGAAATTCTCTTCATGATCATTATTTGATTCTTGATCAGTAGTATTATCATCACTGAGGTTAACAGTCATAGCTTTTCCCTTTGGCCTCAAGTAGATAGGACCCTCAATCTTGATGTGTCCATATCCTTGAAAACCATAACATTGTTGTCCCAAAGAATTGTTAGAAGTTTGAGTTCTTTGCTTAGTTTAAAATTTTCATTACTTCTCTCTTTGGTTGTTCAACTTTCTTAACATTCTTGTTTTCACTAAAATTTTTACCCTTTGCCCTTTTGTTATTGTTCTTTAAAAAAGTTTTGAATTGTTTGGCTAGGTAAGCAATTTCAGTGGTTGAGATGTCATTGTCAAGAAGGTCCTCACCAATCTCATCAACTGTTTTAAGGCCATAGATTTACTCTTATTAGCCTTAGGGAGATTTGACTCATAATTTTGGAGAGATCCTACAAGTTCTGCTACTAGTATAAAGTCAACATCTTTACTCTCAGTGATAGCTGTAACTTTGGGTCTAAAATTCAAAGTTAAGGATCTTAAAATCTTCCTAACTACCTTGGGATGATCATATACTTTACCCAAATTAAAAGTTGAATTAACAATGTCATTTAATTATGCATAAAATTCATCAAAAGACTCATTAGCTAGCATTTTCAAATTTGGTAGTTAATTGTTAGAGTTTGTTCATTTTAACAGCCTTAGCCCTTCATGCAGTGTTTGGGAGATGGTCTATATAGTGTGAGCTACTTCAACATTTGAAATTTTCTTGTACTCCTCTAAATAAATAGCATTGAATATCACATTCATAGCTTTACTGTTGTGACTAGCAGCTTCCTTTTGAGCATCAATCCATTCAGCTATAGGAGTAATGGGTTTAGTCCAGCTAGTTTCTATAGAGTCCCACACTTTCTCATCTAAAGATTTTAAGAAAGCCTTCATTTTCACCCTCCAATAGGCATAATTGTTCTCATCAAAATGGAGTGGGATAACTGAAGAATGACAACGATCCATGACAACAAGGGCCAAGGATCAACTCAAGGTAAAACTACCTAAACAAGAGTGTGAGAGACTGCCGTAATTAGGGTGCTCTCAAAAAAGAGATTCGGGTGCTTGTAAGGGCACCTCTCTTTTGGGTAGTGGTGTGGAGTTGCCACTTATTTTTTATACAAAAAAATAAATACAAATTACATAATCAAAATATTTCGAATGTCATTGATTGAATAAAGACAAGTACAATTTTGGTAAATTAAACCTTACAAGGCTTTGGGTCCTATTTACAATCTATGCAAAAGAATACAAAACTTTTGGTCCTAGTTACAATCTACCAAAAACTAAAAAGACAAAACACTAATCTACCTATCCAAAAATCCTAAGCTTGGGGGCTAGGTTATGGAATGGGAAGGTGCTAGGCACCCATTCCGCCTAGACAAAGTTTGGTCTTCTAGACTCTAATGATCAATATACCCTTTTTTGCA
Organism: Quercus aquifolioides; assembly: GCA_019022515.1. Taxonomy (NCBI): domain Eukaryota; kingdom Viridiplantae; phylum Streptophyta; class Magnoliopsida; order Fagales; family Fagaceae; genus Quercus; species Quercus aquifolioides. The sequence goes on along the minus strand of JAFHAW010000153.1, from coordinate 45,800 downwards.
TGATGTTGAATGATATGTTGAACACACATGATAGACACTTGACCAAAATTAATTCAAATAAATTTGCCTTATGGATGTATCCTCTTTTTCAAGAAAACTCAGATCTATTTTTGTGAATAAAAAAAAATTGGATTTGCTTGTCTCTCCCATGATACAACAGCCCAACAAGTGTCATATGGCTAGAACAACCTCTGCACAAAGTGTTCAAGCCCAAAACTCTACCAAAAAGAACACCTTTCACCTCCCCCTTGCGCACGTATCTAGCCCAATATCTGAGACAATTCATGTTAGCCTATTAATCACCACAATTAAAAAGAATAAAATAGTCTCTCTCTTTTTCAATATGAGATTAAACATTTTCACTAACTCCTCATCTTTCATATTCACTCCCATATCTTTACATTTATGTTGTAACATTTATTCATTTTAATTATTTAATATTAAAATGCTCCAACATTTTGTAATAAAGAAAACTTAAAAAAAAAAAATCAGATCTATATTTAATGAAAATACAGATCAGTTTTGTGCTTTTAAAAAAAATCGGATCTGTATTTAACGAAAATACAGATCAGTTTTGAGTTTAGAAAATCATATCTGAAAAATTCAGATCAATTTTTTTTAGAAAAATTAGATCTGAAAAATTCAGATAAGTTTTTTAGAAAAATCAGATCTCAAAAATCAGATTAGTTTTTGAATTAGAAAAAAGTCAAATCTGAAAAATTCAGATCAATTTTTAGTTTAAAGAAATCAGATCTAAGAATTTTAGATAAGTTTTTAGTTTAGAAAATTAGATCTGAAAGGTTCAGATTAGTTTTTAGTTTAGAAAATTAGATCTGAAAGATTCAGATCAGTTTTTGAGTTTTTAAAGAAATCTTTGATAGACATTAGCAGATTTTGAAATTTAAATAAGAGAATCACAATAAATAATCGTAAAAGAACATGTTAAAGAAAAATTCAAGCAGAACATGGTAATTATATATCAAGAACAAGAAATAATAAAACTTGTTAAACATATTCATGCATCATTAACAAAATTTAATGGAGAAGAAAAGAAAAAAAAGAATACCTCTTGCATGAGCGTGCTCTTCTATTGAAAGAATATTTTAGGATTCAAAGAAATTTATTCAACTCTTTGAAGCCTAAAATACTTTACTTACAAAAAAGAAGTTCCTAAGGCAAGAGCCTCTAGAACGTCTTTAATGTAAGGGGAATTGAAAAATTAGAAAAGAAGAGCTAGAAAGAGGGGGGGTAAGAAAGTGTGCTGAATTTTGAGAGGCATCCCCCTATTTATAGAGGTTGGAGTGCTTCGAAAAATTAGCTGAACGATCAGATACAAATTGGAACTCGTCCTTATCTCTAAAAAATCGAAAAGGATAAGGTTTATCTCAATCCAAGAGTCCTCGGGTCGAGCAGACAATTTGGGCCAATCAGCACTTGAGAAGTGCCGATTGGCACATGGGAAGTGACGATCGGCACTCCAAGAGTGCCGAATGGCCCTATTGGGTGCCAAACCCGTGTTTGAATTTTGTTCCAATTTGGACTCTTTTTTTGAGGATTTTTGAGCTGGGAATTGCACTTAGACGCATTTTTAATCCATATTCTAAAATTAATCCCCTTTTCTGGATATTCATGTTTTTAAAGTGATAATTATCTTGTAGATAAATACTCCAAAAAAGTTTGATTATCCACTTTATTCACGTGCAAGCAAATATATTTTTAACACTAACTAACAACCAATCACAAAATTATTTAATTAATTTTAATTGTCTAACCAATCAGAATTAATTTAAATTAATCATGCGTGGTTGGTTCCACCCAAACAAAATGCATGCAGATCATGCAAACTTGACCATGTGATATCTTTCAATCCGACAGTTCGATTTGGAAATTGGACATACCGTCGCGACCGTTAGAACCTCAAGATCATTTTTATGATATGCAATGAATGAATTAATGCATGTAATGCAACTCTAAATTTTGGGTACATGGATGATCATTCTAGTCATCTTTCTTGATTAAATTATGGGTGCAAAATCGAGTGTCTACAAAGAGTTAACCTACTCTGATACCAATTATTAGTTTTAGACCCCTAACAAAACACAGTATTTAACCAATTTTAAATTCAAGTTGATTATTAGATCAGTTATGGAGGATTTAAGTTAAACACATAATCATAAATATCATGCAAGTGTGGAAATATAAAAGAGACAATATATGATAGCCCTAGAAACGTAATGAAACAAATCGTTCCAAAGGAGAACCTGGGGAGACTTGACCTTATCGATCCCATGGTGAACAATTTCACTATAAGATAGAGGTTTACAGTCAGAATAACCCTATTTGAAGTAAATCTAACTACAGTTACCGAACTAAGCTTTGAATCCCACATACGTCTCTGATAGTGAACTACTACAACGTGAACCTCCAACCTATGTAGTTCAATGTCCCATTGAAGATTTGAATCCAGTACACTTGATAGCTGGAAGATAGCAACTTGAACCCACCAATTTAATGAGTATGTGAGTGATCACCAGTAGAGACTTTGAAAGAGCAATAGACACAAACCTTTAGATCTCAAATTGAGTTGCTGAAAGTCCTCAAAAACGTGATTTTTCCTTAAATACTTAGTGAAATAGGCTTGAAGCCCTAGACAACTGATGGGTTGATGGGCTGAAGAACTGATTCTAATATATGACTTTCAATCAATCAAACTTAAGTTTTGATCGGTCAAAACTGTTAAAAATCCAAATCCTTGAATCAACTTCTTTCCTGTTCTTAGACATTGAATATCAGCTTGAATATTGTCTAATCATTACTATAGACTCTATGAGCTACATATAGACAAGTTTGTGTTCATGTGTTTGCCAATAAAATTATACAAATATAGAACCTAACATGTTTTACAATCTAACATAGCGTTTATGTATTTAATTACACATAAGTTGTTTGATAATTATTAGCCTATTCACATAGGCTAGCATGTTCATAAGCTTTTTATCTTTAAGTGAGTTATTATTATTTCAAAATTGGAATTTGGCTAAAAATAAATTATTGACGGTTGTAACATGCACCCTAAATTAATCAAAATACAATTAAGGGAGGCAAGGGATGATCCAAACCCATTAATTCGTCTTAACCCATCCACAGGGATGAAGCAATTCTTGGGTGGCCCCCTAATATATATATATATATATATATATATATATATATATATATATATATTAAATAGTGTATATAGGTGCTAATGGGGAGTTTGGGCTAATGTTAACTAGGTTCAAGACTTTTCAAAACTGACCAACTTGGTCCCTCAATTGGAAAACCCAACTTGGTCACTCTCACAGTGATTAGGGATCAAATTTGTCAGTTTTGACATTTTTGGACTAGTTGGCATTTGCCTAAACCTTAGGGGTGTTAATTGTATTTTATCCTTTTAGCAATTTGGTTCAATAAAATTACAATTTCCCTCATAACAATATCATTGATCATTTGAAGGTCATAAATTTTTTTTATAAAAACCTACAATCTAAAACAAAATTAACAAACCCCAAAAAATTAGCCCAACAACAAGAATTTCAATAGCAAAGGTAAAAAAAAATTAAGCCCAATCAACTAATTTTACCCAAAATAAACAACCCTGCTCTTTAAAAAACTTTAAATGAAATACTTATGCCATTACTTAGCAATAGACGCACGCATCAAAGACATAAGTCAAGTTCATTTTATTTTTTATTTTTTATTTTTTTAAAATGATTGCTGATAAGTAAAAATTATAAGCGTCCATAGCTGACGGAGTCTACAACTTAGGCTGACGGTATTAATTGAAGTAAGAGGCTGAAGACCCCATAGCTGACGGACAGTGATGTGACGGGTCCAAGATGGAAGGAAGCCTGCTCCAAGGGGTTAACTCCATCTTAGGGCTGACGCCGATATGGCCGAAGGGTAAAAGATAAGCTGACAGTCCTGAAGCTGACGGTTCTAATAATATCTTTGTCTTGGCCACCACGCATGAGTATATAAGGAAATGACTTGTATCCCACGCTGAGTGTTAGTGTCCTACAAGGAAAGGATTCCGTAATTTACGCTCATGAGGACTCCTATAAGGAAAAGACTTCTACTCCAAGGAAGAGAGGTCAACTCTCTACTACTATAAAAGCCCCAATACCCTCACAAATCGAGGTACGCATAATTAACCCCTCTCTAGCACTCTAGAGTTGTAACAAGTTCTAACTTGACCTTCGGAGGGTATTTGGCCGGCACCACACCGGTGCTCTCTGTTAGGTCTTCTCCTTTTTGTTGTGCAGGTGTCGTTTCGAGTGTACAAGCATCGTGCAACTCACTGGTGATATTTTCAGCATCATCAGTTGGCACTATCTGTGGGAACTTTGACGTTTTGTAAGCCATAGCAAACGCTTTACGGACAAAAGAGTTGCATGGTGATGACTCACTCGATGGCAACAACGAACAATGTTCAGGGAGATGAAACCCGCGCAGCAGCTCTCGAAAGGCAGGTGCAGACCTTGGCCGCCGCCGTAGAGCGCCTTACTAAGCAGAACCACGATCTGGAGGAACAGTTACACCAGAAAAATGCAGGTCACGACACTCAAGAGCAGGACCAAGAAGGCACCAGTGCCGATAGAAGAGAACGAGAAAGACAGGAGGGCAGTAACGCTCCGAGTAGACCGGAGCGTCAAAATTTGAGCATGCCATCCCTCACGGATGCAACTCAACCACACATTGCCACGGAGATACAGGCAATAAAGGAACAAATGGAGGTCATGATGAATTCCCTCAAAGGATGGGTATCCAGCGACCTTGATGATCTGGTAAATCGCACCGACTCGCCGTTCACTGTAGCTGTCAATTCCTTCCTCCTACCACATAAATTTCGCATGCCGCATATAGACAGTTACAACAGAGTGAAGGACCCTCTGGATCACCTAGAGACCTTCAAGACCTTGATGCACCTTCAAGGGGTAGCGAACGAAATCATGTGTAGGGCCTTCCCTACAACGCTGAAGGGCCCCGCAAGGGTATGGTTCAGCCGACTGACGCCGAACTCCATCAGCACTTTCAAGGAGCTAAGCGCTCAGTTCACTACACACTTTATTGGGGGACACAGGTATAAGAAGTCCACGGCATGCTTGATGAGTATCAAGCAACGAGAGGACGAGACGCTGAGATCCTACATAACGCGCTTCAATAAGGAAGCGCTATCGATCGACGAAGCCGACGACAAAATACTTGTAGCAGCCTTCACAAATGGGTTGCGAAAGGGTAAGTTTTTGTTTTCACTATACAAAAACGACCCCAAGACAATGTTGGAAGTACTATACAGGGCCACCAAGTACATGAATGCTGAAGACGCGCTGCAGGCTCGAGAGGAAAAGCCAAGAAAAAGGGAGAGGCAAGAGGATGCACGACAAGACCAAGGGCGGAAGAAGCCAAGGACAGGAGACCGAAGGGATGAAAGGCGTTCTAAGCCCCCGGGAAGGAGGTTTACAAGCTTCACCCCATTGACCACCCCGATAAATCAAGTCCTATTGCAAATCAAGGACGAAGGGGCTCTGACCTTTCCTGAAAAGCTGAAGGGGGATCCTAGCAAACGGTCTAAAGACAAATATTGCTGCATCCACCGCGACCACGGACATGACACAGCCGACTGTTATGACTTGAAACAGCAGATTGAAGCCCTCATTAGACAAGGGAAGTTGCAGAAGTTCGTCAGCAAGGAAAGAGCAGATCCACCTCCTCAAGAGCAAGCTCCCTAACGAGACAACGAACAGCCAAGGCAACCCTTGGGAGACATAAGGATGATTGTAGGGGGAACGACCGCAAATGGCTTATCAAACAGGGCTCGTAAGACTTATCTCAAAGCGGTCCAAAATGTCCAACTCACAGAAGTCATCCCGAAGATGCTGCGAGTCGACAACCCTCTTATTGGATTCTCGGAAGAAGATGCCCGACGTCTCCACCATCCGCACGACGATGCACTGGTCGTTAGCTTTCAGGTAGGAGACTATAACGTGCACCGGGTCTTGGTCGACAATGGAAGCTCCGTAGATATTCTCTACTACCCAGCATTCCAACAGATACGGATCAGCAGAGAGCGACTAGTTCCAACCAACGCCCCACTCGTTGGATGACAGCGGGAAAATTTCTAGATTCATGGTGTTGCAGAGAGACATCGAAGCAAACTCGGACAAGATCCGGGCCATAATGGAGATGGCACCCCCAAAAAATGTGAAAGAAGTGCAAAGCCTTAATGGCAAAGTAGCGGCGCTGAATAGATTTGTATCAAGGGCGACGGACAAATGCTTACCCTTCTTTCGCATGCTGAAGAAATCCTTCGAATGGACTGCCGAGTGCCAGCAAGCATTTGAAGAGTTAAAAGCTTATCTCTCTTCCCCACCGTTACTAAGTCCCTCACAGGCTGGTGAAGAACTTTTTCTCTATCTAGCCGTTTCCCCTGCTGCCGTCAGCGCCGCCCTGATCAGAGAGGAAGAAGGAGTGCAAAAGCCCGTTTACTATGCCAGTCGGGCATTTCGTGGTGCTGAAGAAAGATACCCACCCATGGAGAAACTCGCCTTTGTGCTGATTATGGCAGCACGCAAACTCAAGCCGTATTTTCAAGCCCATACGGTGATCGTCTTAACCGACAAGCCCTTATGGCGGGCAATGAGCAACCCTGAAGCTGCTGGCCGGTTAGCGCTATGGGCCATATAATTGAGCGAGTTTGATATCCAGTATCGCCCACGAACTGCCATTAAAGGACAGATTGTCGCAGGTTTTATAGCAGAGTTCACAAATGGCGAAAACAAGGGGGCAGAGGAATCTCCGCAATGGAGCATACATGTAGACGAATCATCCAACAGGCAGGCTGGGGGAGCCAGCATTGTGCTACTGACACCTGAAGGAGACATGGTTGAGTGCATGGTCCACCTTGATTTCCTTACCACGAACAATGAAGCAGAGTACGAGGCTTTAATAGCAGGGCTCGACCTCGCCAAAGCTGCAGGAGCCGCGAACATGGTCATTTACTGCGACTCTCAGGTCGTTACCAACCAGGTAAACGGGGACTATGAGTGTCGAGGCGAAAGAATGAAAAGGTATCTGGACCAAGCAAGGGAAAGGGTAAACAAGCTGAAGGCCAAAATCGTACAAATCCCTAGGGGAGATAATGAGCAAGCCGACCATTTGGCCAAAGCAGCCTCAGCCGAACATATGACCACCCTGGGTAATGTACTCTCTTTTGTTCAACTTTCACCGCTAATAGATTCCATCAATGTACAAGAGATAGGCTCCGAAAGCAATTGGACGACGCCGATAGTCTCCTACTTGAAGAATGGCGTGTTACCGGATGGAAAGGAGGTCGCTAGAAAGCTGAAGGTCCAAGCAGCGAGATTCGTCTTAATAAGAGATGTCCTGTACAAAAGGGGTTTCTCCCGGCCATTCCTGAGATGCTTAAGTCCTGAGGAAGCAGACTACGTCATGAGAGAGGTGCACGAAGGAATCTGCGAAAACCACTCAGGGTCCAAATCATTAGTGCATAAACTAGTGTGAACGGGGTACTTTTGGCCAACCATGCAGAAGGATGCCGAGGCTTATGTAAAAAGCTGCAACAAGTGCCAAAGGTTCAGCAATGTTATCAGACAACCACCCGAAGAACTTACCCCGATGACGGCACCATGGCCATTCGCTCAATGAGGACTAGACATTATGGGGTCATTCCCGACGGCAATACGACAACTGAAGTTTCTGGTAGTGGGTATCGACTACTTTACGAAGTGGGTGGAAGCTAAAGCCTTGGCCACCATTACGGAGAAGAACGTACGAAATTTCGTCTGGCGATGTATCATAAGCAGGTTTGGCATCCCTAGAGTTTTAGTCTCGGACAACGGGAAGCAATTCGACAACATCTCCTTTCGGGACTTCTGCTCACAGTTGGGGGTACGGAACCACTACTCCTCCTCCGCCCACCCTTAAGCCAACGGACAGGTCGAAGTCACGAACTGATCCTTGCTGAAGATTATCAAGGACCGCATGGCCAAGCACTTCAACTCTCGGGTCAGACACAGAGACTTCCAGATTGGAGACCTCGTTCTAAGGAAAGTCATGGGCGCAGCAAGAGACCTGACCTAAGGAAAACTCGGCCCAAATTGGGAAAGACCTTACCGAGTCACGGCTGGCAGAGGAAGGGCACCTACCATCTGGAGACGCTAGAACGAACGGGAGCTGCCACATCCTTGGAATGCTGAACACTTGTGAAAATACTACCAGTAGAGATGACGACGTGAAGGACGGACACCCCCCCCCCCTTTATTCATAGTTTTACCGTCGCAAATTTTAGTTATACTCCTCAGATTTATCATTTACTTTAGTTTCTGCTACAATAAGCCCAAAGGGCAAGTTTTTTACTTTAGTCTTTAGTTTTTGCTACAATAAGCCCAAAGGGCAGGTTTTCTTTTTCGAAACTAATTTTTTATATAAATGCATGGCAATAAGAGGAGTTTATTCAGAACAACTAAAGTTTCTACTTACAAGATGGCCAAGTCCACAAAGTGGACGAATCTATAAGGCTGACGGTCTAACAAAAAGACTGACAAGTTGGCCAAGTCCACAAAGTGGACAAATCTATAAGGCTGACGGTCTAAAAAAAGACTGACAAGTTGGCCAAGTCCACAAAGTGGACAAATCTATAAGGCTGACGAGCCAATCCTAAGAGGATGGGCCAGAAACCAAGTCCATAATATGGACAAAGGGCCAAGTCCACAGAATGGACGAAGCTATATAGTTGACGGTCTAATAAAAAAGACTGACGTATTGGCCAAGTCCACAAAACGGATGAGGCAATAAGGCTGACATTTTCTATTTACAAGCTTGCAAAAGACAAATAACACAAAAGGTGAAGAATTCTAAAAGTAGACAAACTTCGGTCTGCAATGATGGGCGACTGTAAGCCCTCGAGGCTGACGAGCCAATCCCAAGAGGATGGGCCAGAAACCAAGTCCATAATATGGATAAAGCCATAAAATTAACTGTCCATATGACGGACCCATCAAAAGAGACGGGCTCATTAAAGTGACGGTCTCAACAAAGTGGCTCCACTAAGTCCATATTATGGACAAAGCCATAAAATTAACTGTCCATGTGACAGACCCATCAAAAGAGACGAGCTTATTAAAGTGACGGTCTCAACAAAATTGCTCCACTAAGTTGATAATGAGGACAAGGCCGTAAGATTAACGGTTCGTGTGACGGACTCCTCAAAAATAACGGACCCAACAAAGAGACGATCTCAAAAAGTGGAATTTTAACAAGGGATAAGTCCAGTGCAAGAAGCCGACGGACATAACAAACCCTTAAAGACAAAACAAGCCCAACATTAACATGGACAACTTCAAAAATGAACAACTAAAAATTCCATAGTGGGGGCAACGGCTTTACTAAGCTGACGACATCATTAAAATAGTTGAATCCATAATCACTACTATTAAGATTCTAACCCACAACTAGGCTGACGACCTCAGCCTGCAACTTGAAAATAAACTAAGTCTACAAAGCAAGAAAGTAAAGCACACGGACAAAGTAGCCATGCACACATGATCAAAAGCGACGGTTACTAGAGTATTGCAAGCAAGAGTGAGTTACTCATAAAATCAAAGCATAAAGGGGCTCTTAAAAAAGAAATTTGTTTAAGGATTACAAATGAAAGCCCAAGGGGCAATTAAAAATATTGTTTGCAAAATGGAACAGAAGATGACAATTGCAAAAAAACTACGACTGGGCTGAAGGGGCGTCACTAGAAGTTTTTCTACTTTTTTGGACAGGAGGGTCTTCTACGTCAAGGATCTCCACAGAGGGATTGACGGGAGGATTCACAGCAGGTTGGGCCCAAAACAACTCCACTATCTCCATGAGGGGGGGGGGGGAATCCTCGGGGTCGTCCTCGCCAACAGTGACGCGTAATTAGCAGGCGTCATTGGCGGGGCGTCATCCAAGGTGATCCCAGATAGATCCAGCTCAGAAAAGGTTGACGCTACTTGTTTAAGGCAGTCATCGATTCCATACCGTAGTATCCACCACAGGAATCAATAAAGGAATCTGACGCCTTGAATTTCTAGATCGCGTCAGCCCCAGCTGTTTCCACCTGATTACGAAGGGTTGTTAGCTCTTTCTTTAACTCATCCTTTTGACGACCCGCCTCTTCCAGCTTCTGCTTTACTTCTTTCAGCTCAACTTTCAGAACACGGATGACCTCTTTATACTGCGCCTGCTGGTTCAATATGTTAGTATTATGTTTACTAACACGAGTGACGACTCATTCCTTGGCCACACACCAGTCCTGGCACGCTTTTACACGTACCAAAGCCTAAGGGCACAACCATCAGTCAATAAGCAAGAAAAAGATAAGAGAAGTTAGATAAGGGAGACGGCTTACCCGTGTTAGGTCAAACAAAGCCGACGCCCCCAAATCCTCCGTCCCCAGCAAAGCACAAGGATCAATGTCCGTCGACCTTATGAACGATTCTACTTCTTCGACGGCATAATCCTTATGCGTCAGTAGGCAACGGGACCCCTTAAGGATGGGACCAAAAGAAGTCATTACCCCCTTTCCAGCCATATGGACTGACTTGGGGGGTGACTTCTTTGGGGGCTCGTCCCCAGTAGTGACGGCCACCTTCTTGAGTGGACGGACATCCTTCCCGTCGGTTTTCCTCTTCGACGAACCCTTCATGACAACCTTAAGGGCTGACGAAGATACCAACTCCCCCTTGGCCCTTTTCTCCTCCTTCTGACGGGCAGCTGCAGCCCTTATCCGTTACCTTGCTGCCTCCATTTCTGCAAAAGTAAGACACATGAGAAAACAACTGACGGTAGAAGCTAAGAGTGACGGGATTAAAAAAAAAAACTATTTATGACGGTGAGAAAATTCTTCCAACTTGAGAGCTTCTAGTTTCGGTTCCGGACCCCTGCAGTATGCATAAAGAGCGTCAAGTGTAATTAAACTCCGGCACTTTCGCTCTTCTAGAGGAATCTCGAGAACCCGACGGATAAAGTCCCTTTGCTCGTCAGTTATAAGAGGGCGAATGTTGGCTGAAAAGGAAAATAAGCTGACGATGTTTGGACGCTATAAAAAATAATAATAAAATAAAGTATATATAAAAAATTGACGGGGTTAGAAGCTGTTGGTTGAAACCTGAATCCCTGATGAAGGCCCATGTATTATCAAAGTAACCATGGGGAATCGTTTCCCATTCTTCCTAACGGCACACCCAGTCCGTCCCTTTCACAAAAAAATACCTACTCTTCCAAACTCTATTGGAATCTCGCATCTCAGACACTAACTTTAACTCCCTCTCCCTAACAGCAAAATGGTACATCCCCTTAGAAGAAGAAAGGTGTTGGGCTCTATAGCAATAGAAGAACTCGTCTAAAGTAAGTTGACGGTGTCCTCCACTTAGACGAACCCAGAGGATCTCAGCACTTATAAAGATCCTCCATGAATTTGGGGCAATCTGGCTGATAGACAACCCTAGAAAATCAGCCAGCTAACGATGCAAGGCCGTCAGGGGAAGTCTAAGCCCTGCAGCAAACATGGCATCATACATACCAACGTCTGCGGTTCTCCCTGTATAGCACTTTTCATTCTCCCTGGAGAGACAGATTGGGATGTGGTCTGGGATTTGGAAACAAATGCGTAACTCCTTGAATACCTTCTCACTCATTGTTGGTAAAAATTTATTAACGGCCCATTCCTCAGGAAGGATGAAGGGACGGCTACCTCCGGGACTTCTTGAAGTTCCCTTACAGGACTCCTCGTCACCTTCATCTCTGTCACTATCCCTCTCTTCTTCTTCCTCAACGTCACCCTCCTCACCTACTACCTCATCCTGACCCTCATCATCGTGACTCCCTACCTCTTCGTCGGGAGATTGGGCAGACGACTCTTTCTCTGACGACCGGGAAAAGCCCCCGGACTCATCACCTGAACCAAATACCTCGTCGTAGCCCGCTCCATCGCGGACCGACGACTGATCACTCGATGCGTCATTTGACATCTGACTACCTACAAGTGACGGATTTATTCTAAGCACCTAAAATGACGACCTCGCTATAAAAAATTAATTGAACGAGCGTGTACAAAGAAAGAGAAAGGACTTACAAGTTTCTCGAAACGGGAGACGGTTTTTGGAAGAGACGGCAGAAACTCGGGTGACGATGTTGAGGAAATTGATGGAACAAAGGCGACGGATCTTCTCACCCAGAATCAGTAAAGATAAAATGGAAAAATGGGGGAAAGAAGTGGGTTATATATAAGGGGAAAAGGCGCGGAAGACGAAGCGACGCCCTCGTCCAGACGCGGAGCCAACCAGAATACGCCACGTGTCCAAGCATTTAATGTTAGCGGCTCGAGGAGTCACCTTTGAATTATTTTCTCTCTCCTGGCTTAAGTGGAAATTAACAACGAAAAAAAATGCAACTCCATAACCTGTCAGTTCGAACTGACGGAGATATGGAGTAGGGGGCAACTGATAAGTAAAATTATGTCAATGGCTGACGGAGTCTACAACTTAGGCTAATGGGAGTAAGAGGCTGAAGACCCCATAGCTGACGGACAGTGACGTGACGGGACCAAGATGGAAGGAATCCTACTCCAAGGGGTTAACTCCATCTTAGGGCTGACGCCGATATGGCCGAAGGGTAAAAGATAGGTTGACGATCCTGAAGCTGACGGTTCTAATAATATCTTTGTCTTGGCCACCACGCATGAGTATATAAGGAAATGACTTGTATCCCACGCTGAGTGTTAGTATCCTACAAGGAAAGGATTACGCAATCTACGCTCATGAGGACTCCTATAAGGAAAAAACTTCTACTCCAAGGAAGAGAGGTCAACCCTCTACTACTATAAAAGCCCCAATACCCTCACAAATCGAGGTACGCATAATTAACCCCTCTCTAGCACTCTAGAGTTGTAACAAGTTCTAACTTGACCTTCGGAGGGTATTTGGCCGGCACCACACCGGTGCTCTCTGTTAGGTCTTCTCCTTTTTGTTGTGCAGGTGTTGTTTCGAGTGTACAAGCATCGTGCAACTCACTGGTAATATTTTCGGCATCATCAATTGCATTGTAATTTCTTAAGAAATGATTTTGTGTTTTTGTCTTTGTTGACTGTTTAATAATACTAAATAGATTCTTATTTGGAATTTCATAATGATTATTATTATTTGTTTGTACATCCTCCCCTGACTCCACCAAGTCCAACCCTGCCCATCCATTATAAGGAAGTCACACTCATACCTCTTGATAATGGGACTCAACGAATTACATTTCATATAGGTTCTCGAAGGAAACACCTATAACGTAGATACCTCATACCCGAGTCATACACCTATTGAATATTAAGGAAACAACTTGTGTCTAGTGTCTTGCTGCTCATACCTGAGTCATACACCTATTGAATATTAAGGACACGACTTGTGTCCAGTGTCCAATTGCACTGGACACTGGAAACAAGTTCTTCCCAAATATTAATACCTCCCATGATCACATGAAGTAACACTTAGGAGATACTAACCGTCAAAACCGTATTAGAAAAAATATATTTTTTCCCATTCTTCTAGAAGCACTATATTTTTTTTCATAATTGTAATGCCGCAAAAGTTGTGGATCCATCATTTTTTTTTCCCACTGTTTACATCTAGTCACATCTTAGTTAATTGTGACAAAAGTTATGGCACAAAAATAGCGTCTCAAAAAAAAAAAAACCCACTTGTCATTTTTCACATGACCAAAAACGTACTGGTTCTTATAATTAAGCAATGGTTATTATACACACTGTACACATACGCGCATCTATTTCTGTTAAAAACTCGATATTTGTTAAAAATAAGTGCGTGTGTAAGAGTTATTTCCCTTTATAATTTCGAGTTCTGAACGTTTAACGGGTGGCGTTGAGTTTTGCCAGGTCTAGTTCTCCCTTAAACATTTGACTGTGATTTCATTTTAGCCACATGAACAACTGTTTACTTAACCGTTATACAACGGCCTCAACCACGTCCCTTCCATTCGCGTGAACAACACTCGCTGTCTCCACCAATGCCAAAAGTTTCGAAGAAGAATGTCACAAATAGAATGAATGATTTCTCAACAAAATCAATGGACCCATTTTAACATGCACAACCCAACTTCTACTATAAGTATTTTATTCACAAAACAGGTTTAGTTTTCCTTTTTACCTGTTTCTCATTTCAAAAATCTGTCAATGCTATATATATTTTGCAAATTCATCAATATCTATCAATGTATAAACTTTCACGGATCACTTTTTAGTTTCACTCGGTTTCTGTCATGTAGATTCATAGAATGAGAAATAGGAGCAGACCCAGAATGTGAAAGCCAATTATAATGCGTTTTATCTTGTCTGTTATTCCTCATAGCTTTTGTTGACTCCAAACTCTTCTTGGATCAGTTTCCAAAATTGGAATAGTTTTTAGAGTTCGAATTTCACTTTTCTTTGATTTTTAAAGATTGTTATTTTTAGCTGGGGAAACCCGTATCTGTTGTTTGTAGCTATGAAAGTCATAAAACTTGGATGGTAGTCAGGTCTATAAACACTGAGATGCACTTATTTCCATATAAATTTTTTAAAGTTTTGTCATTGTTTTGAGTCTAAATTTTGAGGGTGCGGGATTTGTTATTAGTACTTTTGGGAATCGAGTTTTGAAATTTTGTTGGAGGATAAGCTTCCTTAGGAAGATGAATTCCCAGAAGTTATTTTCTCTAAAGATTCAGAGTTGTTCTAGGGTGTGGGATTAGAGGTGATAGCTTAGAAAATGGCTCGTGGTATAAGAAAGAAGCTGCATTTAGGCAGCTTACTTCCCTTCAGATGTGGAACAAAATCATTTCAACCTGAACACTCACTGATTGGAGGACCCGGCTTCTCAAGGGTGGTATTTTGCAACACCACCGAAAGTCAAAGGGTCCTAACATATGGCAACAATTATGTCACAAGTACAAAATATACACTTGCAACGTTCTTCCCCAAATCAATTTTTGAGCAGTTCAGGCGGGCTGCCAACGTCTTTTTCCTTATTACTGCGATTTTGAGTTTCACGCCGCTGTCTCCTTCTTCACCAGTAAGTAGTGTTCTTCCTTTTGCTCTGGTGATTTTAGCTGCAATGATTAAAGAGGCTATAGAAGATTTGAGGCGGAAAAGGCAGGTTAGTTTGTAATTATATACACTGCTTTGGTCTAACCTTCTTGCTTTTAAGTTTCATATTTTCCCTAACTTACAGAATAAGTTATATCTTTTAATGAACAAATGTGAAGGGAGCTCTGTAATCCTATCTCAAATTTGACACTGAAACAATTAAATATATTTTAGAATATGTTGAGTAAACAGGAAATATGATATCATCTACATAGTTAACTATGGCAGATAGAGGCATTGTTGGAATATGTTTTCTTTGCCCTTCCCCTATAGCATATACTTCATAGAAGAAGCTTCAACTTAGTTGTCACTTTAGTAATGGTTCAGTTGTTTTGATGGTTTAGTGGAAAATTGGAGCCCGGGGAGGTTCAATTAGCTTGTCTGTGTTCAGATGCAGAGACTTGATCTGTCATAGAGAAATGCATTTAATTCCTTTTTTAAAAATAAATTTACTACCAGTATCTTCAATAGAAAAACTTTGATTCTTTAGAGTTGGCCAGTTCAAATATGTAAGTACTTGGCTTCATTTTTGGATCCTCATATTTTTAACAAGGTGGACTTCTAAAGTGAGAATAGCTCACGTTTTACTAGATGTTATTCTCCCACCCTTGGCTTGATTCCTGTTTTTACAGTAAGCTATCAGAAACAATTGGAGAGAGTGCAGCATAAATATTCTTGTGCACGCATATCTTGTTAGGTGTTAAAAACTTAAAAAATTCATCTATACTAAAGGATTTAAAGTTGATACAATACATACATGTTTATCTTGTTCACCTTTCTAAATTCTATTACTCATAATGTTATTTTTAGTGATCTCTGTATCCTAGGTCCATAATCTAGTCTGTGTTGTTATCAGGATATTGAGGTGAACAACAGAAAGGTAAAAGTGCATCGTGGTGAAGGGGCATTCGATAATGCTAAATGGATGAATTTGGAAGTTGGAGATATAGTGAGGGTGGAAAAGGATGAATATTTTCCTGCTGATCTCATCCTACTTTCTTCAAGTTATGAGGAAGCAATTTGCTATGTTGAGACCATGAACCTAGATGGGGAAACCAATTTAAAACTAAAACAAGCAGTGGATGCAACTTCAAAACTGCACGAAGACTCAGGCTTTCAAAATTTCAAGGCTGTAATAAAAAGTGAAGACCCAAATGCAAATTTGTACTCTTTTATAGGCAGTTTGCAGCTTGAAGAACAACAGTACCCACTTACACCTCAGCAGCTTCTGCTTAGGGAGTCAAAACTAAAAAACACGGATTTTATATATGGGGTGGTAATATTTACAGGTCATGATACAAAGGTTATGCAAAATTCAACAGCTCCTCCTTCCAAGAGAAGCAAAATTGAGAGAAGAATGGATAAGCTTGTTTACTTCTTGTTTTCTATCCTTGTGTTGATGTCTTTTATTGGGTCAATTTTCTTTGGAATTTCAACTAGGGAGGACTTGGAAAATGGAACAATGAAAAGATGGTACCTTAGACCAGATGACACTGCAATATACTACGATCCAAAAAGAGCACCAGTGGCGGCAATTTTGATCTTTCTGACTGGCCTTATGTTGTATAGTTATTTGATTCCCATTTCCTTGTATATTTCACTAGAAATAGCTAAAGTTATTCAATGTACTTTCATCAATCAAGATCTGCACATGTATTATGAAGAAGCTGACAAGCCAGCAAAAGCCCGTACCTCAAATTTGAATGAAGAACTGGGTCAAGTTGACACTATACTTTCTGATAAGACAGGAACTTTGACTTGCAACTCGATGGAGTTTATTAAGTGTTCAATGGCAGGGACTGCTTATGGGCGTGGAGTGACAGTAGTTGAGAGAGCTCTGTCCAGGAGAGAAGAGTTGCCTTCAGCTATAGAGGTGACAAATGGAGAGGGCCAGGTTGAGTATTCCACCAAAGCAGCCATTAAAGGGTTTAACTTTTTCGATGAAAGGATCACACATGGTAATTGGGTTAATGAACCTCATGCAGATGTAATCCAGAAATTTCTACTGTTACTGGCCATTTGCCATACTGCAGTACCTGAAGTTGATGTAGAAACAGGAAGAATTTCTTATGAAGCTGAATCACCAGATGAGGCTGCTTTGTGATTGCAGCCAGAGAACTGGGGTTCGAATTTTATGAGAGGACTCAAACAAGCATCTTAATACATGAATTAGATCTCATTTCTGGCAGGAAAGTTCAAAGGTTAGTGTCTTGCACTTAGACCCTCTTTGCTTTTACTTTTTCTGCTGTAAAAAATCCTGTACTTTGCTACAGAAAACATTTCAGTTCACTCATACCATGGTGAAATTTTTTGTGCTCTTTTTCTCAAGGTAATAATGTAACTTTTGAGAGATATATGGCTTAAGTGACATATTTTCATTTTTCAGATCTTATAAACTTTTGAATATCTTGGAGTTTAGTAACTCAAGAAAACGGATGTCTGTGATTGTAAGAAACATGGAGGGAGAGCTGCTACTACTTTGTAAAGGTGCTGACAGGTTTGTAAAAAGAAACATCACTTGAAAAATCTTTAGATTACTTCAGTAAGTAATAATTTCCTACAAAGTCCGAGATAACATGTTAATCCTGCACTAGTTTGCAAGAGGTTGGTCAACACAGTGCTTCTTGTATGCATGTTGTGCCATTCTAACTTGCAGAATGTCTTTTTATCTTTTTGATAATGGCATAGATGGTTCATTATAATCAACACCCCCCCCCCCCCCCCCCCCCCCCCCAACCCCTTTTCCCTTTCAAACAAAAAGAATTCAAAGACTGACATGCACTTCCCGATATAAATAAGGGAATGCAATCACATTTTCCGCTTCGCGTGTATACACAGTTGAGTACTATAATTCCTGCTCTTAAATAATCTGAACATTTTGTGAGGCTGATTTCCTTTTTCACTTGTTTCCCCGTTTACAAATTTATTTGAACTCTAATTATTAATATTATTTTTAATTTATTCCTGAGCAGTGTCATATTTGAAAGACTTGCGAAGAATGGAAGGGAGTTTAAAGAGAAGACTCAGGAGCATGTTAATGAGTATGCCAATGCTGGTTTGAGGACCTTGCTGTTTGCATATCGTGAACTGGATGAGGAAGAATATAATAAGTTTAATGAAGAATTTACTGAGGCTAAGAACTCTGTGAGTGCAGATCGTGGCGAAATGATGGAGGAAGTGGCAGAAAAGATTGAGAATGATTTGATTCTTCTTGGTGCTACTGCAGTAGAAGACAAACTTCAGAATGGGGTAAGTTTAATGCAGTAAAGCAAAGAGACTTTTAAAACTGATCAAAATGAAATTACAAAATTTATGGCATTTTTTAGGAGATTCTTTGTGATGTAATTATGGAAAATCTTGAAACTAAGGCTTAGTTGGGTTTGCTTGAGGTGGACCATTCCCCCCCCCCCCCCCCCCCCCTCCGAAAGTTACCAAATTCATTCTTTAACATATAATTGTGTCAAATACTTATCAATATTTGTATTCTGAACAAAATTAGTCTGAATGACATGTTCAAATGATTGTGAAATTAGATCTAATATACATTTCTTTGTGCTGGATAGGTTCCTGAATGTATTGACAAACTTGCACAGGCAGGAATCAAAATATGGGTTTTGACTGGAGATAAATTGGAGACAGCAATCAATATTGGGTATGATTAGTGGAAGGCTCCAGGAATCATTAGATATTGACCCCAATAAACAAAGATTTCTGATTTTAATTAATTTTTATTTATCTTTTATCTTTCAGCTTTGCCTGTTGTTTGCTTAGACAAGGAATGGAGCAAATAGTAATCAGCTCAGAGACCCCAATAATTAAAGAACTGGAGAAAGTAGGGGACAATTCTGCTGTAGCAGTGGTAAACCCTAATTTTTTACTGTGGTATGTCTTTTTATTTATTTTTATTTTTTACTTTTATGTGTTAATTAGAGGTAAGTGCTTTTCATTTTCAACTACAAGAATAGTCACAACCTACAGATTAGTTTTGAGGAGGATGTGTGGTAAACTCCGCTTTTCTAGGTGTGGTGCTTGTTTCCAAGAATACCTGTTTCTTATGAGTAGTTCTTATTGTATAAATTCTCCAGAAACATAATGTTTTCTGATGCTAAGCATGTACAGAAATTATAAAACAAAAGTAGGTCCAACGACTTGACAACATTTCAGTGCTAGTTTTTGATTGATATCCTTTTGAATTCTAATAAAACATTGAAGAAACACAATGAAACTTGGAATATTATGCCAATTTGAAATTTGAGTAGTTATTGTAAGATCTTAAGTTCCTTTTCTTACCAAGTCTGAAGAATCAAATAGCTTACTTAATGTCCTAGCACTGTAAAAAAGAAAAAAAGAAAAGAAAAGAAAAAGAGGATACTCATAATCTTTTTTGATGCTCTATATACATGTTCATCAGCCAATTCAGTTGAATTTTATAGTATGTACTCATATTGTCGGACTGCTCACCAATTTTAACTATATGGTCTATTTAAAACATTTTCTAAATTTTGCAATCAATGAACCGAAGCTCCTGTAGCCACTCCTTTATATCTTTCCACTCATGTTCAAACTTGTCTTCTAGTTGATGAGAGAGATTGTGCCGAGCTGAATTAATTGTGTGGTAGAGACACCAACAACTTTTCCATTTGCAACATATGTAACTGGGACACCCCTTAATTGGTACTTATATGAAATTGATACAGAATGTTTAAAAACAGCTGTTGTGATGCATAATATGCAATGCCAATTGTGTAATGCTGAAAATGGAGTATTGCACAACCAATGATAAAAAAGGATTCTACCTAAATAGTTGAACTTTTTCTTTTTCCTGATAAGTCGTTATAGTTTACAGCCATAGAAAATTAATGTTCATTTGTAAGTGAATTTAATACACTTGTAATTTGTGTGCTTGATGGGATCTTTCTTATTTTAGGCATTTAAGGCAAATGTCCTCCAACAGATTAGGGAGGCAAAAGAATCACTTACCACATTAAGCAAAAGCTCAGAGGCATTGGCTTTGATCATTGATGGGAAGTCACTCACTTGTGCTTTGGAGGATGATGTCAAGGGCCTGTTTTTAGAGCTTGCCCTTGGCTGTGCATCAGTTATTTGCTGTCGTTGTTCTCCCAAACAAAAAGCCCTTGTAAGTTTTTCCTTCTTTTTCTGTTCAGGTGTGTGTGTGAATCAATGTATTTTACTTCTTTTTAACTTTTTATGTTCAGCACAAAGCTTTATATCTAATCTTGAGTCATAATTTCATTCCCATAATATCCTTAGGGCAGTCATAGGCTGCCAAGCATGCTTAATTTTTTGGAGTTCCCTATTTTAATTAATTGAAGTTTATAATATGCAAAATCTTCCAAACGTTTTAGGTTAATAGCAATTCAAGAAAATTTAGGTTGAAAATAGGTGTTACTTGATAACGCAGGTTACAAGACTGGTCAAAATTAAAACAGGTAGGACAACTCTAGCAATTGGTGATGGAGCAAATGATGTTGGAATGCTACAAGAAGCAGATATAGGAATTGGCATTAGTGGTGTTGAGGGAATGCAGGTATTTTCTGAAAGGATTGCTCAAAGATTATATTCTACATCTATTTTAAATTCCATCTGAAAATTTATTTCAATTTGCATTTTCAGTTGTCCATTTTGACAAATATCTGTTTCCAAATTGCAGGCAGTTATGTCAAGTGACATTGCAATTGCTCAGTTCCGATATTTGCAGCGCTTGCTTCTTGTGCATGGACATTGGTGTTACAGAAGGATCTCAACAATGGTAACATATCACCCTGGAAATGTCAGAGATCAATATGAATTTCACACCCTATTTTAAATTAAAAAAGTAAATAAATGCCAAAAATATTGAAGATTTTGTTCTCAAGCAATTTTTGTTGGAAATTATTTAAAATTTGCAGATGCCTTGAGACAGAACTAAGAGTCTTTTTCCTGTTTATTCATTATAGGTGATGAGGAGTGAATGTCGAGAATCCTGATAATGATCATTATTAATTGTTAATGGTGAACTCTAACGCCAACATCAAGCCAAAAAAGTTTATATCAAATTATGTTTATAAACTTTGAATCTTAAGAGGCCCGCAAATTTGAATTTTTACACATTATATATATATATATAAAATAATTCTGTTTCTTACTCTATATTGCTCCTAAAAACTACTTTTTTTTTTCTCTACCACAGAGAGCCATGACAAAGATTGTTAATTTAATGTTACTCACACAAAAGTAGATTCCACAAACAAACACATACTCTAACACAAGAATGGGCAAACAAAAAAGGAGGTTTTCTATACCATAGATAGCCATGACAAAAATTGTTAATTTAATGTCACTCACACAAAAGTTAGATTCCACACATACACACACAAGAATGTGTAAACAGGAATAAAGAAAAAAAGGTTAAGCATGGATTTATTGAAAAGCATGTGAATTTCTACCTCCTTTGTCACTTGCTTTTCTTTTTCTTTTTCTTCTGTGTTTCTGATGTTCTTTGGCGCAGCAGCATAATAATAAATCAATGAGCCTTGAGGCAATTTTTAATAAAGACAAACTTGGCAGCTTGACTGGCAATGTTTTGAAGCCAAGGATTATATATAATGACATAATTCTTTGCTGCTTGATAGATATGCTACTTCTTTTACAAGAACATTGCCTTTGGCTTCACTCTCTTCTTCTTTGAGGCGTATGCATCATTCTCAGGCCAAGCTCCCTACAATGATTGGTATTTGTCATTTTATAATGTCTTCTTCACGTCACTTCCTGTGATAGCCTTAGGAGTGCTTGAGCAGGATGTCTCTGCAGATCTTTGTCTCAAGGTAAATCCTGAGTAGGGATGCTTTTTCTTTTGTCATTACAAATTTATAAAAAGTTTATTCTTTCCTTTTACCAAGCCACAATAATGGAAGTTTCAGCATTCAAGTCCTAATAGTAAATGACATTGGGCTAACTTCTCAATTCTAATCTTTGCAGTTCCCTATGTTGTACCAAGAAGGTGTACAAAACCTCCTATTTAGCTGGTTTCGATTCCTTTGCTGGGCGTTCAATGGCGTATTGAGCGCTACTTTGATCTTCTTCTTTTGCTCCCATGCAATAGAGCAGCCTGCCTTCCGTAAAGGTGGTGAAGTTGCAGGATTGGATGTCCTTGGAACACTCATGTACACTTGCATTGTATGTGTCGTAAATTGTCAAATTGCACTATCCGTCAACTATTATACTCTTAAAAATCATATCTTCATTTGGGGTAGCATTATAGCGTGGTACATATTCCTCTTGGCATATGGAGCAATGAACCCCAACATATCAACAACAGCCTATAAGGTCTTCATTGAAGCCTGTGCACCAGCCCCTTCTTATTGGCTTCTCACACTGTTTGTGGTAATCACTTGTCTAATCCCATATTTCACTCACACATCCATCCAACTGTGGTTTTTCCCCATGTATCATCAGATGATACAGTGCGTAAGTAAAGATGGTCAATTAGATGACCCTCAATACAGTCAGATGGTAAGACAGAGATCGCTAAGGCCCGTGACAGTGGGATATACAGCCCATTTGAGGGCAACATCCAAACGCTGTCAAGAGACGCATGAAGTCCATTGATAGTAGTAGTTTTTATGAAGGATCTTTACAGAAATAGTGTAGTTTTCTTTTAGAGACAAGCTTGCATTACCTATCACAATACAGAAAAACTATTTGATTCAAATCGGATTTTCTTTTCCACGTGAAAGAATAATGGTATTTTTGCATCTTAAAGTTTTTTCACTATCAGACACTTGATGTTGAAATCTTAGTTAGGCTTTTTACCAAAGCTGTTACATATTGACTTGGTTCTCTTTCTCTTCCTCCCAATCCTTTAATATTGAAATAAATGCATCGACCTCCATTCTTTGAGTTAGAACTTGTAAGAATTAAGGTAGTATGTTATTTAATAAATACAAATTGTATGTAAATTGAAGTAAATTTATACTCTTAGATGTTTGTTGTATTATTCAAATGTACAAATTAAAACCATATGGATCAATATCTGAAAAAGAACCAACTACAAAAGCTAGAACTTACTAGTACTTGGCAAGAAGGATAGAAAACAAAAAAATTTCTACAAGAAATTTTGTTAAAAAAAAAAAAAAAAATCCAAAACCACCATATCAGCAAGAACCTTTCTCCTAAAAGCTGGCACAAATATTTGATTTTAAAGCTCTTCTCATGGAAGGCATACATTTCTAATACTAAAAGCCATTCTTATGGAATGCATAAACTTATCATACAAAAAACCCTTCTCCTAAAAGGCACAAATATCTCATACCAAAAAACTCATGGAAGGCAATACCACTCATATCTCACAAAGAATTATAAGAGCATTATGAATTTAAGTTTATAAACTTAACCAGTCTCTGCATACGGCTAGATATACTCTCTCTCTCTCCCTTTAGTTGCACCCATTTTTCCCCTTAAACCTTGAAGTCATTATTAAAGGACTCATCATAACATACTCCACCTCTAGACTCATTTTATCATGTTGCTGGAATGTTATCAGCCCATTAATGCTATACGGCTAGAGTCATAAATGTTAGGTTCTAAGTACTTAGGAACTAATGTATTTGAACTCTAATTTGTATTGTTGGCAAACCATGATCAAAACAGGTTGTTAATCTTGTTTTGGACTTGCTCAAAGTATGTCTTTTATGTAAAGTTGGAATCGAGTTAACTGCAGAATTGAGTGAGCAATTCTGACTGACTCGATCGATCGAAAATTAGACTTGATCGATCGTGTAGATTGTTTTTTTCTGCAGATTTTCCAACTCAGCCCTAAGCCTATATGACGTGTAGGGTTTTATGTTCTGCCCTAGGTATAAAAGGGAAACCCTAGCCACGTTTTAGAGGTTGCTCTATTTGCTGTGTGTGTGAATTTCTTGTGAGATCTGAGAGGTGGTTGCCTTCACACATGCTTAGGATTATCAAGAAGGAGATTTCATTGAGAGCTTGATAATCATTCAGTTGCTGCACAAAAGAGCTTAAAGATACATAAGCGGGAGTGCTTGTACTTGCTGGAGAATTCAAGAAAGAAGGAGTCTGTGGTCGTGTCAGTAAATTTTCTACATGAGGTAGCAATAGGATGTTAGTGGTCTAAGTCGCTATTGTAAAACTTCGATTCTTTTATAGTGGATTCAGGTTTACCTTGAGGATAGCTAGGTAAAATCCTCCCCAGGTTTTTTACTCGTTTGGTTTTCCTGAGTCATCATATCTTTGTATTCTTTATATTCCGCACTTTGCATTGATATGATTATATGATTGTGTTAACGTAGATCTGAAATTTGAACTAAGTAATAACTTGGCTAATTAACTAGGTTAATCTGGTTGTGTTTTAAGGGGTCTAAAAACAAACAATAAACATACAAGATAAGTCTTTATTTCTCTGTCTCTAAAATTACGTTATTGAGTATGTATTAACTCATTATTACTATATCGTTGGATACAGATTGCTTTAATATTATATTACTATTTAATAAACATAATTTCACTAATAAACATATACATTAATTAACTGATCCCTCATTGCTGGACATATATTATTTAAACATAAATCACAGCTGGATATAAACTATTTGACATATATTATTTGGATATAAACCACTACTAGACATATATTATTTAAACATAAACCACATATGTATGTAAATTATTTGACATATATTATTTGGACATAAACCACTGCTGGACATATATTATTTGGATATAAACAGTTGCTGGAAATATCTTATTATATTGAACATGAATTATACCGCAGCTAGACATTGACTATTTTGAACCCATCTCATTGGTTGGACATATCTTATTATATTGAACATAAACTATGCCACAATGGACATGAACTATTTCAGACCATCCCATTGTTGTGCAAATAATAATTTATTAATTATTATCTAATATTGGATATCACTTAACATTCATTATTATGATCTTCAACTCACCACTTAATCAAAGCTATTATACTAAAAATATTATCTATTTATTTCAACCATCATCATGATTCTTAGATTTTGAGCTTTATTTATTTTGTAGGCTTAAAAATGCACTAGAAGTCACTGGTATTTTTGGGCCCAATGTCAAGTTCCAGGCTCAATTCCCTAAAACAAACTCAGGTCTAGCAAGGTCACCCCTCTAGCGGATGACATGTGGCTATGTGTAAAAACAACCCTTAACATGAAGAACATGTTCTTCAAAAACAATAATAAAAAGAAAAAAAAATTATTTAATTTAATTTTTTTAAATCAAAAGTTTAGAAGTTTGTTTTTATTGTTTTTTATGTGGTTTTTTTATATAAATAAAATGCTGATTAGGCATTTTTAAATGTGAAATAAATTTATTATTATTATTTAATTAGCCACAGTATCTAACATGTCAACAGTGCACTCCGTTTGCTACATAAGCAATTTCTGTTATTGAGATTATGGTAGGGACTAATTAAATGGTAACGATTTTCAATTTTCAAAGACCAATATAGACACTCCAAAAAAGTAAGGACGAAAATGAGAATTGACCCAAAATGTAGAGGAATAATGCTAGAGATATAAACTATTTTACAAACTGCTGATGTGGTGAGTGATTATTGGTAAATGAAAAAGTGATATTAATAGTGGACTTAGATGAGAACCAATAAGATGTTAGCCACATCAACATTTTGTAAAAATGTTGTAAAATAGTTTATGATTGTAGCATTATTCAAATGTAGAGAACAAAAGTATATTTTTGCCTTATTAATTTGAGATTCAAACACACGCTTGACTTTTATTTTTTTCCATATTTATTTGACTTGACTGATAGAGTTGAAAAAGATAATGATAAATGAGTAATGCTATAGGCACAAACTATTTTACAATATTTTTACAAATGTCATAAATTCTTAATAGTTCTCATTTGGATCCACTACTAACATCACATTTTTACTTACCAATAATCACTCACCACATCAACAGTTTGTAAGAAAAATTGTAAAATAATTTGTAACTTTAGCATTTTCCATAATAAAATTTTCCTTGGATGTTTAATTTCTATTGCGTTTGCATGAGTTGTATTGACGTTTGACATTAAGCTTGCCTTCACCTTTTATAAGGGAAGGGAATGGAATGAAATGATCATTAAAGGAATGGAATGGATTTAGTAGGGAAAGGAATGGAATGGAATTTAAAAATCTTGTTTGGATGTTATAAAATAAAGGAATAGAAATGAATGAAATGGAATGAAATGTAAGTAACATTATTTGGAAGTGATATTGGAAGGAATGGAATGAAATTATTTTATATGACATTACTATTATACCCCTCATTTTAAAGAACATAAAAAATAATCAATGAGAACTTATAATTGCTTTGAAATGTTTAGTATTTAGTGGATGATGTGAAACTAGTTAGCCACAATTGGGTTTGTGTTAGATTATTGAATTACAATATGGATTTGTCAAGGTGAATAGATTGCATCACGCTAATAAAAAATTTAACAAATGAAGATAATGGCATGACAAATTGACAATAGCGCAATTTCTTTATTTCAATTTGCAAATTTTTTTAGGGGCTGCTAGTTTTAGATTGGATCTTTTTTGACTGGTGGGCTTTACAATGGATTTGATAATTTAATACATCTCCATCTCCCAATTTCTTACACTGAGCAACATCACTCTAAGACCAGAGGTGATAGAACTATTAACATATCAATTTCCTGATATAAAACTAAAAAAATTCTAGTTTATGGAAAAAGAAAAATTTATCGTAGCTAAAAAACAAGTTATTTATATTTCTATGTTGTAAAGCAATTCATGCATCACATATTTATTCTCAACAAAATAAATATTGTCTAAAAATGCAAACAAATATCTTCTAAAAAAAACTCTTGTAATGAGTCTTGCCAAAATAAAACAAAATAACATAATCCATTCCAAAACTAAAGTTGGCCAAAAAATCTCACATTTTTTTAATTTTTTGGCCTAGACATCAGTGTCAATAGGACACATTTGCGCTCATGATCTGGGCAACCAAAGAACATCTCCTTATATGTTGGATTTTCCATAAAAAATATGTAGGCCTCAGTCTTTGATATTGGATCCAAGTTCAATACGCCCAAAGCTGCGTGAACTTTTGCTCCATATGACTTTGAAAAACACTTTACAATAACCTCAGTCACCCTATCAATTGCCATTGATACATTATCAAATGACTGGGAAATTATATTCCCAAGTTCATCATCTTCTGCCAGTCGTCTTTTCTTGCTTTTAGAAGACACTGCATCTTGTGATGACACTCGAGAACGTCCAACATTAATTTTTGGTGACCTCTGATCATCTTCCACTTCAAAGTTCTCCAAAGAAACTTCATTTTGAGATATCAAATTATCAATCTCATCAATAATGGTCGATGCAGCATACCTAGCACGTTTCTCCTTTGCAGTTTCAGCATGATCAACCTTTGCTCCACTTTAGCCCAAAGTTGTGTCATCTTAGAGTAGTTGGGCATAGGCGTTGTCATCCACTTCTTGGCCGCAGGTTTAGATTGTTACAAATTAAGAAAAATGGTTATACAATAGATATAATTATGTAATACAAAATTATACTCACAAAAAATGGTAATTTGTCGCTATGAGTGGCTCCCAAACTTTTGGTTTAGCTGTCCATATATTTAAAGAATCATTTCATCCAAAACCACTCAATCCATCTTTAAATATGTCATAGCATTCATGAAAATTCTTTTTCAGTGTCTTTCGTCGATTTTTCACTTTATCCTTGTTAATCTCCATGTGAAATTTTTCAACCAACTCTTTCACTATGTCATCGTATGCCTTAGAGGTAAAAGTTTCATTAACTCTACCACCTATGATCACTTGATGTAAAAAAGCATCCACTAAAGTATCAGTCATAACACTACTCCATTGTACTTCTTTACTTGGATCTCCACCATTTTTTTTGATATCTTACCCATGCTATAATTAATAGGACAAAAAACACATATCAAATATTGTGTAAATATTAATATTAATTATCAAAAGATAGAAAGCAATATCAAAATGAAAAGAGAAATTTGCATAACATTTAAGTCTAATTAATTGAAATGTAACATAGTCTTAAATGACATGACAACAATAAACCCAAAAGCTATCACATTTGGACATAGCTTTGCCACATGGCTAATGCTATAGAATCTATTATAATATCTCATTGCCTAGCATCCTCATCATCTTCTCTTGGAGTAGGGTCGCACGTTCAAGATGAGAATGTAAAACCTCTTCATCAACTTCAGTAATAAGACTTTTATTAGGATTGACACCCATTAAATAATTATGAAGCATGCAACATGCTAAAATGATTTCATTTTGTGTGTCAACACAATAACTAGGCTTTGTAGTACTTGCTATGATAGGAAATCTCTTTTTAAGTACACCAAATGCTCTTTCAATAGCATTGCGCAATGACGCATGTCGCAAATTAAACAATTCTTTAGCATTTTCAGGGGGATGAACATAGTACTCTTTTAAATGATAACGCACTCCCTCATAAGGTGCAATTAGACAACTTCTATTCATGTATCCCGCATCAACAAGATAATATTTACCTAATAAACAATAACAATTGTTAATTATATACTATAAATTTTTTAATTATAAAGAATACATCCTAATACGTATTTGAATTCAATTTACCTTGTGGGATTTTCAAATTATCATTTCTAGTTAAAGCACTCTTTATTATTCTCGAATCTGAAGCAGTTCCTTCCTAACTCGGTAATACGTATGTGAATTTCAAATCAAATGAGCATGTCGCCAACACATTTTGTGTTGGGTAACCCTTCCTACCCCAATATCTTTGTGCATTCTCATTAGACACTTTGACATGAATATGTGTTCCATCAAGTGCCCCAATACAATCGTGAAATTAAAAATATCTCTCAAACCTTAAAATATACTTATACTAAACTACTATCAAATATTATATATATATATATATATATATATATATATACCTTAAAATATGGATTGAACCTACTACTCTGTAGTATTTCAACTAGCACTTAGGTTCCATCAAGTTGTCGAAGGAACTGATCCTCTAACATAATTATTGATCTTAACACATTATAAAAATGGTGACTAATGGTCTCACCGGAACGACAAAAAAAGAAGGACAGTATATGGGTCTTCTGATGTAGGAAAAAATATTCTAATTAATTTTTGTAATCTTTTATATTTGGTATTTTTATGTAATTTTCGTTATTTTAGGTTTAGGGCATTTATTTCCTTGTTTTTAGGTGTTTTTAATGTTGTTTAGTCAAATTAGGGTTTTATATGCTTTCGTAGCCGCCTTAAGGTTTCTAGTTGCCCTAGGTTTTGTTTTTACTATTTAAATGCATTGTAGCCTCCAAAGACAAATTCAGTTTATAGTTTATTATCAATAAAAATTCAGACTTGTGTCTATTGTGTTCTCTGGTGGATTCCAGACCTATCACCTTGTGGATTCAAGGAACCCCTTGTGGATTCGAGATTTACTACCAGGAACTAACAGTTTAGTTTCTGTCCATCAAAGAGAGCATCGTGTGTGCTTCTCTTCAGGCTTTCGCGACATCAGTTGGTATCAAAGCCTTGACTTACTCTGGTTTGATGGCTAACCGGCGAGACGGTGACCACCACAACAATGACGGCGGTGACGACGTCAACAACCCAGTCCTCACTAGGGCTGAGTTCCTTAATTTTCGTGATGAGAATCACCAATTTTGTGAAAAGAGTCAGAAAATTATAGGCGAAATCCAGCAAAAGATTGCTACTCTTCTTGCTAGGAAATCATCTTGCAACAACAATGTTCCATATATTCAAAGACGCAATCCTAACTACAAGAAAATTCCATTCTTTGACGGAGATATGTGTAGGATGGATTTTATTGACTGGCTTCTTGATTTAGAAGAGTATTTTAATTTTTGGAAGATTTGTGATGAAGAAAAGGTGCGGCTTGCATCTAATAAATTAGACAATGAAGCAGAAGAATGGTGGGAAGACATTCAAATTGATAGAAAGCAACGAGGTAAGCATCCAATTCGCTCTTGGCAAAGAATGAAAAGAGTATTAATTGATTTATGGTTTCCTAATGACTATTATGATATACTAGATTATACAAGTGTTGATTATAAATCTGTATATTCATATGAAAAGCAATATATTCAAAACCAAAATTAAGACAGCCAAGTCCATGTATCAAGTAAAGGAAAGAGTTTGTGGGTTGAGAAGAAGCAGCCTATTTCTAGAGAAACTTTTGAAGTGGTTAAAAAAGGTCAAGACTTGCAACAAGTTGTTGAATTGAAACTTGAAAAGAAGATTGAGTTGATTGTGGAAGATCACAGAAATCAAGAGATAGTAATTATTGACAATATTGTGGAAGATCCACTTGAGGTCAAAGGTGAGGACGAGTCCATCACCCACAACCCCCAGGTCTCAGTTGATTTGTTGAAGATGACTACACAATATGTTGATTTTCTTGGAGTAGAAAATTTTTATTTTACTATCAACCCTTTGTTGATTGATGTTGCAAATAAATTGAAGATAGATGAGAAGAAATTTTATGCTACACTTTATGACAGATTAAAGTTTCAGAATTGGATCAAGTTATTAAAACATTCAAAGTATTTGTTTATTTGGAGTGGAAGATTTCAGATTTCAAGAATGAACTCGAGGACGAGTTTATTTCAAGTGGAGGGGTCTGATGTAGGACAAAATATTCTAATTAATTTCTGTAATCTTTTATATTTGGTATTTTTATGTAATTTTTGTTATTTTAGGTTTAGGGCATTTATTTCCTTGTTTTTAGGTGTTTTTAATATTGTTTAGTCAAATTAGGGTTTTATATGCTTTCGTAGCTGCCTTAAGGTTTTTAGTTGCCCTAGGTTTTGTTTTTACTATTTAAACGCATTGTAGCCTCCAAAGGCAAATTCAGTTTATAGTTTATTATCAATAAAAATTCAGACTTGTGTCTATTGTGTTCTCTGGTGGATTCCAGACCTATTACCTTGTGGATTCAAGGAACCCCTCGTGGATTCGAAGTTTACTACCAAGAACTAACAGTTTAGTTTCTGTCCATCAAAGAGAGCATCGTGTGTGCTTCTCTTTAGGCTTCCACGACATCATCTTCACATTATGTGATAGAGTGTGAAGAAACTTGGCAACTTGCTCTTCAACCGTGGCACGTTGTGTGTCTTGAAGATCACTGTCTCTTTGCAAAATGTACCTTGAAAAGCTTGTGGACCCATACGTATTACATCATAACATTTTTCACTAGATCTAAGTCGATGCATTATTTCATCACGAACTAATTGTCTTTCTATGGTTGATTGTGTAGGAATGTGAGGAATGCGTCTTTTCAATCGTTGCTTATAATGTAGCACAAATAATAGCATGAAGCATGAACCAAGGCAAGTTTTTGCATATATTCCAAAAAAATTATGGTCTCAAGTACCTCATCATTCAAATCCATCTAAGTTTAAAAAAATAGTTATGTTATTAGTTGGAGTCGTAGTCAAAGAAATTATAGGCACATTTTCAATTCATTATAAAATTTGGACACTTCACAATATGCTTTTGCATTCTTTTAAACTGTAAATAATTTTTTTTTTTTTTATATTCTAACATATAATTAAATATATGAACAAGAAACTTTCACAAAAGAAATAAAATGTCAAATATTTTAATGGTAGCAGACAAAGTGGCATAAAATGTATATCACAAAGTGGCATAAAAAAATTTATATTAAAAATAATCTAATCCAACTCACTTAAAGTCCTAAACTACTATTATTTTAATTAAAATGCTAATTAATTCTGTTAATGGCTTATTGCAACAGAAAGCCAAAATCAATACCATAAAAAAAAAAAATAATAATAAAATAAGGCTGGGCAGTGGCTTGGTTTCTTCGGCTAAGCACACTGCCCAAGACAACTTAATTTCCAAATTCCCACATTTTTTTTTTATTATTAATTTTCCTCATCACACATATATTACTTTCTTCTCATTTTGAATTTTTTTTACTCTTGTTTTTTCTTAACCACACACCTGTCTTTTGTCTCCTCGATTTCTATGAATTTCATCACATCTTCGTCAGTTCATCTACACTTTTTATCATTTTTTGTTTTGCCTTCCTCTTTGTTCATACTTCATAACTTCTTTGTGTCTTTACTAGTACCAGTGCTCTTCTCTAGCAGTTCTCACTTTCAAATTTCTAAATACAATTTTTTTTTATTTTTAAACTATACATGTACCTTTCTTCGTTTTTTTTCTTTTCATTTTTTCCATTTAAGGTTTTTAGGTGTACAAAATGCAATTTTTTTTTGGTTTTTAGGTGTACAAAAACACTATATATCACTCTCATGAATGACTAGCAAACAAAAAAAAAAAAAAAAAGACTAGAAAACAACCAAAAAGAAAAAGAAAAAGATAGACTTACTTGGTTTGTGCAATAACCGAAAATTGCAGCAGACAAAAGAAAAAGAAAGACTAGCAATAGCAGATTCACTTTGTAGAGAACGGGCAATATCATGCAAGAATGATAGCTATATTTTTTACGGCTGAATGAGAAAAAAAGGGCTGATATTAAAGGGGTATTATAGGGGTTTTAACAAAAAAAATTTTAAACCTAAATCCATTCTCTCCCATTCCTCCTAATTTTGGGGGAACAAAAATTTGAGGTTTTGAGGGTAACTTTTATATTCATCAAACGACAAGTAACTATTATATTCATCAATGTAAATAAAACATCTTAAGTGTAATACAAAAAAAAAAAAAAAAAGGTTTGGATTTAGCACTAAAAGGTTTCTTGAATTCAATATAAATTTGGAATAAAATTTTCAACCAATCCCCTCAACCGAGTATGTAAAAGACACTCATTAAGAATGAATAAATATTCCATTATAAGAGTAATTAACACTTTTCAAATAAAAAAATATTTGTTGATAATTTATGGGTTGCACACGTATATTCATTGTGGTTGTATGTACACGTGTTTTATTTATTTTTATATATTTATTATGAATAAATTGATTTTTTTTAAAATATATAAAAACATCAATTTTTTTTTTTTGGTAAAGAGGAATTTTTTTTGTTGTTGATGTTTTTATAAAAATACATAAGAACTATTGATGTGGCAAATTCTTATTGGTTTTCATCTGGGTCAACCATAAACATCACTTTTTTACTTATCAATAACCACTCACCACATCAACACTTTGTATAATAGTTTGTGACTTAAGCATTTTTCAAGTTACAAAGTCTTGGGCATGAAGTACCGTAAACATTTGAAAGTAAATGGTACAAAATGAAAAAAGAGAGGGTGTGAATACAAAGTAAAGTTATAACTACTAGAAAGAAGATCTTTCTTAGCCAAAAGGTCCGCACATTGATACCATTTGCAGAAGATGTGGTGATGTGGGTTTTATCAAAAAGCTGGAGGAGAAACCTGCAATCAAAGATCCAAGCACTTCAAGGGGGGAAAAACTTAGATAGTCCCGGAGCGGTGCTCCAGGACTACCTAAGTGTTACCCCTTCGAGGGTGAGATGACTCAAATAAAACATCAAGTGACGTGAAATGTGTGACCACAACTTTTGACATGTTTAGCCTAGTTATAACCTACACTATGTGCGAGTACCTTCTTTTTATTTTATTGGTAAACATTTAGTTATATATTTAACTTTCGTTGTAATTAATTTCTATAAATAAATTAAATAATTAATTATGGCTATATATTGAAAAGTATAAGTAAAAGATTAGCTAATTCCATCAGTAAAGTTTGTATATTGAATTATCATTTTTCCAATTTTTATGTAGTAACAATATAAATTGTACCTACTAAAAAATAATAATATAAACTAGTGACAACTATTGAGTTTTCAAGGGAGGCTCAATCTAAAATTTATTTTTTAGTTAACTTTATACACTTGCAAATCAAACTGAATGTACATATTATTACCTGTTATTAAAAGAATCTGAATAATAGTATTTTTGAATTATTATATTCACTGCATAACATGAAAAATTTAATCAATTCTATATTTCTTATTAACCAATTAAAATGCTCATGATATTTAAAATTAATTTTAATTAAAGTAATGGTTAAGAATTCGTACATTGAGTATTCACATCCGCTTTCTTGGAACTATTCTATTTTACCATTTTAAAAGTTACTTTATCAATTGTACTATACTATTTTATAACATACCCAACATTCCAACTTTTATTTATCTCATATATTCATTAAAATATTAATTTCACCAACTCTTTCTCTCTCTTCCTCTTCATAAAAAATAATTAAAGATACCCACCCACCACCATAAAATACAATATAAACCTTTTACAAGTTGCTACACTGTAGCACAATTGCAATTTTTTTTTTGCAATTGCAAGACTTTGCAAGACCGAGTAATGGGGGGGTTTTGGGGCTCTAATGCTAAATATTAACAACATGTGGCATTTACAAGACCCAGTGTGAATGCTAATTGGGTAGATCTGCTATCACAAAAACTTAAGAGAAAAAACAAAAGAAAAAGAAAAACACACTATGATATTTCTTTCGCAATAAGATTTACGTATAGTCACTATATCAAGAAAATTGTCACTAATTTTGAAGTCACTTTTATCCTTTTAAAAAAAGAGATTTGAATTTAACCTATGATGGAGGATGTTGTTTATAAAAATGCATAACAACAATTTGGTATGTATAATTAGAGAAAGTGGTATACAATTCTGAATGTCTATTGTAAAACAAGATTGGCTTGTTAAGAATGAATTGGATTCCAATAGGTTAGCCTGCCCAAACCCAAAGGCTGATGTGAATCAAGATAATATCAAGAATTTAGGTGTGGTAGAATGTATTGAGTTTTAAATAAAGGACTAATATGATAATCTTTTATTGGATAGTGTAAGACCTTTACTCTTACCAAATTTGAATTCTTTTATATTTTCCACGAAAGTGGGTGTGAAAACTTTTCTAAAATGGTCAAATTAACAAATGTTTCAAGTGCACCTATTAATAGTACCCATAAAACACTTAAAAAGAGAAGCAGGATATGGATATTTTTAATTTTGGGACTTTTCAGCTTGGTTGTGAGATGTGAATCATGATAATATCTGGGACAATTTTTTTTGTCAAATAGCATAATTTTAGGAATAATTTAGGAATAAAACATTAGGCCAAAGTTATTTAGTTATGTGACATCTTTTTGGAACTTAAGTTTGTGAAACTCGAGCTCCAAGAGAAACTCGAGTTTAAAGTATTATGACAATTTGATCGAACATAATGTTTGAAACTCAAGTTTCAAAAAGATACTTTATAACTAAATAACTTTGATAGTAAACTATTTAACAAAATTTTCCTAATATCCAGCATTTGTTTTCTTCTTTTCAGGAAAACAAAGCAACACTGTTAAAAAAAATTAAAAAAAAAAAAACGAAAACAAAAGCCTGTTTGGTTTGTGGGTATCTCATATCTCATTACTCATCATCAGTCATCATTCATATCTCAATCTCATCACTGTAAACTCATCACCCAATAAGGCAAATAACTTACAATTGTAACTTGAAAATGCCCAATAACTCATAATTGTAACTTCAAAACTCAAAATTTGGCACTTCAAATTTTCCCCTGTGCGACCGTCTGAGCTCGGGACGACGCATTCGACTGAAGAACATATTGGTATCTCTCTCCGTTTTGATTTAGGAAATTCGTGGGTATATGGATTGTGTTGTGTTATCTGATATTGGGTTCACTGTTTATGGGTTTGATGCTTTTATTTTTCCCATCTGATGGGTTGGAGTTTTTTGCTCAGCAGATGGGTAGGAGAGAGAGAGAGAGAGGAGAGAGCTATATTATCTTCAAATTTGAGTGACGGGTGAGTGAGAAGTGAAAACAAGAAACCCAAACAACCTTAGGATCATATCATATGATTGTTCTTGAAATCCAAACAACCTTTCTCTCCATGCACTCTATTAATTTCTTAGTTCCTAGTTTCAAAATTATGATTTGTAACTCCAATTCCCCTCTATCTCTCTCTTAAATTGTCTTTCATGTGTATTCCCTATAGCTTCTGTTCAAATTCTTCAAGACTTGGCCAAGTTCTTTGCTATAGTGAAAAGTTCCAATTTTGAATTTGAACTGGGTTTAGCTGGGAAAACACGTGTCTGTTGCTCCTAGCAATAAAAATCTAAACTTGAATATGGTAGTCGAGTTGGTTGCCCCGCCTTTTCTCTTTCCTGTTTCCTAGAATTGCTACCCTGTTGTTTCCATATTCCTTTGTTTTTTTAGTTGGTCATGGAACATAATTCTGAAAGTTGTAAAGCTTTTAAGGATGGTGAATTCTCAGAACTTTGTTGCTCTAAACTTTCCCGGATCATTTTATAGTTTCACTTGGTTTCTGACGTGTAGATTCTTTGAATGACAAATAGGAGCAGACCCAGCTTGGGAAAGCCAATTATAATGCGTTTTTTTCTTAGTTGTTTCCACTTTCCGTGAGTTTTGGGTTCTCTTTTTCCTCATAGCTTATGTGGACCAAACTATTCTTGGAGTAGTTTCCAAAATTGGAATCAAATTTCACTTTTCTTTGATTTTTAAAGATAGCTATTTAAGTAGTTTTTAGCAGGTGGATAAGCTTCCTTAGAAAGGTGAATTCCCAGCAACTATTTGCTCTATAGGTTCACAATAGTTCTATGGTGTGGGATTAGAAGTATTTAAACAATTAGAGGTGGAGGTGATAGCTTAGAAAATGGCAGGTGGTGTAAAAAAGAAACTGCATTTAGGCAGATTACATCCCTTCAGATGTGGAACAAAATCATTTCAACCGGAACACTCACTGATTGGAGGACCCGGCTTCTCAAGGGTGGTATTTTGCAACAACACCGAAAATGAAAGGGTCCTAACTTATGGCAACAATTATGTCACAAGTACAAAATATACACTTGCAACGTTCTTCCCCAAATCAATTTTTGAGCAGTTCAGGCGGGCTGCCAACATCTTTTTCCTTATTACCGCAATTTTGAGTTTCACGCCGGTGTCTCCTTCTTCACCAGTAACAAGTGTTCTTCCTCTTGCTCTGGTGATTGCAGCTGCAATGCTCAAAGAGGCTATGGAAGATTTGAGGCGGAAAAAGCAGGTTAGTTTGTAATTATATACACTGCTTTAATTTTACTTTCATGCTTTAAAGTTCAATATTTTCCTTAACTTACATAATAAGTTATTTATGGTAATGAACGAATGCCAAGGGAGCTTTGTAATCCTAATGGATTATCCTATCACAAATTTGTCAATGAAACAATTAAATAACTTTAGAACACATTGCATAAACGGAAAAAATGATATCATCTATGGAGTTAACTATGGCAAATAAAGGCATTGTTGGAATATGTTTTCTTTGCCCTTCCCCTATAGCATATTCTTCATAGAAAAAGCTTCAACTTAGTTGTCACTTTAGTAACGGTTCAGTTGTCTTGATGGTTTAGTGGAAAATTGGAGCCCGAGGAGGTTCAATTACCTTATCTGTGTTCAAATGCAGTGACTTGAGTCTTGATCTGTCATAGAGAAATGCATTTAATTCCATTTTTTAAAAATAAATTTACTACCTGTATCTTCAATAGAAAAACTTTGATTTTTTAGAGTTGGCCAATTTAAGTATGTAAGTTCTTGGTTTCATTTTTGGAATCTCCAATTTTAAACAAGGTGGACTTTTAAAGTGAGAATAGCTCACTTCTTACTAGATGTTATTCTCCCACCCTTGGCTTGATTCCTGTTTTTACAGTAAGCTATCAGAAACAAATGGAGAGAATGCAGTATAAATATTCACGCACACACACATATCTTACTAGGTGTTAAGAACTTAAAAACTTCGTCTATACTAAAGGATAAAAAGTTAGTATTATACATACATATTTATGCATTCACCTCTTTTAATCGTATTACCCACAATGCTATTTTTAGTGATCTCTGTATCCTAGGTCCATAATCTTGTCTGTATTATTGTTATCAGGATTTTGAGGTGAACAATAGAAAGGTAAAAGTGCATCGTGGTGAAGGTGTATTCTTTAATGCTAAATGGATGAATTTGCAAGTTGGAGATATAGTAAGGGTGGAAAAGGATAAATTTTTTCCTGCTGATCTCATCCTGCTTTCTTCAAGTTACGAGGAAGCAATTTGCTATGTTGAGACCATGAACCTAGATGGAGAAACCAATTTAAAACTAAAACAAGCAGTGGATGCAACTTCAAAGCTGCACGAACACTCAGGCTTTCAAAAATTCAGGGCTGTAATAAAAAGTGAGGACCCAAATGTCAATTTGTACTCTTATATAGGCAGTTTGCAGCTTGAAGAACAACAGTACCCACTTACACCTCAGCGGCTTCTGCTTAGGGAATCAAAACTAAGGAACACGGATTTTATTTATGGGGTGGTAATATTTACAGGTCATGACACAAAGGTTATGCAAAATTCAACTGCTCCTCCTTCCAAGAGAAGCAAAATTGAGAGAAGAATGGATAAGATTGTTTACTTCTTGTTTTCTATCCTTGTGTTGATGTCTTTTATTGGGCCAATTTTCTTCGGAATTTCAACTAGAGAGGACTTGGAAAATGGAACAATGACAAGATGGTACCTTAGACCAGATGACATACAATATACTATGATCCAAACAGAGCACCAGTTGCAGCAATTTTGAACTTTCTTACTTTCATTATGTTGTATAGTTTTTTGATTCCCATTCCCTTGTATATTACACTAGAAATAGTTAAAGTTATTCAATGTACTTTCATCAATCAAGATCTGCACGTGTATTATGAAGAAGCTGACAAGCCAGCAAAAACCAGTACCTCAAATTTGAATGAAGAACTGGGCCAAGTTAACACTATACTCTCTGATAAGACAGGAACTTTGACTTGCAACTTGATGGAGTTTATTAAGTGTTCAATGGCAGGGACTGCCTATGGGCATGGAGTGACAGAAGTTGAAAGAGCTCTGGCTAGGAGAGAAGGGTTGCCTTCGGCTAAAGAGGTGACAAATGGGGAGGGCCAAGTTGAGAATTCCAACAAAGCAGCCATTAAAGGATTTAACTTTTTTGATGAAAGGATCACTCATGGTAAATGGGTTAATGAGCCTCATGCAGATGTAATCCAGAAATTTCTACTGTTACTGGCCATTTGCCATACTGCAGTACCTGAAGTTGATGAAGAAACGGGAAGACTTTCTCATGAAGCAGAATCACCAGATGAGGCAGCTTTTGTGATTGCAGCCAGAGAACTGGGGTTTGAATTTTATGAGAGGACTCAAACAAGCATCTTACTACATGAATTACATCCGATCTCTGGCAGGTAAGTTCAAAGGTTAGTTTCTTGCACTTAAACCTTCTTGTTTTTACTTTTTCTGCTGTAAAAAATCCTGTACATTGCTACAGAAAACATTTCAGATCACTCATAGCGTGGTGATATTTTTGAGCTCTTCTTCTCAAGGCATAATGTAACTTCTGAAAGATATGTGGCTTAAGTGACATATTTTCATTTTACAGGTCTTTTAAACTTTTGAATATCTTGGAGTTTAGTAGCTCAAGAAAGCGGATGTCTGTGATTGTAAGAAGCATGGAGGGTAAGCTGCTACTACTTTGTAAAGGTGCTGACAGGTTTGTAAAAAGAAACATCACTTGAAAACTTGTTAGATTACTTCAGTAAGTAATATTTTCCTTCAAACTCTGTAACATTTTTTTAATCCTGAACTAGCTTGCAAGAGGTTGGTCAACTCAGTGATTCTTGTATGTATGTTGTGCCATTCTAACTTGCAGAATGTCGTTTTATCTTTTTGATAATAGCATAGATGGTTCACTATAACAACACCCCAACACCCCCCCCCCCCCCCCCCCAAAAACCTACCTTTCAAAATAAAAAGAATTCAAAGACTGACATGCATTTCCCAACATAAATGAGGGAATGCATGTCATATTTGAACTTCAATTATTTAAATTATTTTCAATTTATTCCTGAGAAGTGTCATGTTTGAAAGACTTACAAAGAATGGAAAAGAGTTTGAGGAGCAGACTCAGGAGCATATTAATGAGTATGCCAATGCTGGTTTGAGGACCTTGGTGCTTGCATATCGTGAACTGGATGAGGAAGAATATAATAAGTTTAATGAAGAATTTACTGAGGCCAAGAACTCTGTGAGTGCAGATCATGAGGAACTGATGGAGAAAGTGGCAGAAAAGATTGAGAAGGATTTGATTCTTCTTGGTGCTACTGCAGTTGAAGACAAACTTCAGAATGGGGTAAGTTTAATGCATTAAAGCAAAGAGACTTTTGAAACTGGTCGAACTGAAATTACAACATTTATGGCATTTTGTAGGAAGTTCTTCATTTTTGATCTAATAATGGAAAATCTTGGAATTAAGCCTTTTTTTTTTTGATAAGTTGGAACTAAGCCTTAGTTGGGTTTGCTTGAGGTGGACCATTTCCCCCCCCCCCCCCCCCCCTCCAAAAGTTACCAAATTCATTCTTTGACATATACTTGTGTCAAATATTTATCAATATTTCTATTCTGAACAAAATGAGTCTGAATGACATGTTCAAACGATTGTGAAATTATATCTAATATTCATTTCTTTGTGCTGGTAGGTTCCTGAATGTATTGACAAGCTTGCACAGGCAGGAATCAAAATATGGGTTTTGACTGGAGATAAAATGGAGACAACAATCAATATTGGGTATGATTAGTGGTTGGCGCCAGGAATCATTAGATATTGACCCCAATAAACATAGAATTCTGACTTTTAATTAATTGTTATTTATCATTTATCTTTTATCTTTCAGCTTTGCCTGTTGTTTGCTTAGACAAGGAATGAAGCAAATAGTAATCAGCTCAGAGACACCAAAAATCAAAGCACTGGAGAAAGTAGGGGACAATTCTTCTGTAGCAGTGGTAAAACCTAATTTTATATGGTGTTATGCCTTTTATTTTTATTTTTTACTTTTTTGTGTTAATTAGAGGTAACTGCTTTCCATTTTCAACCACAAGAATAGCACGACCTACAGATTAGTTTTGACGAGGATGTGTAGTAAACTCTGCTTTTCTAGGTGTGGTGCTTGTTTCCAAGAAAACCTGTTTCTTATAAGTAGTTCTTATTGTAACAAATCTCCAGAAACATAATGTTTTCTGATGCAAAGCATGTACAGAAACTATAAAAAAAGGTTGGTCCAATTAGTTTACATTTCAGTGCTAGTTTTTGATTGACATCCTTTTGTATTCTAATAAAACATTGAAGAAACACAATGAAACTTGGAATATTATGACAATTTGAAGTTTGAGTAGTTATTTTAAGATCTTAAGTTCCTTTTCTTACCAAGTCTGAATTATCAAATAGCTTACTTACTGTCCTAGCACTGGGAAAAAAAAAAAAAAAAGAGAGAGGGGATCTGATAATCTTTTTTGACACTATATCCAAGTTCATCAGCCAATTTAGTTGAACTTTATAGTATGTATTCATATCATTTTGTTGGACTGTTCCTATTCCTAACAGCTGGGGGAGCAACTCCTTTTCTTTCTTTCCACTACTTTTCAAACTTGTCTTCTAGTTGACGAGAGAGATCCTTCCAATCTGAATTAATTGTGTTGTAGAGACGCCAACAACTTTTCCATTCAACATATGTATTTGGGGC
Source organism: Quercus aquifolioides (assembly GCA_019022515.1). Taxonomy (NCBI): domain Eukaryota; kingdom Viridiplantae; phylum Streptophyta; class Magnoliopsida; order Fagales; family Fagaceae; genus Quercus; species Quercus aquifolioides. Next base: position 3,888 of record JAFHAW010000153.1, on the reverse strand, counting down.
ACCCCTAAATTGGTACTTATTTGAAATTGATACAGAATGTATAAAAACAGCCACTGTGATGCATGATATGCAATGCCAATTATGTAATGCTGAAAATGGAGTATTACACAACCAATGATAAAAAATAATTCTAACTAAATTGTTGAAAATTTTCTTTTTCCTGATAAGTCTTCATAGTTGACAGCCATAGCAAATTCATGTTAATTTGTAAGTGAATTTAATATCACGGTCTTACTTGTAATTTGTGACCTTGATGGGATCTTTCTTATTTTAGGCATTTAAGGCAAATGTCCTCGAACAGATTCTGGAGGCAAAACAATCACTTACCACATTAAGCAAAAGCTCAGATGCATTGGCTTTGATCATTGATGGGAAGTCACTCAGTTGTGCTTTGGAGGATGACGTCAAGGGCCTGTTTTTAGAGCTTGCCCTTGGCTGTGCATCTGTTATTTGCTGTCATTGTTCTCCCAAACAAAAAGCCCTTGTAAGTTTTTCCTTCTTTTTCTATGTTCTTTATATTTTCAGTTCAGGTGTGTGTGTGAATCAATGTATTTTACTTATTTTAAACTTTTTATGTTTAGCACAAAGCTTTATTTCTAATTCTGAGTCATAATTGCATTCCCATAATATCCTTAGGGTAGTCATAGGCTGCCAAATGTGCTTAATTTTTTGGTGTTCCCTATTTTAATTAATTGAAGTTGATAATGAAATAATTTTTGTATCAATCCAGTCCAAGGACTCTATTTCTTATTCTGTATGTTAAAAATAGAAATATATATGCAAAATCATCCGAACTTTTTAGGTTTCTAGCAATTCAAGGAAATTTTAGCCTGAAAATAGGTGTTACATGATAATGCAGGTTACAAGACTGGTCAAAATTAGAACAGGTAGAACAACTCTAGCAATTGGTGATGGAGCAAATGATGTTGGAATGCTTCAAGAAGCAGATATAGGAATTGGCATTAATGGTGTTGAGGGAATGCAGGTATTGTTTGAAAGGATTGCTCAAAGATTATATTCTGCATCTATTTTAAATTCCTTCTGGAAATTTATTTCAGTTTGCGACTTTGTATTTTCAGTTGTCCATTTTGACAAGTACCTGTTTCCAAATTGCAGGCAGTTATATCAAGTGACATTGCAATTGCTCAGTTCCGATATTTGGAGCGCTTGCTACTTGTGCAAGGGCATTGGTGTTACAGAAGGATCTCAACAATGGTAACTTATCATCTGGAAATGTTAGAGACCAATATGAATATCACACCCTGTTTTAAATTAATAATATACATAAATGGTAAAAATCTTGAATATTTTGTTCCCAAGCAATTTTTGCTGGAAAATTATTTAAAATTTGCAGATTCCTTCACTCAAAAGTAAGTGTCTTTTCCTGTTTATCCATTTTAAGTAATCAGGTGTGAATGTCTAGAATACTGAAAATGGTCATTATTAATTGTTAATGGTGAACTCTAACTCCAGCATCAATCCAAACAAGTTTATATAGATGTTTATAAACTTTGAATCTTAAGAGGCCCCCAAATTTGAATTTTTACAAATTATATAAAAAAAAATTTATCCTGTTTCTTACTATATACCACAGAGAGCCATGAGAAAGATTGTTAATTTAATTTTACTCACACAAAAGTAGATTCCACAAACTAACACGCATAGACACACTCAAACACAAGAATGGGCAAACAAAAAAAGCTGTTTTCTATACCATAGATAGCCATGAAAAAGTTAATTTAATGTCACTCATACAAAAGGCATATTCCACACACAAGAATGTGTAACCAGGGGGGAAATGTTAAGCATGGATATATTGAAAAGCATGTGAATTCCTACCTCCTTTGTCACTTGCTTCTCTTTTTCTTTTGTGTTCCTAATCTTCTTTGGCACAAAAGTATAATAATAAGTCAATGAGCCTTGAGGCAATCTTTGATAGAGACAAACTTGGGGGCTTGACTGTCAATGTTTTGAAGCCAAGGATTATATATAATGACATAATCCTTTGCTGTTTGACAGATATGCTACTTCTTTTACAAGAACATTGCCTTTGGCTTCACTCTCTTCTTCTTTGAGGCGTATGCATCTTTCTCAGGCCAAACTGCCTACAATGATTGGTATATGTCATTCTATAATGTCATCTTCATGTCAATTCCTGTGGTAGCCTTTGGAATTCTTGAGCAGGATGTCTCTGCAGAGATTTGTCTAAAGGTAAATCCTTTGTTGGGATGCTTTTACTTTTGTCAATTCAAATTTATAAAAAATTTACTCATTCCTTTTACCAAGCCACATTAATGGAAGTTTCAAAAAACTTTCAGCATTCAAATCCTAATAGCAAACAGCATTGGGCTAACTTCTCATTTGTAATCTTCACAGTTCCCTCTGTTGTACCAAGAAGGTGTACAAAACGTCCTATTCAGCTGGTTTCAATTCCTTGGCTGGGCGTCCAATGGGGTATTGAATGCAATTTTGATCTTCTTCTTTTGCTCCCGTGCAATGGAACATCCTGGCTTCCGTAAAGGTGGTGAAGTTGCAGAATTGGAAATCCTTGGAATCGTCATGTACAATTGCATTGTATGGGTGGTGAATTGTCAAATTGCACTATCCACTAACTATTTCACTTTAAAAAATCATTGCTACATCTGGGGTAGCATTATATCGTGGTACATATTTCTATTGGCATATGGAGCAATGAACCCCATATCAACAACAGCCTATAAGGTCTTCATTGAAGCCTGTGCACCAGCCCCTTCTTATTGGCTTCTCACACTGTTTGTGGTAATCACTTCTCTAATCCCATATTTCACATACAGATCCATCCAACTGTGGTTTTTCCCCATGTATCATCAGATGGTACAGTGGATAAGTAAAGATGGGCAATCAGATGACCCTGAGTACTGTCAGATGGTAAGACAGAGATCGTTAAGGCCTACAACAGTGGGATATACAGCCCATTTGGAGGCAACATCCAAACGCTTTCTAGAGATGCATGAACTCCATTTATAGTAGTAGTTTTATGAAGGGTCTTAGCAGAAATAGTGTAGTTTTGTTTCAGTGACAAGTTTGCATTACAAAATACAGAAAAACTATTTGATTCAAATTGGATTTTCTTTTCCATGTGTAAGAATAAGGATATCTTTGCATCTTAATGTACTTTCATTATCAGACATTTGATGTTGAAATCTTACTTAGGCTTTTTACCAAAGCTGTTACATATTGACTTGTTCTTTCTCTCTGCTTCCCAATCCTTTGATATTGAAATAAATGTATCGACCTCCTTTCTTTGAGTTAGAACTTGTATGTTATTTAATAAATACAACTTGTATGTTAATTGAAGTAAATTCATACTCCTGGATGTTTGTTTGTATTATTCAAATGTACAAATTAAAACCATATGGATCAATATCTGAAAAAGAACCGACTATAAAAGCTAGAATTTACTAGTAATTGGCTAGTAGGATAGAAAGCAAAAAAATTCTACAAGAAATTTTGTTAAAAAAATCCAAAACCACCATATCAGCAAAAGCCTAAAGATTGGTTCATCTAATCCCTCACTTTTTTCTCCTGCTCACCCTAGCATGTGTATGGTACTAATACTATGGCCATAAAATTAACCTTTTGAAAAGCCTATCACTTTCAGACGTAGGCTATGTACAAGCCTGATCTTATTTCTCACAAGTGAACATTTTCTTTGTTTCACACAGTACACACACACACACACACACACACAAAATTCACACAGAACTTAAGGATTTTTCTGTGATTTCATTTGGAAATTGTTGGCATTAGATCCGAGAAAACCCTAGTTGTAGGCTTTGTTAGAGGATTATCATCCACATGTGCTGTTCCCAGCATTAACACGTGTATAGCTGCCCAAAATATCTAAGT